>JAKSZT010024889.1:429407-515273 GCA_026826555.1 Tolypeutes matacus | reverse complement strand
TTCTGTATATGTCTATTAAGTCCAAATCTTCTAATGTATTGTTGAGTGCCTTCGTTTCTTTATTGATTCTCTGCCTAGATGTTCTGTCTAATGATGATAGTGGTGTGTTGAAGTCCCCTGCTATAATTGTAGAGGAATTTATTCCTCCTCTTAGTTTTTCCAGAGTTTGCCACAGGTATTTAGAGGCACCTCGATTAGGTGCGTAAATGTTGATGATTGTTCTCTCTTCTTGAGAGATTATTCCTTTTACTAATATGTAGTGTCCATCTTTGTCTCTTACAATAGTTTTGCATTTAAAGTCTATTTTGTCTGATGTTAGAATAGCTACTCCTGCCCTTTTTTGGCTATTGTTAGCTTGTAAAAGAAAAAAGAAGAAGAAACAAAATAGTTGGGATAGAAATTGACACCCTTAAGTTTTGGGCCTATGAAAAAATGTTGTCTCTAAGAGCCACAACAGAAAACAGAAGGCAGAAAGATGCAGGAAGGGTAAGCGATAGTTTGTTATAGAGAATCAATATTTACAGCGAGTGGGAAATTACTGAATAAGAAGCCCAGCAAATAAGCGACCAGCTGGCAGGACCTATTAAAAAAGAAAAATAGAAGGAAAAAGGAAGGGGGGAGGAAAACGGGAATAATAGCAATAGACCAGAAAGTAACAGACAGAAACCGAAGATCAACACAGGCAAGCAGTCAAACAGAGCTAAGGGGGGTCAATGATTCCCCTAGGGTCCACGTGGATCCTTCCTGCTTACTTGTGTTTATCAATGAATTTCCCCACAGGGTTCTATATGCAGGTCCTGAAGCAGCTTTTAGCTATTAAACTAAATTAAAAAGAATTTATTTTTCATTTGTTGAGGTGACCTCACTTTTTTTTTTTTTTTTTTTTTAGCCAAATGCAGGACCCAAAATAATTCCTCCTCTAGACCAACCCCCTTACGGAAGGGACCCTAGCTGGGCCCGTGGAAATTAATCAAGCACGTCCCACTTTCCGGACTCCCCAGGTTAGCTGAAGCTCTGATGTTAGTCAGTGAGGAGTGCTAAAGATGGTGGATTCCGCCCCTTCTGGCGCTGAGCTCCAGCATCACCAGGCTGCTCAGTAAATCAGCTTGAGTGAAGATTTGCATCTGCTCTCAGCCTAATGGTGCTTCAGGTCGGCTTATCTGCTCCCCAAAGCTATGGGGCGGTGCAGGCAGCCAGATCTATGTCTAAAAATATAAAATACCCTTCCCTGTCTTCCAACTGAACCCTCCCTTTTTTGGGAAGTGTCCCTTCCTCTTGGCTCCGCAGTGGCCTGGGTCTTATCCCTGGGTGGCTAGGGAAATCAGCTGCGTTGCCCGACCAAAATCCCCCCTCTGGTTCACTGGGTGCTGATTAGCTCATTTCCTCTATTCACACAAGGTCCAAGGGGCGCCAGGCAGCCAGATCCCCAGAAAATAAAAATTTTTCGCCCCGCCCGTAGCTCAAAATGGCCGTTTTATTTTTTTTTCCCTAACCACCGGGCTCAGCTGCCTGTGCCAACCTCCACCGGCATCCTCAAAACTCACGAATCTCCACCGTTCGGTCCACGCCGCCGATCCGTGCAGATAGATGTCCCAAGCCTCTCACTCCACGCGTGCACAGCACAGACCCCCGGGCAGGACCCAGTCCCCAATCCGCCTTGCTCTGGGAACTTGCAGTGTGTGCCCTCCTACACTAACGTCATCTTGGCTGCCTCTGAACTTTGTTATAAAGTGACAGAAAACTTGGCCAAATTGAGTTCTGATGTCATATGGAAGGCAGAATATGAGAACAATGAGTCTGGATATTTAGCTGAAGAGATTTCCAAGCTATGAGTGGAAAGTGCTGCCTGGTTTCTCCTTGCAGCTTATAGTAAAATGTGAGAATAAAGGGATAAGTTGAGAACTGAATGCCTGAACACAAAGAAACCAGAAATTTTTGGTTTGGAATATCTGAGCTTCCAGAAAGCAAGTTCTGAGAGAATAGTTCTCCATGTGAGGGTTTAACTGAACTTGGATCCAGTCATCCATTTCAGTGCAAGTCAGGATTAGAAGCATTTGTAGAAAGTCCTGATGTCTGATGGTTTGGAGACCCTATTTACTACAAGCAATACCAACAAGCTTTTTGTGGGATCTGTATGAATGGAACCACAGCCAGCCTGCACTAAAATGGACAGAAAAGGGACAGATTGAAGGAAAAATCACTTCAAAGGCAGAATCTAGAAGCTGAGGTCTGGTCTGAAGACATCTTCTCAGACCAAGAGAGCAGAGCCACCCATGTGGGAAAGGATGAGTCTGCCCCAGCACTTGGAGAGTGTGGGCCTTCTGCCTCATTGTTCAGGAAGAGTGCTGCAACCCCAATTTTCTTAGATGACTTGGGAATTGTGGAGAGTTTGACCACCACTCTGGTGACAATATATGTGTAAATAAGGAAATCCTCTGACATAACTACAATATAGTCTTTCGAAATCAGTGTGGTAGACAGATTAAGATGGCCCAATTTGTCACTTCTTGGTAATCATGCCCTTGTGTAATCCCATCCTGTTAACTGAGTGGGACCTATGACTTGCTTCTAACCAATAGAACATGGCAAAGATGGCATGATATCACATCTATGATTATATGATATATGATTGTGCTTGTTGACTTTGGTGTAGCAAGCAGCCATCTTTGTGAAGCATCTGTCAAGGAACCAAGCACAGTCTTCAGTCAACAACCAGCTGAAACTGAAGATGGCCACTGGCCAGTGGCTAGAAAAAAAAAAAAAGAGTCTCTCAGTCCAACAGAACCCAAGAAACTGAATTCTTCATAAAACCATGTGAGGTTGTAAGGTAGGGAAAAGCAGAAAAAGAGAGATAATTCAGCAATAGAGGAGAACCAATGCAAAGTCACCATCAGATAATACCTAAGTGCAGTGGAAAAATCACCCACCCAAGGCCTAAGGCCCAAAGCCCTAGGAAGATGACAAAAGGCCCACCCATTACCTAGCCAACACAAGCTTCTCTGACCCCTCCCCTGTACAGTTCCCACTCTAGCACCAGTAAAAAAATGTAGTTTTCAATCCCCCTTTTGCATAAGGCAGACCAATGACAATGTTGGGATGTACAAGTGCTCATTTACCTGGAGGGGGAAGAAGGGGGGAGCCTAGCTTTAGTAAAGCAGCACCCCAGCCCCAACAGGTGCAACTCATGAAACTCGTATAGGCACTCTCACACTCCCATCTTGAGTGTGTACTTTAACTATACATTAAATTCTCCTGACTAGGCCCTGAATTCTTTCTCATGACTGTGTCAAGAACTCTCCTACCGTAGGTTGACATCTTTCTCCAAGACTTCCAGGGCCTCTCTGATATCAGTTGGAGCATATCCTTCCCTAGACAAGCCATGAAATGAGACTGTAGCTTCAGTTGACCCCTTGATTACTGTTTTCAGATGAGATTTCAAAGCAGAGGACCCAGGAAAGTCATGCCCAGACTTCTGATCTTTAGAAAGTATAAGTTAATAAATGTGAGTCATTTTAAGCTGCTGTGTTTGTAGCAATTTTTTACATAGCAATAGATAACTAATACAATGAGAAATTTAATAAACATACAATACTACCATCTAGCAGAGAGACCCCATTAAATATTTTCCAATTACCTTAAATATGCCCATTTAACAAAGAATTGCTTTTAATTGTCCTGAGTGTATTGTCTTCTTCATTTTTCTGTCCATCCTTGACTTTCATGACCTTAACACTTTGATGATTAAGGTTCAATTGTTTTGAGGATGTCTCTCAATTGGGTGATTTTGATGGACTGGATTCAGATAAGCACTTTGGGTAGGAATAGCAACGAAGTGATACGATACTCCTGTCATTGTCTCCCATTAGTTGAGACATGATTCAATTTGTCATATCATTGTAAACAGCCAAAATAGCAAAGATAAACTTGAATATGATAAAAAGGACTTATAGCATGAGATTTTAAAAGTTCTTATATTCATTAGTCAAGTAAAAAAGCTTAAAGATAGGTAAATAAATGGGTAAGATCAGAGAGCCAACAACCCACACATACATGGGTATTTTATTTATGTCACATTGACACTAGGAAGAAAAAACTATTGACTCCTACTGAGGCAGGCTAATTTAGGAAATGAGAAGATGAATATGGGACCTGGCAGAAAAACATGGCAGTGAAACATGTGTCCATGGAACCTGCCTGGAACTTACCTCAGGGAAAGACCCATCCCCACCAAAAAGCTGCTGGAAGAACCTATTGAGAATTGTCTATTTAGAACAAGATTTCATCTGGGATCAAGGAAAAGCCCCAGATATTCTCAAGAGGCCTTGTCATGGTCACCCCCAGGGGGGAATTGACAGGTTTGTTAACCAATCAAAACAGCAAACAGCTGAGACCCCTCCCCAAATATTAACAAGGGGAAGGATAAATAATGGTTTAAAAACAAGCACACAGGTAAAATCATCCATTTTTCTACCTGGACTGGTCAGTAAGTATACCTATGAACCTGTATTCTGTTATTTTTTCCTCTTTTCTCATTTCATTAATAAATTGCTGGCCTAACTAAATTGGCATGTTCTTAAGCTCTTTTATGTAATATAGTCAAGAACTTAGAGGAATCCAGTTACACTTCCTTATCCCATATGTAAAAATGAAAAAAAAGATGTTTGTTGAGCTAAATATAAAAGGAAAACAATGAAACATTTAAAAAAATAAGAGCTGTATTGAAATTTAAATTCATATGCCATAAAATTCATCCTTTAAAAATGTACAATTTAGTGATTTTTAGTATAGTCACAGAGTTGTGAAACCATCAGCAACAGGAAATAAACTTTTCAATAATCCATGGATTGAAAAAGAAATAATGATAAAAATAATTTGAGCTGAATTATAATAAAGATCCAATCTGTGGTTTACAGTTAAATAAGTTGTTTTGTAACCCAGGGTTAAGAATTAACAAGTAAATATGATTATTAAATTATTATATAGATGACTTTATATTATGAAAAAGCAAAAGGTTAATAGCAGAAATTACTAAAGCTGGCTAGACTGCTCCCATCCCTGTTTATGATTACTCTAGACTTAACCTCACCCTTGTGCATGCTTCCTATTGTGATGGTAATTCTAGATTGAACTCACCCTTGTGCATGTTTACTATTGGGGTAGAAAACACTCCATCCATCTCTGTTCAATATTCACATGAAATATATTATAACTGACCTTTGTTCTGCATACCCTTTTCTCAAATCCCTATGTCTGACCCTGGTTTGCTACCCCACCCCCATCTGTCCTGTTCAGTCCCTTGATTTTTAGTGACAGAAGCTGTGTTCAACTCCACCCCAATTATTAATTGGCACCCCAATGTTATAAAATATTAGAATTTTTGAAGATCAGGGAAGCAATTTTGGGCCAGAAGGCCACTGTGAACCATTGCTTGGGCAACCAAAAAAATTCTTTCTCTCTTTGAAACCCAGGGTTCTCAGGAATTGGCTTTAAAGATGCCTTGGGAGGAAGGAAATCACTTTTGCTTGGTATAAGTTTTGGGGAAATTTATGACATTTAAAGCACACATTTTAACTGAAAAAGGAATAAAAATTAATGAGCCAAACATCCATCTCAAAAATTTAGGTAAGAGTGAGTTCATTAACGATAAATTAATTGAAAAGACAAAACAAAAACACAAAATAAAACCCCAAAAACCCTGTAACTGCTTCTTAAAGTGCGCATACATGTTCCTAAGCCCTATAGCTATCTATATTAGAACGATTACTGTTACCTATCAATAACTTCTAAGAAACATGTTTAGGATCTTGCAAATTCTGACTTTGCTCTGTGCCCTCCTTGTTCTTGTCCTATATAAGCCTATATAAACCTCTGTAACCCACTGGGTGCCACAGAGCACTCATCTGAATATCTGCTGCCACCAAGACCAGCTTCCTGGTCTGTAAGTTCCATGATAAACTGTTACTCTTCTGCCATATGGAGTGGCCTGCTTCATTCTCCTATCTTAAGTGAACTTTGGCAAAACATGTTCTGTACGTTCACAGCCAGACAATAAAGAACAGCAAAATAAAACTAAACATAGATTACAAAATAGAGAGTGAACAAAAAATGTGGAGGATCTGTTGCTGGAGGTGATTTCCAGGTACTTGGCTACATCCTAAGAAAGAATTCACAGATACACCGCAGTTATAAGAAAGTTAGAAAATAGTTTAATAAGGGAAAAATAAACACTTATACATGAGTGCTGGCATGCTCATGGCAAAGATGCACTCTCTTCTGGAGATCCTGGTTTTATGGGCTATCATAGGGGGTTAAGGTTAGCACTGATTGGCATATTCAAGACAAAGCAGGGGAAATGTGTTGGGTGGTTTGATTTTGGGTGGTTTGATTTCTATGTATTGCTGTCTGGTGGTGATTGGCTTCTGGCTGCTGTCCATGAGCTCTGGTGGAGTTTGCTACATGAAGTGATATGACAGTGGGTGGGAAGTGGTGGTGGTGCCCCTCCTGCCCCAAGCTGCCTTCTGATAATGCAGCTGTTGGGTGAATGCTGTGAGCTGCCCCTGGATAACTTGCTTGTGCAAGCCAGCAGGCTGTTGTCTCAGCATCTCGTATTAGGTGGTGTTTGTGTTGCTCATTTGGTTTTCTGCTCCTTCTCTTTAGGTCTTTATTCTATCCTGCCTCAAATCCCCTCTGAGAGAGATGTACACCCTTAATCTTAAGGAGAAGCTAAGGGTCATGCTTTTCTGTTTCCCACTTATTGGGGATTGTAGTCCTTGCCTGACAAGGTGTAAAACTGTCTTGCTATGCTACTGGGGTTAGGAGGAGGGGTGCTTGCTTCAATGGTTGAGACTGAGTGATATCCACCTGTGAGCAGAAGTTTGTTTTGGAGCACATTAATCCTGGAGGAGATAACTTGAGTTATGGACCTACTAAGAGTGTAAGAAGGATGATTGTAAGGGGGCTTAGGAGGGCTATAAGAGAAGGGAAGTAAGAGAAGTAAAAGAACAGCGAGAATGGAGTGCTGCTGGCAATATTTTCTAGTATGTATGCCTGGTCAATAAGGTTTTTAATGTTTTCTTGGACTTTAGAAGATTGATTGACATAGGCAAGCAGTTTTCTGGTTTTGATCCCGGTCTAGGGGTTGTTATCTGCTCTGATGGTGGCATCATATAATGGCCAGGTGATTTCACTAAACCTGGGTATCCACAATCTACAATATCCAGCCATCCTTAGGAGTACCCACAGTTGTTTCTTTGTCTGGGGCTGGGGTATACTTGTGATGGCTTGAACGCTTTCTGGGGAGAGAACTCTTTCTCCCAGGGTGAGAAGAAACCCTAAATAAGATACTTTCTGCTGAGAGACTTGTACTTTGGATTCAGACACTCTGTAGCCACTTTCAGCTAGGAAGTTAAGGATTAAAATGGTGTTGGCATTGGAGATTTCCTTTGTTGGACTGCAAAGTAACAGATCATCCACATATTGTAAGAGGGAGCTCTGAGGCAAGTGGAGATCAGCTAGGTCCTCAGCTAAGGCATTTCCAAAGATATGGAGTTTGTTCTAGAATCCTTGTGGCAACACAGTCCATGTAAAGTGGACTGGACATTTAAAGCTGGACTTCTGACATTCAAAGGCAAAAAGGAACTGTGAGTATGGGTGGAGTGGGATGCAGAGAAAAGGCATATTTTAAGTCTAGAACAGTGAACAAAGCTGTATTTTCTGGGACTTTATTTAGTAGGGTATGAGGGTTGAGTACTACTGGATGGATGGGAATTACAATGTTATTAATTGCTAAGTCCTGAACTAACCTATAGGTGCCATTTGGCTTCTTCACTGGAAGTATAGAGGTATTACAGGGGGACTGGCATGGAATGAGGAGGCCAATTTTTTTAAAAAAATTTTCTATCATGGCTTTGAGGGGATACTGTTTTTTATGGGTATATAGTAAATGGGCATTATAGGAACTGGAAATTTGGGAACCCAGAGAGGTCACCCAGGTACCCAGTTTCCCAGACCATAGGATTTTGTTTCTTCCTTTTTTTCCTGGGATATAGCTGTTGAGGTGGCATCTAGCTCCTAATTTAGAATTATGGCCATGCACAAGTTTCCACATTCTTCTTTTGAACACTGGGCTGCATGCATCTTAGAGGTTTTATTTATCCCTACTAGTTGGATGCACACCCCCAGGGTATGAAGTAATTCCCATCCAAGTATGGGGGCAGTGCACTCAAGGATAATTAAAAATCCATGGCTTACTAGTATGTCTCCTATTTGACAGAGGAGAGGCTCAGTAAAGCATCTATTTTAGATTTGCCCTCAACTCCCACTATTAGAAAGGTTTGGGAAGGGGAGATTTGGAGTGACAAGTCAGAACTGAATAGGTGACTCCCATATCAATTAAAAAGTTGATAGTCTTACCTTCCATATCAAAGGTCACCCAGGGCTCCTCCAGGTTGATATTCCAAAGAGTTGTCCAAGGAGCGACTTTTTGCTCTGGGCCCCACCAGTCTCCCCTGGTCATTGACAAAGGCCCTGTGGTCATGCTCCACCCCCCCTTCAGGCTTGAGTTTGGTGCAATCCCAAGCCCAATGGCCTGTTCCCCTTTACCAGGACAGGGACAAAGGGGCTCCCTGCTGTGCTGTGATGATTTGGGACAGTCTTTCTTCCAGTGGCTTGGCTCTTCACAGTTGAAGCAGGATCCCAATGTTTTGGAGCCTGAGTTGGGGTAACCCCAAGGTGGGCAGCCACCATCCATGCTGACTGCTATAAGTTGAGGCTTCTCCCTGTCTCTCCTTACTTTTGACTCCTTGATGGCCTTGTTGCAGTTGTTGAAAAAGCTGATTCTAAAACCAAATTCCTTGGGGTTTGTAACACTAGTTCTAGCTTTTGGATCTTCCTTCTAATATCTGGAGCTGACTGACTGATAAAATAGTTCTTTAACATGATCTGTCCCTCTGGTGAGCCCAGATTAACCTGGGTATACTTTTTCATACCTTCCAGTAGTCTTTCTTGGAACAGGGCAGGGCTCTCCTTTGCATTCTGGGTTATTTTTGCAACTTATTATAGTTAACAGGCTTGGTGACACATTTTCTCATTCCCTCTAATAAACATGCTATTATGTGGTCCCTTTTCCTTAGGTCTGCTCAACCCCTTTCATAGTCCCAGTTAGGGTCAGTATCTGGGAATGCCATGGATCCTACAGCATGTTCCTGTGGTTGTAGGGCTGTCATTTATTGGCATGTCCCTGGGCCTCTTCCCATGGCATTTCTATTTGTGACTGCAGCATGTAGCCATGACAGTATGCACATCTCCCCATGTTAGAGCAAAAGCCAAGGGTAGATGTTGGAATTCCTTAGCAAATTTAGCTGGGTTGTCTGAGAATTGCCCCAACTGTTTTTTGTGGGTTTTTTTTACATTGAGCTAAATCTGTCATGAAGAAAGGGATATGGATTCTCATTGTTCCCACATCTCCATTTGCTACTTCCCTTATTGGGTAGAGGCCATTCTCAAGGTGAAAAGAGGTAGAGTGAAAAGAGGCTCCTTTCCTGATTACTCTTCCTGGACTAGCTCTGGGTACATAAGGTGGGTGTGCAGAGACCATAGGTGGAGGTGGGTCTAAGGAGACTTTGGGTTTGGGAACTGGAGAATGCACCCCAGTGAGAAGTCTGCTGGAATGCTAGAGGCTGCACCCATTTTTCTAGGGAAAAAATGAAGAAGAATTGTTAACTGATCTGGAGTCCCAGACTCCTACTTGACTAAAAATTTACCCTCCAAATAAGTTTCCAAGTTACTCAGTTCTTGGGAGACATTTGGGGCTACCACTATGGCTCCTGGCATCCTGAGAATGCAGAGGCCATACTGCTGACTCTCCTTGTGGCACCCTAGGCCTTGAGACACTTCTGGACCTGGGTTCCAGACCGAAGCTAACAAGCTGAACTGTTTCCCTAGAGAAGGGGCTGGCTTGAAACCTTTTATCTCTGATGGCCTTGCGGGATTTAGGGAGTGGCCTGGGAAAATCATTAACAACTGTCCACAGGACCAGGGATTGAGGATCTAGGACCTGATTTAGAGTCCTAGTGAGGGATGGAGTTCATCCAAACCAGATGTGCAGGAGCCAAGGAAAAAAGACAAGATGTCTGGGGACCACTTTCCCTTCTGACAAGTAAAGTAATGGAAGAGAAGGGATTGTAAGACTTCCAGTCTACTAAGGGAAGGGAATGGATAATTGGGCACAGCCATGGATAGGGGCTTCTTAAGGGGTTGGACTGGGGCTGGCTGCAAATACTGCTTCCACCAGCTGGGAGGCAAAATCTAATTCAATGAACCTGTGAAAAAATTCAGGGTGGCTGAAGAAGGTACCATAGGAGATTATAGTCATGTTCTGAATGGAAGTATAAGGAGAGAACAGGGAAGTCACTGAGGAGATAGAAAAAGGAGCAGAAAAAGGGCAAGGGCTGTGTCCAGGTATTCATGGTTAGGGAGGAGATAATTAGAATTAGAAAGTGGTTTATGATGAGACAGATCTCCTGGGACTCCTGTGCTCTCATTGGAATCCTACTCAACTCAGGGAATGCCCTCAATCAGGTTTCAAAGATGGTATATTAGTCAGCTAAAGGGATGCTGATGCAAAGTACCAGAAATCTAATGAAATTTATAAAGGGTATTTGATTTGGGGTAGAAGCTTACAGTTACAAGGCCAGAAAATGTAAGTTACTTCCCTCACCAAAGTCTGTTTCCATGTGTTGGAGCAAGATGGCTGCTGGTATCTGTGAGGGTTCCATCTTCCTCTTCACCTTAAGGTTCTGTGGTCCCAGCTTCTTCCTTTCTTAGCTGTAGGCTGGGATAAGTTTCATCTCTCTCCCCAGGGCCTGTTTCTCTCTGGGCTCAGCTGCTCTGCTCTCTCCACAAGGCTAGCTGTAAACTTTCAGGTGAATGGCTCATCTCTCTTCCCTGGGCCTCTGCCATGCCTATCTTTGGAATTCATAAATAATATCAAACTGCTACAGATTGTGCCACCCATTACCCAGCACCTCATTGGATCTACACGATGTGGGGGCTAGCCCCTACCACCTCAGAAGAGGGAGCTGAACAGCTCTAAACTGAGATTATGTCCTTTTGGAGCAGGACCAGAGACTGGTTCAGAATGGCAGAGAGAGAGAGAGAGAGAGAGAGAGAGAGAGAGAGAGAGAGAAGCAGTTTGGTATTATTTATGAATTCCAAAAATAGATATTGGATTATGTTTGTAAACTGGTCTGTTGGTGGTTTCACTTTTACTTGATTAAATTATGATTAGGACTTTGATTAGGCCATGTCAGTAGGACATTGAGACCCTGCCCCCTTGGTGGGTGGGGACTCACAGAGAAAATGACAAGGCACAGAATTTAGTTGGAGTTTTGAGCTGGAGCCCAGGAAGTAAACACATGGGAGAGAGCAGAGGAGCTGAGCCTGGAAAGAATCGAGGCCCTAGAAGAGAGACAAAGCCTAGAGAGCCTGCGAGTCTAGAGCTGACCTTGTGGAGAGAAAAGAGCAGCTGAGCCCAGAGAGAAATGAGCTCCAGGAGAGAGACTAGACTCATCCCAGCCTACAGCTGATATTGGAAGAAGATGGGACCATGGAGCCTTAAGAGGAAGCCTGAACACTTGCAGATGTCAGCAACCACCTTGCTCCAACACGTGGCAACAGACTTTGGTGAGGGAAGAAAATTATACTTTAAGGCCTGGTAAATGTAAGCTTCTACCCCAAATAAATACCCTTTAGAAAAGCCAACAGATTTCTGGTATTTTGCATCAGCACCCCTTTGGCTAACTAATACAGAGAGAGAGACAGAGACAGAGACAGAGACATAGGCAGGCTTTGGTTATAGGCCAAAAATTCACCAGTCTTGTCAGGGGGGAGGAAAGTTTTACCAAAGATTATCCCCTGGCTGACTCATCAAAAGATCTGTTGCTGGAGCTGATTGCAGGTTCTTATTTATGCTGTAAGAAAGAATTCAGAGACACACCACAGTTATAAGAAAGTTAGGTGCAACTCACCCTGGAGTATGCCAACGGTCCATGCCTTGGCATGGGCCATATACTTTTATTGTTTTCTTGTTTCTTAATAAACTCCTTACTCCCTTACCTATTATATGACATGTCCTTAAATTCTTTTATGCGACATAAGCCAAGAACCTAGAAGCACAGAATCCAGAACCATCCAGTAACATTTTTTGGTGAGCCAGCCAGGAGATAAAAAGGCAAGAAATGCTCCCTGACACCCAATGGGGACTGGTGAATCTAAACTTTTAATGAAAGCCTGTCTGTGTCCACTTTTGTTTTATTAGCCAGGCCCTGAGATTACCTCCAGGGTTCCTGAGGCTGTTTGCTTGTAACCCACAGGACAGACTCTGCTTTTAACATGCCTCTTAATTTTGGGTTTTACTGTGGAACTCATTCCCTGGGAATGGCCATGAGATGAGCTCACTCATGATATCTCCTAAGACCTCAGCAAGTGCAGGCCAAAAGAAAGGTCCCTAGTCAGTCCCTTTCCTATAGGGAAAGCCCGGCTTGGAAGCCGAGGTCTGGGAACTGGACCCAGAAGTCTCTAAGACCTCTAAGGCTCTGGGAATGCCCAGAGACATAAGGCTCCTGATCCCTGGAATATGGGGACAGTGTGCAGGATTCCTGACCTTCAGGATGCTGGCTCAGTGAGCAATCCATTCAACCACATCTAGCAATGTAATGTCACCCAGACTGATGGACATGTTTATCCTCCTATAGGATAATGGACATTTCTAATTGGGACAACCTGCTTACTGATGGTCTAAAATGAAAGAGGCTAATCTTTTCCTGCCACCACATGGCCACAGTATGTCTGAGATTGGGCTCTGTATGGTTCCCTGAGTTCCAGTTAAACCTGATGGCCAGATACCACATGGCCATATCTCCTTAAAGGAATGAGGAAATGCACTACCAAACCAGTCAATTAAAATCTCAGGGAAATTAGTGAGAGCTAGAACTGGGAAACCCATCCTTATTTAAGAGAAAACTGGTAGAGGCAATAAAAATACCCTCTTGCTAGATCCTAACTCTAGAGAAGGACAGAGCATCCTATAAACTCCAGTCTGTTTCAGATATCTGTAGAAAACTGCAGAAACTTTTCCTGGGCCCCAAATTCCCATTACCTCCCTTTTATAAACAGCCTTCTCAGTTTTCAACTGCCAAGATGGAGAAGGTAAGGAGGGGTGGGCTTAGGGTCTGGGACAGGTTCACCTTTTAATCTCCACAGTTAAAGGCACCAGTCACCTCAGGGTTACCCAAATCCAGGCTCCACATCAGTAGGAATCTGGCCTGAAGCTGCCTCACCATGTTGTACTGCTGGGACCTTGCCCCAGGGGAAACAAGGGGCCTGAAACCACACATGACCATCAACCAGAGTAGCCCCGGGTGACCCTTGATGTGGTAGGTAAGATTGTTAATTAAATATGCAGTTCTAGCCTGCACTCTGGGCCTCTTCTAACCTCAGCTGTACCTAATGAGGGAAGAGAATGGGGAATCACGATCTAGGCCATTTACTATACCTCTCCCCTGTAGAAGAGGAAACCTCCTCATATGTCATCAATTAAGTTTAAATGTTCCTTACTAATCCTAGCTCCCCGCCTATTCCTTGTAATACTACAATCCTTCCAGTGAAAAATCCTTGCAGGGCTTTACCCCTTGCAGGAAGTAACTAATGGGATACAGCTCCCAGAACAGTCCCGATTCATGTCTCATTGGGGGCAGGGCTTCTCTGGTCCCCTTAAATTTGTACTTAGCAGCTGCCCAGGGATTTTCCTGGAGGAACAAAACTGAAGGTCTTGCACGAGGTTTCTGGCATGAACAGACCCTGGGAGTTTTGTGTTTAGGTATTTCTAAAGGCAGGTCTTTCCCTAAGCTAAGTAAGTGTAACATTCTCTCTTCTGTTCTATTCTGTGCTTGCTTTATCTTTGTCAGTCTGCTCATGACTAGGAACTCATAAATCAGATTTTGGGTTGACCTGTTACAAATTGGATAACAGTGAAAGATAACCTAAAATTGAGTCTTTAAATGTGAATACTATCTTGCAATTGAATTTTATGTATAAAAGAAATCACATGGAATTATTTCACCTTCTGGAAGAGCAGAAAAACTTAGCACTGTTGTTACTAATAAAAATAGTTTTAGTTGCTTAGTTAATAAACAAAGTGCCCAATTTGATTTTAAAGTGAAAACTTACTAGAAACTATAACTAATATTTAAAATCATTATATAAATGCTTTTATATTTTAAAACAGCAGAAGGATAATATCTGAAATTTCTATAACTGAGTGTGTTACAGTGATGGTAACCTTATACTAATTTACCTTTGTTTATGTTACTTCAGGTCTAGCTTCACCCCTTGCTTATGCTTATGGTTTTTTCAGGGTTGGCCTCTCCCATGTTTGTAGCATGGCAACTTCTACCCCCTATGGCTCAGGAGAAGGTAAATTTGAGACACCCCTGTCTCCTGTCCTTCCAGTGGTGTCAATAACTCCATTTTCTCTCATGACTCCAGGTGTAGACTAGATTGCTGCCTTCTGGAAGTCTTGACTCTTGGGGTAGGGTGTCCACTCTTCCAGTCCAGTCCAGCAGCTGCTGGAGGTCTGTTATCTCCAAGGACTGGGGAGTGGGGCACCTCCCACCTCAAGTGTTGATGTTCCTAAAAGCAGCAAGTCACGAAAAAACCATGTTTCCCTAAGACTTCAATGACTTCAGTGATTATATACTGTAATTAGTCATGCTTATCCAAAGTCTGTCAAAGTCAAAATGGGAAATAAGCAAAACTCTGAAGTAAAGGAAAATGTTGTAAATTATATTTCAAAGCATTGGAAACAATTTGGTTATAAGCCCAAAATTAAAAGGAATGAAATTCTTGTGCAAAACTACATGGTTACAGTGCAAATTAGAGTAATATAAATAGCCTTCAAGATCTTTTGACTATAATGTCATTTTACAATTAAATTTATTTTGTAAGAGAATAAAATTTATAAGTAACTTTAGAGAGTTATGGTTTTGTCTGCTTATTTGCTATATTTCCATACATTGGGGTGATAATATCAAATTAACAAATGAAAATTCTTAAAAGAGCTCTATTCAATTTGTTAAAAATTAAATATGCAATTATATATGTGCATTAATATTCCTGGAATCCAAATTAGACTAAACAGGATGGAAAGATCATATAGAAATCTGAATATAAAAACTGTTAGGAAAGGGAAAAGTTTTTTCCTAAGCTCTTTGACCTACTCAGTCCCCAGGCCATTTCTTTGCATGAGCCATGAGGGAAGGGCTAGGTGTGGTAGATTAAAACTCTGTGTTCCATGATGGTGAATTAAGAATCAGTTTGCCCTGTAATTCCCCAATTTAAATCTTTTAACAGCCTTAAAATTAGGGTGGTTATTAATCTTATTACCAAATATCAGAAGTACAGGAAACGTCCTTGAGAGCTTTTGAAAGATCTTTTAAAGCAAAGCAAACAATTAGAAGTAAAAAGTAAAAAACTAAAATAGCTATGTTCATTTGATATATTATACATTGCATTGGAGCTGTTGTCAAACTGTCTTGTGCATTCAAACCAGGCTGAAATACCCTGCATGGTGCCTCTCCATTTGAGTTATTGGCTCAGGTGGTCACTGCAGCCCCTAAAACAATAAATGTATCTACTACATCTCTGAACATGCTCCTGAAGTGGACAGAGAGTACATTGCAGTCTCAGGCTCCTGCTGCAGCCAGCAATGGCTCAATATGGCCAGATGTCCAATGGTCATTGGATCCATACTGGCTCTGTTTCATAGTGCTGAAGGGCACTATGCACCAGGCTGGTGGAAAACTGCATCCTTCCTTCCTAGCTTCTCTCTAAGATCAACTGTACTGCAGCATGTTGGCTGTGTGAAGGACATACCAAATGGAGCAATAATTATCAGAGTAATGTGAATAGAACTTAAACCAACATAATTGGTGTTATGGCCTGCTCCCATGGAGAGATAACATGTATGGTATTCCAAACCTGGAGCTTAGATCTATTAATTGCAGCTCAAAGAGAAACTTGTGCATTAATTGGTGCATTGATTAGTATTAAGTACTGTTCACATAACTCTTCTATTCTAGATCATATACAGAGGAATACTGAACATATTAAAGGTCCTGGTAAACAATTCATTTTCTAAGTAGTTAATGAATGTGCCTATAAGATAAAGGAATGGCACTCTTAAGTACAGTATTTATTCTGCTTGCCATATGCTTGTCTTGTTGTTGCCTATACTGTATTTGTCAGCTTATATCTAAGTCAGTGCCTCTCCTCATACATCTCCTAGCTGTCCTACACATAACCACCACCATGGGAACTGGGGTTGTCAGTTTATACCAAACCAAGCAGGTCTACCACAATCTTTCACTAGAGTTACACAACAACATAAAAGAACACATGGAAGAATGCTGTTTCCCATCAACTTTGGGAGGATTCACCTCTGAAGACATCTGGCCTTGCTCACTCTCATGGTCCAGTATTTCAAGGCTGTCCACATTTTTTGGGCTGCCTACCACCATCTTCTTTATCCTTTTAGTGGGACCATGTATCTTCAAAAAAATTCTAATTTAGATTATTTCTTACAGAATCAACGCCTTATTATTCATGTGGGGATTTCATCCAATTCCAACCAGGGTGCCAGAACTATCTTCCCTCAACCACAATAGAATTGCCAGAGGGTTTTATACCTTCTCAGGCAGAATGACCACCACCCTTCAGCACCCTCTTAAGAATAAGTGTGCAAACCCACTGAGAGGGGAATTGAGGCAGGTTAGTTCACAGAAAGGGAAGACTAGGATCACTGAAAGGGAAGACTAGGGTCACAGCTGAGGCCTGGCAGACAACATGGCTGGCAGAACACATTGTTGTGACACCCTGTCAAGAAACATCCTGAGGGATCCCATGAGACCTAGGAATAAGAATCTCATTTGGAATGAGAATGGCATTTTTGTTCCAAAGAAAACCCCAGATATCCTCAGAAAGCCTCACAATTGGCACCCTGAGAAATGACAGGTGGGGCAACCAATCAGAATAGCAGACACACTTTAAAAAGCCCTGATCTGGGGTCTCAGGCTTGTAAGCCACCCTGAAGTATGCCCGCAGGCCATGAGTACTCTTCTCATTTTCTTGTTTCTTAATACTCCATTGCCTAAAGTAAAAGAAAGTTAGAAAAGAGTTTAATAAGGGGAAAGTACACACTCAGATGTGAGTATGGCCATGCTCAAGGTAGAGACACACTCTCTGCCCTGCAGTTCCCAGTTTTAAGGGCTATCATAGGGGGTTAGGGACAGCACTGATTGGTGTATTTAAGACAAAGCAGGGGAAATTCATTGGGTGGTTTGATTTTGGAAGGTTGGATTTCTCAGGTTTGCTGTATGGTGGTGATTGGCTTGTGATTGCTCTCCATGAGCTCTGCTGGAGTTGGCTGCACAAGGTGAATGACAGTGGGTGGGAAGTGGTGGTGGTTCCCCTCCTGCCCCAAGCTGCCTTCATAAAACACAGCTGCTGGGTGAATGCTGTGAGCTGCCACCAGGTGACTTGCTCATGCAAGTCAGCAGGTCGTTGTCTCAGAATTTCTTATTAGGTGGTGTTTGTGTAGCTCATTGGGTTTTCTGCCCCTTTTCCTTAGGTCCTTATTCTATCCTGCCTTAGATCAATAAAGCAAGAAGTAAATTCTTTAAAAAGAATAATTAATGGAAAAATCTGTGGTCAAGGGAAAGAATAAAGAAATGCAAATAACATCACAATTATAAAATGGAAAATAATTTCTCATGCCGTAGATGCAAAAAAGATGATGAAAATATACTGTCAGCAGATTCTAGAAAATCTAAATTTAAATTCTTAGAGATATATAATTTACCAAATCTCTCTTAAGGCCTGAATAGTCTTATAATCATTAAAATTTGTATAATATTGGGAAATATAATTAAAAACAAAATCTTCTCCTATCTCAGAAAGCCTCTCTACAATCAGAAGAGAAAGAAAATTAATTTAATTATTGAATAATCATTAAACCAGAATGTGAAGCACCCCAGGCAATCTGCAAAGTTATTGCAAAGATAAATAGGGAACTCACTCTTTTTATATGGTTAAGAGGATATGGCCCATTACACACACATTCTCAAGATATTTCAGAGGTAAATTTACAATTTAGAGTCAGAGCCCGTGGGAAGATACAAGTTAATTTCTTACCAGGAAACTGGGAGTTGGGGGATATCTTCCTTGGTTACATTTCAAAGAAATGAATTTTTTCTTTCAGGAGACAGTTTGCAAGAGGCATATTCAACCTTTTATATACATTTAAATTTACCTACATTTTTAAAGGACAAAGAAAAAACTTTTACAACTACAGATTTTCTAAAGTAAATACAAAGAAGGATGAGAGGGAAGAGGAAGTCTTTTTTTCCTTATGTTCAACAGGGAGAATTAAGTCCTTTATTATAGTTATTATTATTTTAAATTTGTATTTGCCCTTATAATCAGCAGTTCAAAAAATGATGCCATAAATAGAAATCCATGCCCAGATTTTACTGTTGAGTATTACCAATGTCAAAGAAAAAACTGTACCTGACAACATTACACATTTTTGGGCACCCAAATTAAAAAGGGGTGGTTCTCAGCTGGGTTTGTTAGTTCAGTGCAGCTGAATAAACAGAGTCACCGAACTAGGCTAAGAAGGAAAAGAGAAGTCCCCATTAGGGTTTTTTAGTTTTGCTTTCTCAGTTAATGTTAAAATACACATAGTACCTGGGGTTGGGTAATCTTTGGATAATAAAGATGGGGGTAGGGATGTGAAGATATAGTAATGATGGATGCGAATAAAGATAATGGAGTGCAGAAGTGAATCGTTTTTGGTGGCGCTAAATCTGGTAAATGTTAAATATGTATTGCTGCATGCCTCCTGACATGTGAGCAAAAGTTACATTGAATTTTTCTAACCTTATAAGCTACAGTACGATGCCTTAATAGTTGAGCTATACTGGGGATTTTTAGTACTACAATTTGTATAATAAAGGAAAAATCAAATGTTTAACTCACTTGGTGCCAAAAAAATGTTGGATAAAATTTATAGGTATTTAAAAGAAAAGAAATCTTAGCAAAAGGAATATATAAGAACTTTTATTACATGGTAAAGCATCAATACAACAACCCATTTCAGTGCTCTTCCTAAACTCGTTAACCTGCATAGTAGTCACTCAAAGGTCTTGTTACAATGCAGATTCTGAAAGTGGGTTTGGGATGCAGCTGCCATTCTGCATCTCTCAGCTGATGAAATTCTACTGGTCTGTGGACCATATATATATATACATATATTTTCAGAGAAGCTGATTTATTGACCAAAGCAAGGCCCTATATTGATATTTTAAAATTTTTTGCTGATGCAGTCTTTGTCCACACCAAGCTACACTCTCACTTCCCCCCATTCCTTGATAACTGCTAATCTAATTTTGTCTCTGCAGATTTGCTATTTCTATTTCACATATCTTATAAGTGACATCCCACAATATTTTTCCTTAGGTACCTTGCTTATTTCACTGAGCATAATATTTTCAATGTTCATCTATGCTACCAACTCTCTCAGAAGTTTATTCCTTCTTTTGGCCATATAATACTCCATTGTGTGCATGTACCATGTTTTGTTTATCTACTATTTGTTGATGGACACCTGGGTTGATTCTACCTTTTGGCTCTTATGAATAATGTTGATATAAACATTGGTATACAAGTATCTGTTTGAGACCTTGTTTTCACTTTTTGGGGGTCTATACCTAAAAGTAGAATTGCCAGGCCACATTGTTGCCAGACTGGGTTTCCAGGTTCTTGGCTATGTCACAAAAAAGAATTCTAAGATGTGCCACAAAATAAGCAGGCAAGCAGAGAATTTAGTATAAAATGAAAGTAAAAGCAAAAATACACATCTGAGGCAGGGGTGCGAGCATACCCAAAGGAGAGAGATGTGTTGGGGGCTGGAGTTAAGCTTTATTAAGGTTGCTTTTCCTCCTCCTCCTTTCCCCATGTCAATGAAGGTCTCCAGCTTTTTGCTGTCCTGACTGGCTGCTTTTCTATTTTCCCATTGGCTATACTATAGGCCACTTAGGTTGTACCTGTTGGCTTTTAGGGAACCAATGGGGAAGATTTTCTGTTTGGAGCTTTCCAGAGCTTTTTTATTTTTTTTATTTTTTTTATTTTTATTTTTTAAGATTTTTATTTATTTATTCATTTATCCCCCCCCCCCTTGCTGCTTGTGCTCGCCGGGTCAGCCATCCACGCTGTGCGGGCGGGCCCGCCTTCACCAGGAGGCCCCGGGAACCGAACCCGGGGCCCCCCACATGGTAAACGGGAGCCCCACTGATTGAGCCACAGCCGCTTCCCTCCAGAGCTTTTTAAAGTCTGGTATTGTTGAATGGGACCACGTTCAGGTTTTCAGTGGGGTTTTGGCCATGGCATTGATGGCCTTTGTTCTTAGGCTGCCTTTCAGTAAGGGGTTCCTGGATGGTGTTTGCAGCTTTGCTTTCTATTGGCTGCCCTCCTCTGTTCCCTATGCTACCCTGCCTCAATATGGTAATTCTATATGTAACTTTTTAAGGAACTGACATTTTGCTTTCCAAAGTGGCTGCACCATTTAACATTCCTAGCATTCCAATTTCTCCTCATCCTCTCGAACACTTGTTATTTTTCATTTCTTAAATAGTCATCTTGTGAGTGTGAAATGGTATCTCATTGTGCTTTTGATTTGTATTTCCCTAATGGCTTATGATGTTGAGCATCTTTTCATATGCATAATGGCTATTTGCTTATCTTCTTTGGTGAAATGCCTATGTGAGTCCTTGGCCCATTTTTTAAATTGGGTTGTTTGTCTTTTTGCTGTTGATTTGTAAGATTTCTTTAAATATCCTGAATACCAATCCTTTATCAATTATATGGTTTGCAAATACTTTCTCCCATTCTGTAGGTTGCCTTTTCACTTTCTTGATAAAAATCATTTGATGTTACAAATGATTCTTTTCTTAATGAAGTTGAAGTGTTGCTATTGTTACTTAGGGTGGACCTCATTTTGAGAAGGACTTAGAGAAACATTATATCTAATGTTGAAACCTTTATAGCAACTCCCATAATATCAGAGAAAAGTCAAATATGCATCACTATTTCTACTCAATATTATCTGCAAAGTCTTAACTAGTTCAATTAGGTGAATTAAAGACTTAAAATTTATAAGGATTGAGAGAAGCAATACACTTTTAAATTTTCACACATACTTAAATATTCACAAATGTACAGATACATTTTTAGAATTAATAAAATTTTTGAACAGTTGGTTAGATATAAAACTAATACGCAAAAATCAAATTAATTTATGTGGAAAATATCATTTAAAATATCACAAACTCCATTAAAATATATACAAGTAAATCTAACAGAAATTGTGTAAGACCATCATAAAAGAAAATTGTAAAACTTTATAAAAGGGCATTAATGATGACCCTGAAATATCTAGTAACTTTAAGATATGTATACCTATAACAAAATAATTCCACTTCTAGTTAAATACTTCAGAGATAGAGGGAAAGAGAGCCTAGGAGAAATAAATAGCTAATGCAAAAACAATGGTGTTTTTGAAGAATGAAAAAATGGCCAATTTGGAGGGAGAGGAGCTTTTACATCAAGTAAATCTGAAACTGAATTGTCTGTCACATTTAGCAATGTGTAGGTCACTAATGACCCTGACCAGAGCAGTTGACATGAAGTGAAGGAGATAAAATCCTTATGGTATAAGTTTAAGGAAGAATGGGGAAAGGAAGTATAAAGAATACTTTCCAGTCATTTTTGCTGTAAAGGGAGCAAAAATGACATGGTAGGCTGGCAGAGGGAAAGAGGGCAAGAAAATGTTTTTTATTTTGTTTATTTTCTGTATTTGTGCAGTGATGGGAATGATCTATTTGAGAGTCTTTAAGACCCAGCTGGTTCAGATAAATCACACTGGTTTTCACTTCTTGAGGTCCTCCTTAGAGTCATTTCTAATGCAAATATATCTTTCAGACAAGGTGCAATGCCTAAGCAAAAAGGGACTGTGATAGTTTGAGAATGTATGTATTCCAGAAGATCATCACGTTCTTAAAGCTGGTCCATTTCTGTGTGTGTCAACCTATTGTGGGTAGGATCTTTTGATTAGTTTACTTCAGAAAAAGGCCTTTTGATTAGGTCACTTCATTAGGATATGACCAAGTGTGGGTCTTAATCCTCTGGAGTCCTTTATAAGTGGGATGAGTTCAGATGAAGAGAGAGAGAAACTTCCACTGAAACAGGAAGCTGAAGCAATGAGACCAGAGGAGAAGGGAGAGAACAGTAGACACCACCATGTGCCTTGCTATGTGACCGAGGAGTCCAGGATTGCCACTGGCAGCCATCTTTGGGGAGAAATCATCACCTGATGATGCCTTGACTGGACATTTTCACAGCATCAGAACTGTAAGCTTGTAAGCAAATGAATCCCCATTGTAAAAGCCAAATAGTTTCTAGTATATTGCATTCTGGCAGCCTAGTAAACTGACACAGGGACATAACACAGGAAATTTATTACAAAATCAGTGGAAAGACTGGAAGTATTCATGCCAACTCAGCTTCCTTTGAAGGCCTGAACAGTCAGGAGTGCTTCACCTGCCGTGAGGGGCAAGGGTGCCCTCAGGAACTCCAAACTCAAACACAGAGCTGTGGCTGCAATCAGGATCATTGTAGTGATTTGACCATTTCCCCAAACAGGATTCAGAGAATTCAAACTTTATCTGGCACACCTAAGAAAACCAACCAAAAGAGGATGTGCTCCTCAAGAAAGAAAGAGGCATGGGATCTAGCAAGCACACGATACTATAATAGATATGTGGGAAAGGATGCTACAGGTTGAAGCTAAGACTCACCTGTGTGCAGCAAGGTGGAGTTATGGAAGCAGTATGTCTGCTAATTCCAGGATGCAAAAAGAGAAATCAGTTGTAAGCATACACAGGTTGGACTTAGCAGATATTATCAAACAGAAATAAAAAGGAAATTAGCAGTTTAAGTTTATTGTTTGTAAATATATAGTTAAATACCAAAACAAATAGCCAAATTATTTCTAAGCAGTTGTTTAATGAAAAAAGGAATCAGTGATGAGAAGACTGGCACAGATGATTGCTCGACACATGTCTGAGTGAAATTGTTATATTTTATATGGACAATTACATATAATATTATATATAAC
Source organism: Tolypeutes matacus (assembly GCA_026826555.1). Lineage (NCBI taxonomy): Eukaryota > Metazoa > Chordata > Mammalia > Cingulata > Chlamyphoridae > Tolypeutes > Tolypeutes matacus. The sequence continues at coordinate 491,986 of JAKSZT010024889.1, read as the reverse complement.
TATGTAAAACATTTATAAAGTTTGTACAATTCTTAATTAAATTAAAATAAGGAAAAAGGGTCAAAACATGCCAATTTTGGTTTAATTTTATGTATATTATTTTTGAATTCTTTTTCCCAATCCATCTCAGAAACTAACTGAAAGAAGAAACCTGTTATAAGATAAATGTTGGGGGATCTTAATATATAGGAAAATATTTTTACAATGTTGCATCTTTAGGCAAATAGAATATTATATCCTCTTCCCTTGAAAATCATATTAATGGAACATGGCTTTGCACGGGGTTGGCAGACCTCTCAAAAACATTTGAAAAATGCGTGTGGTTAAGATTCAGCAGTGTATAAAAGTGATAAACAGCTCCAGCTATGGAGCCAAAATACCTGGCTTCAAATCCTGTCTCCACCACCAACATTGTGATCCTGGATGCTTGGCTTAAGTCCTCTGTGACCCAATTTCCTCATTTGTGGAACCTGGATGATAAGACAAACCTACCTTATAGGGTTGTGGTAAGGACTAAAGGGTCAGTGTCTATAAAGAGTTTAAAATAATGCATTGTAAGTGTTTGCTATTATTATGAGGGAGGCACTTGAGAACCAGGACAAAATCCAAAGCCATATGGAGCCCAACAGAGTAAGGCATGAGAAGCAAGTCAGAAGAATTTTAGAGTCAAAACACTGGTGAAGTTTGGAGTAGAAAGAAGGGATACACAAGCCCAAGATTTCCTAATCAATGTCTGTGTCTCCTGCTAGACTTAAGTGGAGAAAACTTGCAACTCAAAATCTAGGTTGCAGCTCCCGCAGTGAGATTAAGCATTAGGAAACAAAAAGCCCTTCTTAGCACTGAGCTTTTAATAGGAGGTCAAGTGAAGTTGTTAATGGAATATATTTGAGGTATAAGCAAAATGGAAGAGGTCACCTAATTATTCAGTATCAAATGTCTGAGTGATATTTGTACACTTTTCCAAACTTTTGCAGGGATAAATTTAGAATTTAATTTACAGGCCAAGCAAGAAGGCACAAATGGTGCAGGAAAGTGCCCAAAGAATGCCATGTTAATACGGAAAAATATGCATTTCAGGCTTCATGTCATCCAGCTTTTCTTTTTCTTCTTCATGGCTCCTAAACTTTCCCTACTTGTAACCAGTTGTCTTAAAATTTTAGGACATTAAGCGCGCGCGCCTGCGCGCATGTGTGTGTGTTTGTGTGTATGACTCACTCAGTGTAATCCATCCCCATCATGTTTGATACAACTCAAAGCACCATTTTCTGTGTTAGTTTGTGGATAAATTCACTGTCATCTCTATGCATTCAACATCATGCTGAAGGCATTTCTATGAAGAGTTCCGTCTCATAAATATTACACTTTTCTAACCTGGACAGCTCCTTGAAGGGCATTAATTTGCCACTTTGGGATTTATCCTCCCAGCGGCCCCAGCCAGGGAAAGCAAACCATATTCCTCTTTTGTTTCCATAAAAGCCCCATATACCCTGGGATAAAAGTATCTTCCCCTGTCATTTGAATGCCCTAAAGTGTTCCCACATTCTGCTAAAAGCCAGTCTTCTGGACAGGGCCAGGTTCTCTCTGCTGTGACCATGGAAATTGCAGGTATTTTCAGACTCTGCTTCCCACAGATAAATTTGATGTGTTAGAAAAGTTGGTGTAGAATGCAGTTAGGTTGATGTTTTCAGGATGCATGGCAGCTAGAGAACCCCCACATTGGCTTATCCACAATGAGTGCATAGACCAGGAAAAGAACAATGGCGAATGTGGACAAAGACAGGAAGGTCAGTACTGAAAGAAGTGGATCGAGCCTTGCTTAAGAACCAGGTAGACACAAAGCATTGGATGTGACAAAAATTAACAATAGTCTTTTAAGCCATCTGTTTTCTTCATGTCTGATTTTAAAGAAGAGAGAGTATTTTTATTCCCCCTAAAAGCCACTTTTGATAGGGTCATCACTTCCCTCTTTTCCACTAAGAATAAAGTCAAACCATGAAGCTCCTAACTTTTCTCAGCATGAGTCTTTTTGCTCCTTATCCCCTATCCCTTTCTACCTCTACAAGAATGCTAAAAGTGGGTCATGCAACAGATAAAGAAATACAGCTGCCACTTTCCTTTTTTAAAATTTATTGAAATATATCATTCATACACAAACATACATAAACAATAAGTGTATAGTAAAAGTTGTGAACTTACAAAACAAACATGCATAACATCATACAGGGGTCCCATACATCAACCCACCTCCAACACCCTGCATTGCCACGAGACAGCTGCTACAAATTATGAAAGAACGTCTTCAAAATTCTACACCAACTATGGTCCATACCTTACATTTGAGCTGCCACTTTCTTTTATTTAATTTATTAAGGAAAACTCAGGCAGCTGTAAAAGGAAGAAAAACTGCATCTGAGGGAGTAAACCAACATTTGAGTTTAAATTTCATGTGCTGTATTACTTTTCATTCTAGGAAATTAAAAAAGAAACCCCTCAGAATTTTTCCATCATTACTCAAAAGTCAGTATCCACTAAATTAAAGGAATCTTCACCATTTACTATTTGACAGAAGACATTTATTTTAAAAGCATAGTTCTGGATGACTATCCTGGATGGCTTCTGAACCACAGAAAATAATATAGAATATTGTAACAATCAGCTAATGATTCTTAACATTACCAATTATATTAAAAGGGTGTATATAGAAATCCTTGTGCCTACCTGAATTGCCTTGGGTCAGATTTCATGTCCTTAGTTCTCTAGCTGTAACACAATCAATTAGATACCTTTTACATCTGTTTCAAAAGCCAAGATTACAATATTTGGACTATTAAGAGTTTCCCCAAAAGAGGTGATTGCTGGTAGGTATGGTGTAGTTGAGTTTCTCTTTTGCCATATCCTGTCAGAGTGTATGAGAAGAATTGGCTGTGGCAGTAAGGAAGCAGAAGTGGCATGGCAAAACAATTTAGGAATCTTTACATGGTGGATTACTTTGTTTTATAAAAATATCTATATAATAAAAGAAAGTGTTTATCTTTCCTATTAGAGAATGATAATACACAAATAAAAGTGGCAACTGAAAACCAAACTATTAGTGCATATTTCAATTTCTTGCCTTTATTTTTAATTTTTTTAAAAAAGAATAACTATAGGACGAACTGACCATTGGATTTTATGAAATAGTCATATATCTTTGTCTAATTAAGTATTCTGAAGTTCCATTCCAAACTGCAGAAAAACCAAAACATATGAAGTAATAATAAATTATGACCCAGAACATAAATGATGTCTCAGTAACTGTCCTAGATCATATAAAATTATGTGGAAACTATTTTCAAGTCCTGTGATAAACACTCTCAACCCCAAGTACTACAATCAGACAATCAGACCTCCTCTCTTCTCTTCTCCATCCAAACAGCTTCTTTTCCTCTCTTGCTCCCACCCTACATTTTTATTCCACTCTGGTTTTTTTTTTTTTTTTTTTTTTTTTTGCCTTCCAAATTTCATTATATTCTTATTTCCCTTTGGAAGCATTCTATCACTGATTTCCTCATTCATTTCATGTCTCTGCTTATCAGAACTAAGACGTTCAACTTTGCTCATAATGTCAGTATTCCTAAATTGGTGTCTGTGTGTATGCTTGTTTATAACTCCATTTGCTTGTTATATTTTTGTCTAGAAATAAACTATCATAGATAAACAAATTAGAATATTTTGTTCTTTCTATAATCATATCCAAATGAAGTTGAATTATTTTACCCAATATTGATGTTTTTACGGTATTATTGAATTGTTTATCACATGCTAAACTCTCATCTATATGTACGATTATCAAGACTGCAGTTCTTCCTTTATCTGTAACCAAAAATAGTCTGAAAATGTAGAAAAGGGAAGTAGATATAGTTGTAGTTTTTTTGTAAAAAATATTATTTTTCATGAAATGTGTCTCTTCTGGCTTGTTAGGAATCTCTTTAATCTTCAATTATTCAAATGTTAAATTAGAGGTAAAAGAACTCTATCATTTGAGAGGTTATTGATTGTATCTACAAATATCTGAATGAAACATAAAAAGAAAACTATAAAAATTTTACTGCCATCATAGCATACAAAATTATTTGTGGGAGGGCATACATTTTTTTTCCCCAATGTGTTGGCAAGGGGAAACCTTTGGGTTCATGTGATTCTATCTTCAGGTATCAGGAAATAAATGATGGAAAAATGCAAGTACTGAAGGCTACTTTATTCTACTGGTTTTCTAATTGGCCTCATCTCGAAGTTATTCTCTTTGTGGTTATCTTGATATTCTACTTGATGACATTGATAGGCAACATTGTCATACCTGGATGCCCATCTCCACATGCCCATGTACTTCTTCCTCTCAAACCTCTCTTTTCTGGATCTGTGCTACACCACCAGCTCCATCCTTCAGTTATTGGTCAACCTCAAGGGCCCAGAGAAGACCATCTCTTACATGGGTTGCATGATTCAACTCTACTTTGTCCTCACACTGGGCACCACAGAGTGTGTCCTACCAGTGGTGATGTCCTATGACCATTATGCAGCTGTTTTCAGACCCTTGGATTATACCGTCCTTATGCACCCTTGCTTCTGTCACCTGTTGGTCATGGCTTCTTGGGTAAGTGGCTTTACCACCTCGGCACTTCATTCCTCTTATACCTTCTGGGTATCCTTGTGTGGACATTGCTGAGTAGACCACTTCTCTGAAGTTCCAGCACTGCTGTGACTGTCATGTGCTGATAGCCATGCTAACAAGCTGACTCCTCATTCTCAGCTCCTATGATGCCATCACCAAATGTGCTCAAGATGTGGTCCACAGCTGGACTCCAGAAAGACTGTGGGATATGTGGAGCCCATCTTATGGTTATAGCTCTCTTTTTCATCCCAGTCATGTGCATATATTTCCAGCCACCATCAGAAAATTCTCAGGACCAAGGGAAGTTCATTGCCCCTTTATACACTATTGTCACACCTAGTCTGAACCCTCTTATCTATACCCTCAGAAATAAAGATATAAGAGGGGCAGTAAAGAGATGAATGGACTGAGAGTGGGGGTTATAAGGAGTAATCACTTGTCCTGAATTTTGTTCAATGGGTATTGTTCATCTGGGAGGGTGGTTTCCTTGCTTCTGTGAGATTTAGTTTGATCTACAACTCACCAAAAATAGAACAGCCCAGTCCCAAATTTGTTGCTCTTTCTTTGGTTAATCCTGAAATATCCATAGACAGCCCTTTTGATTAGTACCACTTTAGTCTTCATAAAGTTTCACATTAATTTCCATAGCTATTAGGAAATGGGGTTGTAACATAATTTAATGTATATGTGTGTAATTAGGAGATTATTTCAAAAACATTTGAAATATTAAAAAATATTATATAAGGTAATATGCTAATTTGTAAACTCAACATTACTACCTATGAAATGGAAGCAGGAATAGAGGGAGTGATATAGTAAAACTTAGACTACTATAGTTGAGCAGGCCCTAAATTTAGCTAAAGACTCATAGCAAATGTTAAAGGGCAACATGATGGGTAGAATCACTTATTAGGTGGTAAATGTATATATGACAATTCTTTGTCTGAAACACACTTTTTTCAAGATAAATTATATGAGTAAATTATGCTATGGATCTATATACTTGTCACATTGAACAGGATAAAAATATGTATGTTCAAACTGGGTGACTTATTCATCCATTCATTTATTATCCATTCAATCATTCATTCACTCTCTTAGCTAAATCTTATGGAGTATTTACTCTTTCCCAGATTCTGGGTTGCTTTTTTTTTTTTGCAACATACATAAATATAACACATTTTTGTATGAATAGAACTCACTCTCTAGAGAGGGACAAGCCAATGTAATATCAAAAGTGAAGTATCTAGGACTTCCGGGAAGATGGCGGACTAGTAAGACACGGGAATCTCTTCTCCAGAAAAATAGCTAGAGAAAAGGCTGAAACAGCCCTGAAAAAGATCTTCTAGGGTTTAGGACAGCAGGTGAAGGCTGCAGACCACCCAGAGGAGGGAGGGTCAGAAGAGGGAAATCGCGACAACAGAACCGTGAGTGGGAAGTAGCAGCTTCTGCTGCTGGTGACACCCTCCCCCACACTCTTTAGAATTCTTGGGCCTCTGGGCATGTGACCACAGACAAAGGGGGCTCCAGGGATCTACCACTTCTGGAAAGGGGAGAGACAGGGACACAGCCTTAGGCTAACTCAGGTTTTGACCTGTAAATTTGGGCTGCTGAGCCCCTTGGACCCTTCCACATGGTGGTTTGCACTGGGAACCTAGGAAGGACTGGAGAAATCCAACCCTGGCAACCTCCCTCTCTTCTAGCCTGGACTAATTGTTGAGGACTACACATAGAGGGTAGAGAGAGCCTGGGGCTGACTCTGCTTTTGACTCCCAGGTTTGGTCTGCCCTGACCCGAGAGCCCTTCCAGGCAGGGTGGGGTTGCACCATTGTTTGCCTTGGTGTCTGCAAGGGGCTAAAGATATACAAACCTCCCAATCTCCTCCTCTACTAACAGGGACTGATTGTTGAGGATTCAGAAGGGAGTGGAAATATTTTCTAGCTAGGAAAAGGGGGGCACTATGAGAGAAATCTGGAGAACTGTCTCACAAAGTTTGAATCACAGGGCGCTTAGCCCCCAGACAGGAAGCTCTAGCACATTGATCTGGTCTGTATCACACCAAATACGCTCCGACCAGGCATTGAGTTGAGAGCTGCCAACATGCGCCATCTCCTGGCAGACCAAGGAAGTACACATAAGAAAATTAATAAGTAAGAATGGGTTTTCCTGGCCTCTATAGCCTCCCTGCCCAAGGCCCTAGGAAACGACTCTACAACCAATTACTGGGTCCAGTGCCCAGTTTTGAGCAAGTAGCAGAAAAATCCTAACAATCAAGGTTGAGCCAAAAATCAAAGGGATGTGGTAACTCACAGCCTCCTGCCACTAAAACCCCATAAAAGAAAAAGAGATAGAGCATCTAAGTAAAATAAAAACTAACCAGATGCCTAAGCACCAGCAAAAAATTACAATCCATACTAAGAAAATAGAAGACATGGCCCAAGAAAAGGAATACAGCAAAGTCCCAGAAGAGATGCAGAATTTGAGAGGACTAATCAGTGATATGAGCACAAATTTCCAAAATCAAATTAATGAGATGAAATAGAATATAATTAAAGAGATAAATGACATCAAGAAGTCATTGAGCGAAAGCAAGAAGAATTTGAAATCCTGAACAGAAAAGAAACGGAGTTCATGGGAATGAAAGACACAATAGTTGAAGTCAACATTTGAGGCATACAACAGCAGACTCAAAATGATAGAAGAAAAAATAAGTGATACTGAAGACAGAGCAGGTAAAATTGAAGAGAGGAAAGAACAGAGAGAGAAAAGAATGGAAAAAATTTGAGCAGGGGCTCAGAGAGTTGAATGACAACACAAAACACAACAACATACGTGTCATGGGACTTCCAGAAGGGAAAGAGAAAGGAAAAGGGGCAGAAAGAGTATTTGAGGAAATAATAGCTGAAAACTTCCCAATTCTCATGAAAGAAATGAACTTGCATGTCCAAGAAGCACACCGTACCCCAATGAGAATAAATCCAAATAGACCTACGCCAAGACACATATTATTCAGAATGTCAAATGTAAAAGATAAAGAGAAAATTCTCAGAGTGGCAAGAGAGAAGCAAACAATCATGTAAAAAGGACGTCCAGTAAGACTTGGTGCAGATTTCTCTTCAGAAACCATGGAGGTGAGAAGACAGTGGTATGATACAATTAGGAAACTGAAAGAGAAAAACTGCCAGCCGAGAATTCTTTATCCAGCAAAACTGTCCTTCAAATATGAAGGTGAATATAAAGTATTCACAAACAAACATAAACTAAGAGAGTTTGAAAAAAAGAATCCAACTTTGCAGGAAATGTTAAAGGAAGCCTTAGAACCTGAAAGGAAAAGACCGGAGAGAGAGACTTGGAGGAGAGTATACAAGAAAGAAAAGCAGAAAGGATAACCAAAAGAGTAAAAAGAGAGACAAAAATAATATGACATATGAAAACCAAAGAATAAAATGGAGGAAATAAATAGTGCATTTTCAGTAATATCATTGAATGTGAATGGATTAAATTCCCCAATCAAAAGATACAGGCTGACAGAATGGATAAAAAAACATGAGCCATCTATATGCTGCTTACAAGAAACTCACCTCAGACCCAAGAATACAAAATGGCTGAAAGTAAAAGGTTGGAAAAAGATACTCCATGCGAATAGTAAACAGAAAAGAGCAGGGGTAGCTACACTAATATCAGACAAAACAGATTTCAAATGCAAAAACGTGATAAGAGATGCAGAAGTCCATTATATATTAATAAAAGGGACGATCCTCCAGGAAGATATAACAGTCATAAATATCTACGCACCTAACCAGCGTTCCCCAAAATATATGAGACAAACTCTGGCAGAACTGAAGGGAGAAATAGACATTTCTACAATAATCATTGGAGATTTCAACACCCCTCTCACATCATTAGATAGAACAACTAGACAGAAGATGAACAAGGAAACAGAGAACTTGAACAATATGATAAATAAGTTAGACCTAATAGACATATACAGAACACTGCATCCAAACTCAGAGGGTTATACATTCTTTTCAAGTGGCCATGGATCTTTCTCCAGGATAGACCACATGTTAGGTCACAATACAACTTTCAATAAAGATAAAAAGATTGAAATTATACAAAGCATCTTCTCAGATCATAATGGATTGAAACTAGAAATCAATAACAGATGGAAAAAAGTAAATTTGCGAATGTGTGGAGACTGAACAACACACTCCTAAATATTCCGTGGTCAAAGAAGAAATTGCAAGTGAAATCAGTAAATATATTGAGACAAATGAAAATGAGAACACAACATATCAAAACTTATGGGATACAGCAAAGGCAGACTTGAGAGGGAGATTTATAACCCTAAATACCTATATTAAAAAACAAGAAAGAGCTAAACTCAAAGATTTAACTGAATAACTTGAGAAACTAGAAAAAGAACAGCAAACCAATCCCAAAGCAAAAAGAAGGAAAGAAATAATAAAGATTAGAGCAGAAATAATTGAAAATGAGAACAGAAAAACAATAGAGAAAATCAACAAAATCAAAAGCTGGTTCTTTGAGAAGATCAATAAAATTGACAAACCCCTCGCTAGACTAACAAAGAAAAAAAGAGAGAAAATGCAAATGAATACAATCAGAAATGAAAGGGGGGAAATTACAAATGACTTCACAGAAATAAAAAGAATTATGAGGATATTATGAGAAACTATATGCCAAAACACTAGACAACCTTGATAAAATGGACCAATTTCTAGAAACGCATAACCAACCTACACTGACACAACAAGAAATACAAGAACTAACAAACCAATCACAATTAAGGAGATTGAATCCATCATCAAAAATCTCCCAGCAAAGAAAATTCCAGGACCAGATGGCTTCACAGGTGAATTCTACCAAGCATTTCTAAAAGAATTAACACTAATCCTGTTTAAACTCTTCCAAAATTTGAAGATGATGGAAAATTACCCAACACACTTTATGAAGCCAGCATCACCCTAATACCAAAGCCAGATAAAGATTCCACAAGAAAAGAAAATTACAGACCAATCTCTCTCATGAACATAGATGCAAAAATTCTCTACAAAATACTTGCAAATCGAATCCAACAGCATATCAAAAGACATATATCACGACCAAGTGGGATTTATTCCTGGTATGCAAGGCTGGTTCAACATAAGAAAATCAATCAATGTAATACACCACATTAACAAATTGAAGGGGAAAACCACATGATCATCTCAATAGATGCAGAAAAGGCATTTGACAAAATCCAACATCCTTTTTTGAGAAAAATACTTCAAAAGATAGGAATAAAATGAAAATTCCTAAATATGATAAAAGGCATATATGAAAAACCCACAGCCAACATCATACTCAATGGGGAAAGGTTGAAAGCTTTCCCCCTAAGATCAGGAACAAGACAAGAATACCCACTGTCACCATTGTTATTCAACATTGTACTAGAAGTTCTAGCCAAGGCAGTTAGACAAGACAAAAAAATTAAAGGCGTCCAAATAGGAAAAGAGGAAGTAAAACTCTCACCGTTTGTGGATGACATGATCCTGTATTTAGAAAATACTGAAGTATCCACAACAAAGCTACTTGAACTAATAAATGAGTTCAGCAAAGTGGCAGGATACAAGATCAACACGCAAAAATCAGTAATGTTTTTGTACATAGTACTGAACAATCTGAGGAGGAAATCAGGAGGAAAATTCCATTTTCAATAGCAACAAAAAGACTCAAATACCTAGGAGTTAATTTAACCAAAGAAGTACAGGATCTATATGCAGAAAACTACAAAAAAATGCTAAAAGAAATTTAAAAAGACCTGAACAAATGGAAAGACATTTCGTGTTCATGGATTGAAAGAATAAACATCGTGAAGATGTCAATCTTGCCCAAACTGATTTATAGATTCAATGCAATAGCAATCAAAATCCCAACAGCTTACTTTACAGAATTAGAGAAGGTAATTACCAAATTCATCTGGAAGGGTAAGTGCACCCGAATAGCCAAAAGAATTCTAAAAAAGAAGAGCAATGTGGGAGGAATTTCACTGCCTGACCTTGAAACATATTACAAAGCTACAGTGGTCAAAACAGCATGGTACTGGCATAAAGATAGACACATTGATCAGTGGAATAGAACTGAGAATCCAGAAATAAACCCTCACCTATACAGTCAACTGGTTTTTGACAAACCTACCAAGCCCACGCTAATGGGAAAAAACAGTCTCTTCAACAAATGGTGTTGGGAGAACTGGATATATATAACCAAAAGAATGAAAGAGGACCCCTATCACACCCCCTATACAAGAATCAACTCAAAATGGATCAAAGATCTAGATATAAAAGCCAGGAACATAAAACTACTAGAAGAATATGTAGGGAAACTTCTTCAAGACCTTTTAGTAAGTGGTAGTTTCTTGGACCTTACACCCAAAGCACATGCAACAAAAGAAAAAGTAGATAAATGGGACCTCCTCAAAATTAAACACTTTTGCACCTCACAGGACTTTGTCAGAAGGGTGAAAAGGCAGATGATTCAATGGGAAAAAATATTTGGAAATCACATATCTGATAAGGGTTTAATATCCAGGATATATAAAGAGATGTTACAACTCAACAATACAAAGACAAATGACCCAATTAAAAAATGGGCCAAAGACTTGAATAGACATTTCTCTGAAGAAGAAATACAAATGGCAAAAAAACACATGAAGAAATGCTCAACATATTAAATGAAACAAAACTACACAAAAACAGAATATGGTTTTAATTTCTTTAGTTAGTTTAGCTAATTACATGTTGAAGATATCTTAAACTTGTTTTAAACATCATTGTTCTTCACTGGGTAGTATTTTTTTAATGTAGATAGAAAAATTAATCCATATCTTTTAATTTACCACTCTTACTGGTAGATAATAAGATTGGTGAGTAATAGCTGCGAGATTCTCAATGCAGCAGAGGTAGACTTCTCACATCCTCTACTTTTTCAAGGCAGCTGGAAGTATAAAAATATTGAGAATAAAGTCTAAGATTGTGATTTATGGAATGCCACGTAATGAACACTATAAATGGGGAATAATTAGATGAAGTAGAATTAGAATATCTAATTTCTGAAGCAGATAGAAGTAGGCTCTGAAAATAACTTGATGCATGCAATGGATATCTTAATAAATTACCTGAATAAATTACCAATAAACTTACTCTAGTAAGAATATTTTCCATTAGTAAAGATGTTTTATAAAAATAAACTTGCATATGATGCTTTTACAGAAAAAGAAATGTATTTTCTTATAAGGAATATATATGAATAAGTGATTTATTACACAAGTCACTCCCACCATCTCCACCTGAAACAAATCTAGTTTGTATTTTCCACTTTTAAAGTGGGAGATATTTTCAATTGGAAGTAATCAGCTAACATGCAGTCATAGTGACCAAAGAAACATTTATTTTAAGGTAATATCTTGGAAAGTCATAACTTTTGTAGCTGAAATCCAGGTATTATTTATAGTTTTGCACCTTTTAAAACATCTTATTGTAATTGATCTAAACACTATTAAATAGATGACAAAATGTGGTGGTTCTTATACATGTGGATGTGAACCCATTGTAAATAGGACCTTTTGATAATGTTACTTGATTCCGTTAAGGTGTGTATATGGTCCAGTCCAATCAGGATGGATCTTAATCCTTTTACTAGAGAACTTTGTGAATGGAGTGAATTCTGACATGAAGGAGAGAAAACTACAGAAATCTAGAGACTGAAAACAATGGAAGAGAAGGGAGAGACAAGGAGATACTGCCATGGGCCTTGCCATGTGACAGAGGAGCCAAGGATTGCCAGCAGCTGGCACCAGAATGCCAGACTTTGAGAAGAAAGTATCACCTGGAGGATGCCTTGATTTGGGCTTTCTTTTAGCCTCAAATTTGTAAGCCAATAAATTCCCATTGTTTAAGCCAACCCATTTTGTGGTATTTGCTTCAGCATCCTAGAAAACTAAAATACAAAACTAAGACAAAAAACAATCTCTAGAATTTCCCCCAAGCTTCTGTGTGTAATACCACTACTTGGCCTGCCCTGCTTGGGTTCTTTGTCTCAGCTGATTTTCTCCCCTTCTCTTAACTGTCTGTATCTCCCACAGACATGGGCACTAGTGTAGGGTACAGTCTGATGCCCTTGAACCCACCTCCCAAGAAGGACACATGTATGTAACAGAATTTTTCGTGAACAATTGGGACCACAATGAAGGAATCCTATCACATGTGACAAACTCTTGACAAAACATGAAAACATTGGTTCCACTGCCACCAAAGAAATCTTACCATTTGGGAGACCTCATGTATCAAGTCAGCCTCTCACCATGTAAGTGGCTTTTACATTTTTGTCAGGTTTATTGAGCTATAATATACATGCAGTAAAATCTACCAATTTTAAGTGTATAGTTCGATGAGTTGACAAACGTGTAACTGCAAACACAAAATCAGGTTATAGAACATTTTCATTACTCCCAAAAGTATTGTTTTCAGAGCTTTTTATTAAAGTTATAGATATATTTTTTTCAGAATCTTTTATTACAGTTACTTTTTTTTCAGAACCTTTTATTACAGTTATATATTTTTTCATAATCTTTTATTACAGTTATAGATATATTTTTAAGGACCTTTTATTACAGTTATATATTTATAGAACCTTTTATTATAGTTATATATTTATTCTGAATCTACTTATTCTATTATTACAGATTTTTCAGAACATACTATTACAACTTTTATACACATATATTTTCAAAACCTTTTATTTTAAAATGGTTTTTTTTTTTCAGAATAATTTGTTACATCTTGTGTCTTTTTGTCATCAGTTCTCTCCCTCCACCCACAGACTCAGGCAACTATTGATTCACTGTCATTATAGTTATGCCTTTCTGGAATTTCATGTAAATGCATACAGTGTGTAATATTTGATTCTCACTTCTTTTACCTTGCATCTTTTCTTTTTTTTTGAAATTTATCATGTCATTGTATGTACCATAGCACATTCTTTTTTACAGTTGATTAAAATTCCAATGTATCATTATATCACAATTTATCCATTTATCTGATGGTGGACTTTTAGGGATACTTCCATATTTTGGCTATTATAAATATTGCTGCTATGAAAATTAGTATGCAAGTACTTATGTGATCAGGAATTTTCACTTAACTTGGGTAAATACCAAGGAATGCGACTGCGACTGATGTATCATAAGCTAAGTATGTTTACTTTTATAAGAAACTGCTGACATATTTTCACAGTGGCTGTAACTTTTGCATTCCAAACAGCAGTGTATGAGATTTCCAATTGCTCCACATCCTTCCTAACACTTAGCATTGTCAATCTTTATACTTTTAGCCCTTTGAATGGGTTTCTGGTTTCATCTTATTGTGCTTTTAGTTTGCAATGACAATATAATTGGGTTAAGATGAAGATTTTCATCTTCAGGAAAGATTAAAAGAATCTCAAAGAAGGGATGGCAAATTGTGCAAACAGTGAAGAATACAGATATTTGAATTCTTGGAATAAATGCTAAATGATAAGAAAAGTCAGAAAAATCTTTGAGTGAAAATTGATTAATTTTCTTACTGTACTTGGAAAAGATAAGCTCGATGATATTGACATATTATTGAATACAATGAAGAAATTAGAAGATGGGTACCATTCAATAATCAGTCAAAATAGGCTTTAAAGAAATAGATTTGTGTTTTTTTTTTTTTTTTTAAAAAAAACTCTTTATGGAGAAAGAAACAAAATATAAATTAAATTATTTGAAGAACACCAGATCACTGAAGCCTTTAAAATCACATTTAAAATATTCAGAATGAATAAAGAATCTGTAAACCAGAAAATGCAGTGTGGTTTCAAAATCTTCACCAGAAAGTTAGTTTCTAAACTGTACTGAGAAAATTCTGTAAAACTTCACATATTATTTATGTTACAAGAAATTAATTACTTAAATATAGAAAATTTCCAAGGCAGATGAAAAGATGAGCCATGCATATGAATTTATGCTTGCAGAAAGATGCCAAAATACTTAGAGAAAAACTGGAAAGAATTACATATTCTTATCAATTTTCAACCTAAAGTAAGTTCATAATAAATGATTCAAGGTTCAGTTTGCTGAAAGAAATCTCAAAGACTTAAGAAAATACATTAAGACCAGGGACTAGAAAACTTTTTATATAAAGGGCAAGATAGTAAATATTTTAGGATTTGCAGGCCAAGAAGCAAAAACTATCAGTATGAACTCGTGTGTGTGTGTGTGTACACACAGAGATGGATAGATTTACAGTATGTGTGTATATATGGGTTAGTACATTAATACATACTTATATTACCTATCTGTGTCAATGGAACTCCAAAAGTGATAAGCACATGCATCATTCATGTCTTGGTTTCTAATACCATTCTCCAGTGAAAAGAAACAGGGAGCCTTGGAGAAATGTTTGATTCTAAGGCTGGTGAAGGGAATATACAAGACAAGCCTGGAGCATCTAGTACTACAGAAAGCAAAGAGGTGCTCAAAGAACAAAAGAATGGGGACATGTTGAAAAGACACAGGAGCTACCTGAAAGAGCTCCCAATGGCCAAAGCTGGAACAATATGAGCAACAAAATAGCATAGCACTGGATTATAACTCAAAGCATAAAATAAATATCTCTGAGTCCATATTGCTATAAGTAAATGTTGAATAAATAAATAAATAGAAGAGATGGATCTTCCTTTTTTATATGTAAATCCTCCTCCCTTTAAGAGGTGTAGCTCAATATCCCCTTTCCTCTACCCCCTTGAGTGGTGTAAGTTGGAATTTGTGACTGTTTCCAAAGAATAGAGTATGGAAAGAGAAAAATTATAACTTTATTGTGGAGAAACCTGGAAAACACTACCATAACCAAGTGACTAAGGCTAGCAGTATCAGTGATGCCATGTCCATATTATACAACCCCTGCTATGATCAGATAAGGAGAGGACTTCATCTCTGTGGTAGTCTCTCTTAAAACCCATAACTCCAGCATAGTAAGTAGAGAACATTAGACAAACCATTATTTATGGGAATTCTACACAATACATCACCAGTTCTACTCAAAAACTTCAAGGTCACAAAAAACAAGGAAACTAAGAGATTGAGGAGTCTAACTGTAAGGTGGAATCCTGGACTGCCTGGAACAGAAAAAGAACAATAAAGGAAAACCTGGTGAAATCATATATTAGTTTCTAAGTTTTGAAAAAAGTACCATGGAAATGTAAGATAATATAATTAAGGGAAACGGAACCTGGGTGAATGGTATATGGGCACTCTTTACAATCTTTGCAAATTTTCTGTAAATTTAAAGTTATTCCAAAGTAAAATGTTAATTAAAATGTTCCATGTGAATATTCTTGCTGTCCTGATTTTGTGACAATCAGGGTAGGCTAAACATATTCACTATATTAGAAACTATGCATTTGTCCCCAGATCTAGTTTTTCTCCCTAGGTCTGGTTTTTGTAATGCTGGTGATAAAGCAAGCCTGATTTATTATATGACCATCCTGTATGGGAAATGACTGTAACTCTAGATATCTTTGGTCATCCTTAAGAGAGATAGCAGGGGGAGAAGATGTGGCTCAAATGGTTGGGCATCTATCTTCCATATGGAGGGACCTGGGTTCAATCCCTTCGACCTCCTGGTAAAAAGAAAAAAAGAAAAATAGAGAAGGCGCGTGGGCCATCAGGCCCCGTGAGCAGGTGCACCACCAGGACCCACACATGGGTGTGCTCCCCAAGTCCCGTGCGTGGGTGTGCCACCAGGCCCCATGTGTGGGTGTGCCTCCAGGCCTCATGAGTGGGTGAGCCCCCAAGGCCCTGCATGTGGATGCACCATCAGGACCCATGAGTGGGTGCACCATCAGGCCCTGCATGCAGGTGCACCATCAGGTCCCATGCATAAATGCACCACCAGGACCCACAAGCGGGTGAGCCCTCCAGGCCCCATGCACACAGGTATGTGGCCAGGCCCTGTGAGCATGTGAGCCTCCAAGACCACACATGCAGGTACGCTGTCAGGCCCCACTGAGCCATGCAGCAAGATGATGATGTAGCAGGAGGGTGACACAAGGGGGATCCAAGAGAAGATACACCAAAAAAACAGGAACTAAGGTGGTGCAGGTGGTAGGACACCTCTCTCCCACATAAGAGGTTCTGAGGATCAAATCCCAGTGAAGACAGGAGGAGAAGGATGAGAAGAGAGGACAGGAAACAGACACAGAGAATTGCCCAGAGAATGGACACAAAAACAACAAAAATGGGGAGGTAAAAATGGATAAAAGTAAATAAATAAATAAATAAATCTTTTAAAACAATTTTCCATTAGCTATCTCTAACAACACTTTAGAAAGTGTGTAGTAGTAGAACAATCTGTCAATCTTGCCAACGCACATACACACATGGATAGTCACCCACACACATTGTAGTTGGAATTCCTTCAGAGGGACCATGAACTCTTTCCTGGGGTGTCTTTCCAGGAGCAGAAGCATGTGTTAGAAATAGCGTTGGGGTAGAAGAGTGATTACCTTTTGGCCTTAACAGAAGAGAACCTGTGGGTGATGGAGAATTGTGTCAGGACCAAAGGGCACTTCAGTTTCCTCATTAGGTGTAATAGTTCCTGTTAATTGTTAGATCAACAGGTGCAATGAGCTATACTAAGCTTTTGTTCATAATTCCTAATTACACTAAGAAAAGATCAATTCTCTATTCCAATTTTATGGATAATAACAAGAAAAGAGAGAGATTGAGTGTGAGTTCACAGTTAATGCAAAACCAAAGGGATAGGATGAAAAACATGTATTTTATAACAGCATGGCCAATTTAGATTAGGAGAATTTAAAAAATCAGACAGGAAATTTCTATCCATAGTGATTCAGCTAATTCACTGGATTCCATATATCTTTTTAGGAAAAGAATTTGCCAAAAAGCATCATTAGCATGTTCTGTTTTCAGATCCCTTTACCAGATATTACATTAAAACAAGGAATAGTTAAATAACAACTACATGTTAAATACTCAGTTATATGTATAGAAATATCTCATATATATCAGAGAGCTTCTTAGACAATAGTCAACCCTTTATCATCAATAATTTAAGTGAATGAGTCTCACATTTTCCTCCTACAGTCATAAAATCTGTTTTGAATGAAATATTTGTAAAAATACTTTGTAAACTGTTCATTATATTAACAATTAGTGACCTTTTTATAATGCTTCTTTCAAATAGAAAAGGAAAGTACCTGGCCACTCCACGTCAATGATTATGTTTTAAATATAATCCTTATTACAATATTATATAATATCCACACCAAGAATTGTTCTAGTGCAAATGAAATATATTAGACAGGAAAACATTAACAGGATTAAGATATTCTTTAATTTATAAATTAATAATACATAATAACTATATACCAACAGTTATAGATCTACATAGATAAGGAGTCAAATTAATTATTAATAGCCCTGATAATGTGCCCTTTGAGGTGTGTTCTTTACTGTGAACTGCCTAGTAAACTCAAATTCAATCATTAGTTTGTGCTACTATCTATTACCAAAATAGTTTCTTATGGAATCTACAGAGAAATAATGAAGGATTTTCTGTGGTTAATAATTTCCAACTTAAAATAAAATCAACACCTCTTTCCCAGTGTCACAAATTTAAATATTTTTCTTACAATTCCCTTTGGTTCATCTCTTTACTAGAGGATTCACATTCAATAAATTTCCAAATCAACCTCCTACATCAATGCCTTTTATATTTATACCACATCTTTCCTAGTCTAGGACCTTATTTCCTGTGGCACAGATTGTTGTCGTGATCTTAAATAGACAATTCCCAGTGTTTTCCTATTCCTAACCATTTTTTATTTTGGTGATGTATTCTTATTAAAGTTGAGGCCCTGTGTATTAGTCAGGGTTCTCTCAGGAAAAAGAATCAACAGGAGATATCTGTCAATAATATGAGACTTTATAAGAGTCTCTCATGTGACTATGGGGATGCACAAGTCCAGGTTCCACAGGCAGGCTGCAAGCCAGGGGCTCCAATGAAAGTCCAGTGAAAGGTCCTTGATGAGTTTCTGGGAGAAGTTGGCTGTCCAAAGACAAGCTGGGAAATTCTCTCTGAATGTTGAAATTACTTCCCCTTTTAAGGCATTCAACTGATTGGATAAAAGTGTCACCCAAGGCTGATGCAATCTCCCTGACTGATGCAGATATAATCAGCCATCCATGCAGTAAACTCACTGGTGTTTGAAGTCCATAAATGCTCTTGCATTACAATTAGCCCAGTGCTTGCTGGACCTAACACCTGGACTCAATTACCTGGTCGAGTTGACACATTAGCCTAACCATCACACCATGTATACTTTCAATCCTTAAACTCCTATGTCTCACCAATAATAGAAATACACAATTTAAAATATCCTAGTTCTGATTCAACATATATCTCCTTTTCAATCTTAGATACTGTACCCATGTAACATTCACCTTGGACATACTGAATTGTGCCATCACTTTGCATGCATAATCTTAAATTTACATCATCTTTGCAAATAGCTTGTTAATAAGGAATGTTTTAGTTTCCTGTCTGCTCATGCTAATACCATGCAAAGGTATGTCTTCTACAATGGGAATTTAATGCCTCATGATTTTGAGGCTAGGAAAAAAATTCCAAATCAAGGCATTATCAAGGCAATGCTTTTTCCCCAAAGACTGTGATGTTCTGGGGCTGGCTATTGACATCTGTGCTCTTTAGCTGGTCACAGTGCAAGGCCCGTGTTCACTCCTTTTTTTCCTGGGTTCCACTGATATTCAGCCTGTATGCTCCCTCTGTGGCTTTCTCTGAATTTCATTCTCTTATAAAGGATTCCAGTAATAGGATTAAGACCCATGCTGATTGAGGTGGGCCACACCTTAACTGAAGTAACCTCATCAAAAAGTCCTACTTACAATGGGTTCACACTCATAGGAATGGATTAAGTTTAAGAACATGTGTTTTGGGGGTATATGCAACACCAAACCATTAAAGGAAAACCAAAACAGCATGGATTTTTTGTAGTTGAAAGAATTTCAAATTCCAGTTTTGACATAAATTAATGCAAGCTTAAGAATCATGAGCCACAGTTTTATATCTATCAATTATTTAATATGTAAATTGAAGGATTTTTGAATCATTAAATAAGAGCCAATAGACTGTCTAACACATTCACATGACAGCTTTCCAATATTTGTGAGTAACCCTGCTCACACCTGCCTTTGTATATGGTGCTACTTCTGCCCGTGATATACTTCTCTTTAAATATTCAAGCCTGATTTTTATAATCTCCTCTGGAAAAATAACCTTAACTCCTCTCCTTTTGGATTTCATTAGTCACCCTCCTCTCTTCCAGAAGTATATTCTTAAACTACCATTTTAGTCCTTGTTGCATTCTACATTATATTATAATTTATTTCAAGGAAGAGACAGAAAGGTAGAAATTAGAGGAGGCACTCTTGAAGCAAAAGTAAAACAAATACACAAAGGAGAAAAATGCAGGAGAGTTCAGAAAGTGGAATGTATTATAGTGTGTATTGTAGCTGTCATGGAAGTTGATGGCAGCTGTAAGAGAGTACAATGCAATGGTTTAAGAGGAAGACTGATTAATGGCAAGTAGATTTAGAGACTCTTTAAATGCAATGGATTTCTTATGTCCTTCTGTGTGAAATAAAATGAAACATCAATGGTTATTTAGATCGCTCCTCAGGCTCTCTATGCAAACTAATTAAAACTCAAGATATCAAGATTCTGGGGACATTGAGGTCAACAGTGAAATTGACACATCAAGAAAAGGTTAATTTTTTGAGTGTGTGTATGGTACCAATCTTATTGAACATAGGGATTTTTAGACCCTAGTCTTATATGGAATAAATTCTAAAATGATTAACTAAAATTCTTTCTTTACATTTAAGTTTTATTTTTGCTGATGTATATTATACACATATTTACAGAGGTAAAAATCTGAGTTTTTTCATACCAATGTGAGAATAAAGTAAAATGTCTAATCTCATAAATAGACATGGACAGTAGTTATCCATATTACTTTCTAATACCCTTTCTTAAAACGAAATCTGACATGGATTTCCCTACCACACTATATGTAACTCTTCTCCACCCTGCCCTCACTCCCCTTTGGCCTGTAGGATCCCTCCAAGGCACTGGAATTCTGAGAATCACAGTTTGAAAAAACATTGGATTTATGTACCAAAGGCATCTTCAGAACCAAATTCTCAATTCCACTTATTTTAATGATCATCTCCATTACTGCAGTGTTCACCTCTTCACCTGCCGTTGTTATGTTATGCATATCTGAGAATGTGTCTAGTGTGGATAAAATCATTATTTATACTTTGAATGCTTTTTCAAAGCATGTGTACATTTTTTCATTATCTTTACAACTAAGGATTAAAAAGCCTTCTCTTCTATCTGTTCTTCAGCAAAGGCCCACTGCTTGGAAAACATGAAATATTTTTGATCACTAGTCTTGAAAAGGCAATGTCAGGATTGCTCATAATTTATATCAAGTGTGGATCATACTTTCACCTTCAAATATAATATCTGCTTTTCTTTCATGAAAGCTTCCCAAACATTAATCAAAAGTATCCTTAATATTGGAATATACTGAAAATAGCCAAGAGTTGTGTAAGCAAAGCCTGAAGTCATGCAGTACAAGTAAAACATTTCTATGAATTTCCTTCATCAGTACTCTTAGTTTCTTTATCCTGAGAATTTTTGTTATCCTTCCTTTAGAAAGTCCTAATTTTCAGAGTTGGAATGGCACTCACTTCTAAAATGATGAATCTTCACAGTTTGCAGCTAGTCATATTAATTTAGCTCAGGACACAAGGATATATTAAGAAAGCAGTCAGAACATGCTAGCCAGTCTTTACAGATAAGCGTTTGACACAAATATTGCCACATTTGCCACCCAGAATTAAAAATTACTGTATTCTTTCGAATAGAAGAATATCTTAGAAAAATAACTTAAACAATAATAAAAGGGACATGGCATATTTAAAAGATTCACTATTGCTTTCCTCCTTAGAGTTAAAAATATTAAGCTATATTTCTTTAACATCCTAGAGATCTGAAAATATAGAAAAAAATTTCTATATGGTATTGCACAACTTTGTTAATGTACTAAAACTACTGAATTGTACACTTCGTTATACCATGTGACCGTTATCTCAATAAAACTGTAGTTAAATAATACACACAAAAAATCAAATTCTGTTTACTGAAAATAGTGGATAAATCAATGGAAATTCGGTCAAGACTTGTCACAGTAACTACGATTTATTGAATGCTACTTTACACATGTTATTGTGAGCTGTCACAGAGTTCTCTGATGGCAAAATTCTCATTTCCATTTTAGACATGAGGGTCTCTTCCAATGAAGCTAAAAATAATGAAAATGGTCAGTATATTATCTAATATCACAGAATTTTTATTTTCATGGGTTTGTGCAGAAAATTTCAAAACATTTTCAGGAAATTAGTCAATTTTGAAAGCTACTTAGAATTCTTTCCAAACAAAATATACCAAAGTCCCTAAGAATTGGACTCACCCAAAGAATCTAATAAAGCACAGAATGCTTTATAAAGATGGCATTGTAAGGGAGCAGATGTAGCTCAACTGTTTGAGCACCTGCTTCCCATGTATGGGAAGCAAATAGAGCTCAGTCACTGAGTGCTTGCTTCCCATTTCTTGGGTTCAATCCCTGGTACCTCATAAAGAGAGAGAGAAGAAATGTGCATTGCAGCCATACTACTGATATATGCATGGGCTGAAGTCACAGAGAGTAATGGAATATTTCTCAGGTGACACTGTGACAGGAAGCCAATAAATGAAAGGATGTCATGTTATTTTATGATGATTAGGTTGAACAAATGAATTTATATCATAATTTATATTAACTAAATTTACTTTTTAACAGTTTCTATTTTGCTATAACCATGCAGCAGAGAAATATTTTAATATATTTTCACAAACACAGGATCCACATTGGTGTATACTAATCTAATATAAACCTTGCCTAAAATAATTGTCAACAATAACAGAAACATGACACACTTTGGAATTGGAATATCTACCATGAGATTTGGGGAATTATGAAAAAAATGAGTTATTAGAGAAATCATGGTATATACTTATTCTACTGTTAAATAATTTCCTTTCATGTCTGCAGCTGTCACTTTGAACTGAAAATCCTCATCACAAGGTTGCCCACTTCCCCCTTCACATCCTTATACCTAAACGTGTAGATGAAGTAGTTGAGTATAGGACTCACCAATTCATAGAAAAGAGGCATGAACTTGGGCTGGTCATTTGAGATGATTCAGGGGGATTGAAGGTACATGCTAATGTCTGGGTCATAAAACAAGAAAATAATAATGAGATGGGAGGAACAAGTCCCAAAGGCCTTTTTCTTTCCTTCAGATTTCATCTTAAATACAGCATGTCCAATACAAGCATAGGAACCAAGAATTAAGCACAGAGGAACAGCTAACATAAAATGCAAACTGCTGAGAGTGTGAGCTCATTAGCACTCTTTACCACAGGCAGTCCTTATCAGAACAGGAATCTCACTCAACAAGTGATCCAGTTTATTGAGACCACAGGGTGGCAACTGTAATGTGGCATAAGTTCAGAGACGGCATAGGTCAATCCACTCAGCCATGCAATGGATCTTAGTAGGATGCAGAAGTGCTGATTCATGATGAGGGTGTAATAGAGAGGCTGGCAGATGGCCACATAGCGATCCAAGGACATAGTAGCCAAAAGGAGTCATTCCGTTCCCCCTATGATGTGAAAGAAATAAACCTGAACTGTACACTCCACATAGCTGATGGTCTTCTTAGAGCTTCCCAGGTTGAACAGCATCTGGGGGACAATGCTTGTGGTGTAACACATGTCCAAAAAGTAGAGGTTGGTGAGGAAGAAATACATGGGGTTATGGAGACGGGACTCTAATTTAGATACCAGGATGATACAGATATTTCCAATTATGGCCATTGTATATGTTATGAAAAGAATAACGAATAGAGGAAACTTTAGCCAAGGGCAGTCAGCAAAGCCTAGTAGAATAAACTCTTGAGTGTGGTTCTTGTTAATTTGTCCCATCATCCTCCATTCAATTCCTCAGGAATATAGAAAGAGTTATGAAAAATTAAAAAAAAAAAGCATGATTATGATTTGATCATCCACTCACAGCAGGTAAAGGGCAGTAACTTGAGTAAAGGATTTGACACCAGGTAACCAAATTTCCCTTCATCACACTGGAAATTAACCATTTTGAAACTGAATATCCTCTTCCATATATTAAGGATGAAAATAATTGTCTCCTTTATTTGTGATGAAGATTAAATGAAAAGTAGATGTGACTGTGTCTTTTAAATTCCAAAGCAATGGCTTTGAATCTTTGGCTTGCAAACTCAACGAGGTATCCTGTTAAAATGTGGATTATTGGTTCTTCTAACCAAGAGTGAGATGTGTCATTGAGCCCTAGAATCATTGGATTCATTTACAGAAATACTGTTGCAAACCTTTTTAAAATGTCAAGAGCACTTAAAGTATTGAGGAAGTAATACTAGAAGAAGGAGGAGATAGTCTGGGAATGGTAATGTTCATCGAGTTAGTCTTCAGTGGCTCCTACAATTTAGTGGAATAACTATTTAATCTCTCCAAGATTTAAGAAGACTTCAATGGGAAGAATATCTATCCTACTTGTGTGAAATTAAGAAAGAAATTTAACTATTTTTAGGTCAAATTTGTTCAAGTATAAATTAAGAGAGTTGACATAGGTTTCCATGTCTGAGAATTTTTTTTGCAGCATTTCTTTTTCATGTAAATATTTAGTTCAAATTTCAGCATTGGAGTATTCTTACACTTATCCTATAAGCAGTTAGCACATTTGTTTTATGTAAGAGTTTGGACAGTTTTCAGTGGCTGTTCATATCCATAAACACATGTATAACCCCAGGAAACTGTTATCAGGAAAAACATCTATATCCTAATTCAACTCATAGATTCGTTCAAGTCAAGAAATTATTTTACATTTTCAAGACATGCTCCTGTCTTGTTGTGTATTTTAATTTTTTTTAAAAGTCACATAAAGATAATAAATGTTATATTACACTGGTAGAGTGACAAAGCAGAACTTTCACATTCTCTTTCATTAAATCCTCAAAGCCACCCTGTGAGCACACACAAAGCTAATGAGGGCTGAGGTGTGAAACTGCTCTTTGATTACTTTCTAGCCTAGGTCAGTTCTGTGCATAACAATGATAGAATAAACATAATAATTGTAGCTAGTCCTCAGAGCCCCAGAGAGTCAAACACTGCAATAAGCTTTCAACAAATGTTAATTCACTTAATATCCATCCTCAAGCCCTAGGCCACAGGAATTTTTAGTATCCTCCTCATAGGATATTATTGATTCTTGATTTCTCTCATCTGCTAAAAACCAAGGAGTCTCTAAAGATGAAAAAGTAAGAAATGCATCAGATGATGTAGTGTTGTAAAGAAATTCTATAAATTCAGAGTTTAAAGACTCCAGAGAAAGCCTCTGTACCATACAGATATTTCCTGAATGTGTGCTGCCACTGACACTCTAATTTGACTTTGACATTATTCAAGATGTTATCTGAGCACACTGAATTTATAACAAGCCTTGGGCTAAGTGAAAACTTCATGTCAGATGGGATATGAAATAAACTATGGGATGAATTAATTTGATTGTTAAAATAAACATTCTAAAAATTACAATGTCCCATATTATTAATTAACTTTAAGACAACTAATGCCTATTGACGCATCTTTATAGCCAGACACCTTTCAAATTTTTTCCACTTTGGATTGTTCTTTAATCTTTTAAAGATCAATTTTAGATTTGATCTCCGTGAACTCATCCATAATCAATTCTATTTAACTCTAATGACAATATTTGCTCAGGTAATTATTAATTGATAATTTGTTCTTATTGTTGACATCATTTAATGTAGCTTTGTGAATGGTGACTATCTAAAGGCCACTTCAGTGGCTATTCGTATGATCACGATGTTGTGCATCCATCACCACAAAAAAAAATTTTTTTTTTTTTTTTTATTATTATGGGTAAAAATCAAAATTCTCACAATACATACAAACATTTGTAAAATGATATATAAATATATATGCATATATGTGTATTTGCTTACAAAAATGTTATATATATATATATATATATATATATACATATATTTTAAGAGGTGCTTAGATTACCTAAAATATTACATGGAACCCACTGGGATTCCCATGTTGCCCACCTCCCACACCTCCCACCACATCCCACACAAACATCACCCACAGTGTGGCCCACCATACTAATAGCCACTGTTTGGAGACTTTGGATAGATCATATGGTATGTGAATATATCTCAACAAAACTGCTTTAAAATAAATAAATAAATAAATAAGCAAGAATAGCATGGAAGCATAGAGAGATTGGCAGGTAAAAATTTTTCTAGTTTGTTTTTTGTTTATTATTATTATTGAAATGAAAATGTTTTAATAATGATTGAAGTGATAAACGAACAACTATGTTGTGCAAATACCAGTGATTGTACACTTCGTATGAATTGTATATTTTTTAATATGTATGAATAAAATTGATTTGCTTAAAAAAAAATAAAAATAAAAAAAAAATAAAAAAAAAATAAAGGCCTCCTTCAGTACACTGAAATCTTTTCTGGACATTTCTCTAAACACCACAGCATGGGAGATTAATCATTGTGAATTATTGACATCTATAATATTTTCCATGCCATTGCCATGAGATTTCATTACGTTAAGTTCAAGTTCTTGGATGCCCTGACCTTTGGATCTCCCACTTCCAGCACTTCTCCATCAGTATTTCATTACATTGGGATATATTTATCCACAGCTGTTTAGACATCTTCTCTTTGTATCCTTGCCCACAGTTTCATTATAGTGGATCTTATTCATACATCTTTTTTTTTTTTCTACAGCACACAGCAAGTTATTTATATTTATAGCACTTTATAGCCTTATGTATAGTAAAACATCATGAGGAGACATACAATTTACATCTATCTGACACCAAAGCATTTGGATGGAATTCATAGATAAGTCAATCCTCAAATTTTGATCATACATTAGAACACTTCACATGGATGATTGAGGGCTTCATACTTCATTCAGGTATTTGATATTTGTAAGATATAATGTTTATTGTAATTTAATATTTTTAAGGTTAATTTAAGAGAGAGAGATTGAGAGAGAGAGAATAATTTATTACTATGAAAAAGATATTTGCTTTTTATACCCATACAACTAGGTATTTACAAAGTTTAGAGGTAGCTTTCTGAAATGAAGAGCTCTTTTCTCATTACATGTATATAAGGCACTATGAATATATACATCCAAACCATTCCTAAGACTGCATGATCATTTTATTTTATTTTATTTTATTTTATTTTTATATTATTTTATTTTATTTGAGAGTTAAAGTATACATTTAATGAGAAGCAACGGAAATTCTACTCCTGAAGGTCATGGATTTCCAGATGAAAATGTTTTCTATTTGCCCCTCATTTCTGGTACACCATTCCCAGACTAAGACAAAATATATATTTTTTTCTTTCCAGGTTCTTCACTGAGTCCAGGGACCTCATGTCTGGCTCACTGATTCCTGGAGCAGGAGATTTCTTGCTTATCTGCTGCTCTCTTGATGTCATCATGTCTATATAGACTTTCCTTTGATTGACTTACTATTTAATATATTCTTTTATTATAATTTTTATATGTTTTTAAAAGATATTTAGATCACATAAATGTTACACAAAAAAAGATAGAGATTCCCATATGCCCCACCTCCCACATCTCCCACAACCTATCACATAAACATCCTTCATTAGTGTGGCACATTAATTGCAACTGATAAACACATCCTGGGGCTTTGCCATTAAGCATGGACCATAGTTCACATTGTAGACCACACTCTCTCCCACACAGATCTGCATGTTATTTGATGGCATAAAATGGTTTAAATCATCATTGCAATGTCACTCAGGACAATTCCCAAGTCCCAAAATAGCCCATGTATTACAACTGCTTTACCCTCTCCCTGCCCCCAGAGCCTCCAATGGCCAATGACTCCACATCAATGCTATAATTTCTTCCATTGCTTGAATCACAATATGTCTATTGCAGAATACAGGTAAGTCCACTTTAGTCCATAACTCTCCTACCCCCCATCCTGAGGAGTTGGGGATGGTGATGTCCACTCCAGCTCCAATTGAGAGGGGGCTTATATCCCATGAGGAAGATGGATGGAATTATCCTGCCTGCAGCTGCAGACTCTCTCCATTCCCTGGGATGGCCATTGTCCATCATCATCTACTTACCAGTTGCTCTGAGTGAGTCCAATGAGCTGTAGAGTAGGAGTTGCTGCTCCACTGAGGTTCCAGGCCCGGCTGGCACATGGACAGCCCAAAGACTCAAGTCTCTGAACATACACATACAAACTCCAACACAAAGTAAAGGTTTGAATAGAAGAGACAGATAAGCCATTTGTAGGGAAGACATAGTTGAGTCCAACTCTGTCACTCTCAGGAGCACAAAGTCCAAAATAGGACCCACTGGCAAGGCACCAAACTCTGGAGCTATACACCCCGACATAGGACCTGGGTGTCTCCAGAACCCTAAGGAGCCCCACTATTTGGGGTGATATCCACTTTGGAATTCTATGAGATCCTACTGAGATGTGTGTAAGCGTTACCTCTGGGATGACTTCCCAACTCATTTTGAAGTCTCTTAGCCATATAAACTCATTTGTCTGTACCTTTTACCCTTTCATTCAAGGTCTTTTTCCAGGCTCATTGCCAGTTGGCATTTGGTAGTAATCCCTTGGTGCCAGGGAGTCTCATCCCTGGGAGTCATGTCCCACGCTGGGAGGAAGGTAACACATTCATACGCTGAGTTTGGCTTAGTGAGAGGCCACATTTGAGGAACAGGGAGGCTCTCAGGAGGCAACCCTTAGGCACCCCATAACAAAGGGCTAATTTCAGGAGAAAAGACTTATAAGGCTAGTTATGAATATCATGGGCCCATCATTGGATCGTTCTTCTTCCACAATCACTGCCCCTGGACTTGGGGGATGGTTGCTGCTCCCTTAGAGAATGTGTCAGAGCTCTCCAGGATGGGAGTTCAGTATTCTCTCATTTATTGAGTGACTCTCCACCCAGTGAAACAATGCCCTGTGAACATTTGAACATTTTTATGTACCTTATATTTATGCTCATGTGAACTTCCTCCCATGCATTCCCCATCCCTGCCACCCCACACAAATGATCCTCCCCTGCCACAGTTATAACCTTTCTGTGATCCAAAGCTTCTTCAAAGAAGCCTTTATAATAGCTGAATAAAATTAATAGGAAAATGAAATAATAATGATAAGTTTAAATGTAAGAGATGAAATACATTGATTTTTTTAAAAAAACCTAAAAATAAAATAAAATTAAAGGATTGGGATATTAAAAAATGAAAAATATTTAAAAAGTTTTTTACCTTTTCTTTTCATCACTGCTATATCTTGTGTCCAGTCTGTACCATGGCACCTTCCCCCTCTCATTGCCCAGTGTCTCACTATTTTTCTTTTTGTTTTCAAAGAAGTTTTAGGTCACAGCAAAGTCACACACAAAATACAGGATACTCTCATATACCCAATATCCTCTCCCTTTCTTCTCTTCCCATAGTAATACCTTTTTATATGTGGATGGTAGCATTGTTATAACTGATATACAAATAATGAAAGATAGCCACTAAACATTGTCAATGGTTTACACTATGGTTTACATTTTAGACTGTGCACTTATATAAATTTTGATATTTACCATGTCCTGGGTCAATCACTGTATGGTAACGAAGAACATTTACATTGAACACTAAATACCCCCTGCTTGATCTATTCTAATCCTCCCACCACATCCTCCTGGGGCCCGCAAAGACCCCCTGACTTGACTCTTTGGATGACAAGATTCATAGATACATGCAACAAGAGGTCTTGACACACTAGTTTGTCCTACCCTATTAGGAACCTCCTTTGCTCTTGAGAGACTCCCACCTGTCTATTTCTGAACAAATCAGTCCTCCCAAATATGGGAGTCCAACAACTTCCCGATCATTAAATGGGTCTCCACCCACCGATACAACACATTATGACAGAATGAACACTTACAGACTCCCTAGAAGCCTACTCCAGGTGTGCCCTGTCCCGAAGGCCCCCCCAAACAACATACTAAACCAGTGACACTTCCTTGTCATTTTGCCATAGAAGCATTTCCACCTCTGTACTTTCAACCTCATACCCACACACCCCAGTGTTCATCAGGTCCTTCTCCCTACCCTCCCTCCAGTATCCTGGACCTTCTTACCCACCCTTCCCAATCTACCAACCTGTGAACACTGCACTATCAGACCCAATAATGTCACTACCCTCCTGTCGTATCCCTTCAATACTCAAATACAATCTATCACTATACCATAGATTACATATGTATGGGTGATGGCTCATAACCTTCTCTTCTCTTTCTATTTCTTGTATATATATCTTGGCAAAAATAGCTCTCTGAGACTGCTGAATTTCCTTAATTCATATCAGTGCGGTCATATACTGTTCATCCTTCAGTGCCTGGTTTGCTTCACTCAACATAAGGTCTTCATAATTTATCCATGTTATCCTATGTGTTAGCACTTTATTCCTTCTTACAGCTGAGTAATATTCCATTGTATGTATATACCACATTTTGTTTATTCATTCATCTGTTGATTGCCACCTGTGTTGATTCTAACTTTTGGCAATAGTGAACAATGTTGCTATTGACATTGGTGGACATATATCTGTTTGTGTCTTTGCTTTCAATTCTTTGGGGTATATACCCTGCAGCAGAATCTCTGGAACATATGGAAGTTCTATAGTTAGGTTTTTGAGGGACTGCCAAACTGTCCCCCATATTGGCTGTACCATTATACAATCCTACCAGCCAAGGATGAGGGTTCCCATTCCTTCATATCCTCTCCAACACTTATAGTCTGCTTTTTTAAATTGTGGGTAAAAATCAAATTTTTCACAATACAAACCAATATTCATAAAATGATATATAAATATCCATGCATATATGTGCATTTGTTTATATAAATGTTTATATATATATTTTAAAAGATGCTTAGATTACATAAATGTTACACAAAAATTACAGGGATTCCCATGTTCCCCACCTCCCACACCTCCCATAATATCCCACATAAACATCTTTCATTAGTGTGGCACATCACCTGCAATAGATATACACATCCTGGGGCTTTGTCACTAAGCATGGACCATAGTTCACATTGTAGACCACACTCTCTCCCACACAGTTCTGCATGGTATATGCTGATGTAAAATGGCTTATATCTGTCATTGTAGTGTCACTCAGGATAATTCCCAAGTCCTGAAAAAAACCCTGTATTACAACTGCTTTTCCCTTCCCTGCCCCAAAAGTGTCTAGTGGCCACTGTCTCCACCTCACTGTTATAATTTCTTCCATTTCTTGAATCACAATATGTCTACAACAAAATACCATTAAGTCCCCTCTATAGTATAGCACTTTCCCCAATCCTGGGGAGTCTGGATGGTGATGTCCACTCCACCTCCAAGTGAAAGTGGGCTTATAGCCCATGGATACAGTGGATGGGATTATCCTGCCTGCATTTGTAGGCTCTCTCCATTCCCTGGGATGGCTGTTGTCCATCATTGTCTCCTCACCAGGTGAATTGGGTGAGTCTATTGAGCTATAGAGTAGGAGTTGCAGCTCCACCAAGATGCCAGGCACAGCAGGCACATGGGCAGGCCAGAGGCTCCAGTCTCTGGAAGTACACCTACAAACTCCAGAATCACATATAGGCTTGAATAGAAGGGACTGATGGACCATGTGCAGGGAGGACTTATTTGAGTCCAACTCTTTCACTCTCAGGACCACAAATTCCAAAGTAGAGCCCACAGATAAGGCATCAATCTCTGGAGCTATCCCCCTTATCTAGGACCTGGGTGTCTCCAGAGCCCTCAGGAGCCCTACTGTGTGGGGTGATATCCACTTTGGTGTTCTGTGAGGGCCTACTGAGGTGTGTGTAAGCATTACCTCTGGGATGAACTCCAGACTCTCTTTGAAGTCTCTTAGACACATGAACTCATTTGTCTTTACTTTTTCCCCCTTTTAGTCAAGAACTTTTTCCAGTCGTACTGCCAGTTGGCACTTGGTATTAATCCCTCATTGTGGGGGAAGCTCATCCCTGGTAGTCATGTCACACGCTGGGGGGAAGGTAATGCATTCACATGCTGGGCCTGGCTTAGACAGAGGCGACATTTGAGCAACAAGGAAACTCCCAGGTGGCAACCTTTAGGCACCCCATAACAATAGGCTAAGTGTCAATTACAAAAGCAAAGACTCATAAGGCTAGTCATCAATAACAATAACCCATCAGTGGACCATCTTCTTTTGCCAGACACTGCCCCTGCACTCAAGGGACTATTGCTGTTCCCTTGGAGAATGCGGCAGTGTTCTCCAGGCTGGGAATTCAGGATTCCCTCATTTATTGAGTGATTGTCTACCCACCATGACCATCCCCCATCCCTTTATCATTTGAACAATTTTATATATCTTTCATGTATATTCAGATGAACTTACTCCCATGAATCCCCCATCCCAGACACCTCCCACCAATGATCCTCTGCAGCCCCCATTGTAACCTTTCTGTGATCTAAACCTTCCTTGAAGATGAAGCCCATATAATAACCAAATACAATTAATAGAAAAATGAAGTAATAATGATAAGCTTAAATGTAAGAGGTAAAATACATGGAAACTCAGAAAAAAAAAAGACTAAAAATAAAATATAATTAACAGATTGGGACATTCAAACAATGGGAAAAATTTTTTTATTAAGATATTTTTTTCCTTTTATCACTGCATTATCGGGTGTCCAGTCTGTACCATGGCACCTTTCCCTTCTCATTCCCCAGTGTCTCCCAAGTTTTCATTTAATTTTCAAAGAATTTTTGGGTAACAGCAAAGTCACATACAGAATACTAGAAACTCATATACACAACCACTTTCCCCTTTCCTCACACCATATTAAAAACATTTTTTTTTTTTTTGGTGGATGGTAGCATCGCTATAACTGTTATACAGACAGTGAAACATAGCTACTAAACATTGTCAATGGTTTACAGTATAGTTTACAATTTAGATGGTACAGTTTAATAATTTTTTAATATGTTTATCATGCCCTGTGTCCATTAGTGTAAGGTAATGAAAAACATTTCCCCTGACCACTAAATACCCTCTATTTGATCTTTTCTGTTCCTTCCTCCCCATCCCCCTGGGGCACATGACACTCCCCTGTCTTGATTCATTGGATGACAAGATTCATACTTACATGCCCTGAGTATTCTAACCTGCCCTTCCTAATCTACCCACCTGTCAACCTTGCACCACCAAACCCAGTAATATCACTACCCACCTGTCATATCCTTCAATATACAACTATACTCTATCACTTTACCATAGAATTGGTCCATATGGGTTATGGCTCACAACTTACTCTTCTCTTTTTGTCACTTTTTTCAGATAATGGTTCATAGAGACTGATCACTTTCCTCAATTCAAATCAGTGAGGTGATATACTGTTCATCCTTCAAAGCCTGGCTTGCTTAACTCAACATAAGGTCTTCAAGATTCATCCATGTTATTCCGTGTGTTAGCACTTTATTCTGTCTTACAGCTGAGTAATATACCATTGTATGTATGTACCACATTTTGCTTATCCATTCCTCTGTTGATGGGCACCGGGGTTGATTCCAACCTTTGGGAATAGTAAACAATGCTGATATGTACATTGGTGTGCATATATCCGTTCTTGTCTTTGCTTTTAATTCTTCTGGGTATATACCCAGCAGTGAAATCACTGCATAAAAGGAAGATCTATTGTTAGTTTTCTGAGGATGCACCAAACTATCCTTCACAGTGGCTGGACAATTCCACAATCCCACCAGCAGTGGATGAAGGTTCCTATTCCTCCACATCCTCTCCAACACTTATATTCTGCTGTTCTTTTAATAGCTGCCATTCTGATGGGTGCAAGATGGTATCTCATTGTAGTTTTGATTTACATTTCCCTAATAGCTAGCGATGTCAAGCATCTTTTCATGTTCTTTTTAGCCATTTGTATTTCTTCCTTGGAGAAATGTCTTTTCAGGTCACTTGCTCATTTTTTTAAATAGGTTGTTTGTCTTTTTATTTTTGAGGTCTTGGATTTCTTTATATATGCAGGATATTAGGCTCCTATCAGAAATATGGTTGCCAAATATTTTCTCCCATTGGGTAGGCTGCCTTTTTATTTTCTTAATAACGTTCTTTGAGCTGCAGTAGTTTTTAATTTTGAGGAGATCCCATTTATCTATTTTCTTCTCTTGCTGCTTGTGCTTTGGGTATGAAGTTCATGGAAAGTTTCCTATTAGAATGCTTCCCTACATTATCTTCCAAGGTCTTTATGATTTTGGCTCTTATATTTAGATCTTTGATCCATCTTGAGTTGATTTTTGTATAAGGTGTGATATAGTATTCTTCTTTCATTCATTTGGGTATGGATATCCAGTTCTACAAGCACCACTTGTTAAGGAGGCCATTCTATCCCAACTGAGTGGGCTTGGTGGCCTTGTCTTATATCAGATGACTGTATATGTGAGGATCTATATCAGAATTCTCAATTTGGTTCCATTGGTCAGTAGTCTATCCTTATGCCAATACCATGCAGTTTTGATCACTGTACCTTTGTAGTATGTTTTAAAGTCAGGTAATGTGATAGCTCCAACTTCATTTTTCTTTTCCATAAATAGTTGGCAATTCGGGGCCTCTTAAATTTCAAAATATATTTTGTTGTTAGTATTTCCAGTTCCTTAAAAAATACAGTGTTGGTTTTTATTGGGATTGCATTAAATCTGTAGATTAGTTTGGGTAGGATAGACATCTTGATGATGTTTAGTCTTCCTATCCATGAATGGAGAATATTCTTCCAGTTATTTAAGTCTTCTTTGATTTCCTTTAACAGCGTTGTGTAGTTTTCTGTATATGTCCTTTACATCTTTAGTTAAATTTATTCCTAGGTATTTGATACTTTTAGTTACTATTGTAAATGGTGTTTTTTAAAATTTCCTCCTCAGATTGCTCATTATTGGTGTACAGAAATGCTATTGGTTTTGAGCATTGATCTTATAACCTGCAACCTTACTGAACTCCTTGATAAGTTCTATAAGCCTTGTTGTAGATTTCAGGGCTTTCTATGTATAAGATCATGTCGTCTGCAAATAATGATATTTTTACTTCTTCTTTTCCAATCTGGATGCCTTTTACATCCTTTTCTTGCCTCAGTACTTGAGCAAGTACTTCTAAGACAATGGTAAATAGGAGTGGTGATAGTGGACATCCTTGTTCTTTTCTCGATCTCAGAGGGAAGGCTTTTATGATTTCACCATTGAAGATGATGTTTGCTTTGGGTTTTTCATATATACTCTTTATCATATTCAGAAAGTTTCCTTCTATTCCTATTTTTGTAGTGTTTTTATCAGGAAAGAGGGCTATATTTTGTTGAATGCTTCTTCTGCATCTTTAGAGATGATCCTGTGATTTTTTTCATTATATCTCTTTATGTGGTGTATTATATTGATTGATTTTCTTATATTGAAACATCCTTGCATACCCAGAATGAAACCCACTTGACCATGGTGTATAGTCCTTAAGATATGTTGTTGAATGTGATTAGCAAGTATTTTGTTGAGGATTATACCATCTAGGTTCATTAGAGAAATTGGTCTGTAATTTTCCATTCTTCTGGTATCTTTGTTTGGTTTTGGTATTAGGGTAATGTTGGCATCATAGAATGAGTTAGGCAATATTCCTTCTACTTCTATTTTTCAAGAGCTTACGCAGAATTTATGCTATCTCTTTCCGGAATGTTTGGTAAAATTCAGCTGTGAAGATATCTGGTCCTGGGCTCTTCTTAGTTAAGAGGTTTTTGATGACTGAGTCTATCTTTTTACTTGTAATTGGACTGTGGAGTTCATCAATTTCTTCTCCATAAATGTAGGCTGTTTTTGAGTTCCTAGAATCTTGTCCATTTCCTCTAAATTATCATTCTTGTTGGCATATAATTTTTCAAAGTGTCCTCTTATGACACTCTTTATTTCTGTGGGTCAGTAGTGATATCCACTTGCTCATTCCTTATTTTGTGTATTTGCATCTGTTCTCTCTTTTTCTTTGTTAGTTTGGCTAAGGGTTTGCCAATTTTATTGATCATCTTGAAGAACCAGCTTTTGATTTTGTTTATTTTTTCTATTGCTTTCTTATTCTCTATTTCATTTAGTTCTGCTCTAATCTTTGTTGTTTCCTTCTTTTTACTTCCTTTAGGTTTAATTTGTTGTTGTTTTTCAAATTCCTCCAAGTGTGCAGTTTGGTCTTCAATTTTAGCTCTTTCCTCTTTTAATTTATGTATTTATGGCTATGAACTTCTCTCTCATGGTAACTTTCACTGCACCCCATAGATTTTGCTATGTTGTGTTGTCATTTTTATTTGTTTCAAGGTAGTTACTGATTTCTTTTGAGATTTCCTCCCTGGTCCACTGCTTGTCTAAGAGTGTGTTGTTTAACTTCCATATCTTTGTGCCTAACCTGTTTCTCTGGCCCTTAGTGATTTCCAATTTCATTCCATTATGAACAGAGAAATTACTTTCTGTAATCTCAATGTTTCTGAATTCATTGAGAGTTGCTCTGTGGCCTAGCATGTGGTCTATCTTGGAGTATGATCCATGTGCACTCGAGAAGAATGTAAATCCTGCTGTATTTGGGTGTAGTGTTCTGTATATGTCTATTAAGCCCAGGTCCTCTAATGTATTGTTCAGGGCCTTTGTTTCTTTATTCATTCTCTGTCTAGACATTCTGTCTAATGATAATAATGGTGTATTAAAGTCCCCAGCTATAATTGTAGAGGCATTTATTTCTCTACTTAGTTTTTCCAGCGTTTGCCTCATGTATTTTGAGACATCCTGATTAGGTGCATAAATATTTATGATTGTTCTCTCTTCTTGAGAGATTACCCCTTTTACTAATATATAGTATCCATCTTTGTCTCTTACAATAGTTTTGCATTTAAATTATATTTTGTCTGATATTAGAATAGCTAGTCCTTCCTTGTTTTGTCTATTGTTAGCTTGTAAAATTGTTTTCCAGCCAATCACTTTCAGCCTCCTTGAATCCCTGGGTTGAAGGTGGGTTTCTTGAAGACAGCTTATAGATGGATCATATTTCCTTATCCATTCTGCCAATCTGTGTCTCTTGAGTGGTCAATTTAATCCATTAATATTCAGTGTTATTATTCATAATGAATTTCTTACCTCAGCCATATTTTCTTTGGGTTAATGTGTGTCATATGTTGTTTTGTTTCTGATTTCATCTCTTTAGTTCTTTTAAACTCTCTTCCTACTCTCTCTCCCTTGTTTTTCCTTTCACTTTGTAGAACCTCTTTTAGTATTTCTTGAAGTGCAGGTTTCTTATTGACATATTCTCTTAATTTCTGTTTTTCTGAGAATATTTTGAACTCCATCATTTTGGAATGCTAGTTTTGTGGGTAGAGAATTCGTGGCTGGACGTTTTTTTCTGTTAGTACCTTGACTATGTCATACCACTGTCTTCCTGTGTCCATGGTTTCAGATGAGAGAAATCAGCACTTATACTTATTAAGCTTCCCTCCTATGTGATGGTTCACTTTTCTCTTGCTGCCTTGAGTGTTTTCTCTTTGTCTTGAGCATAAATATATTTCTTGAAGTAGGCTTGTTAGGATTTATACTGTTTAGGGTGAACTGTGATTCCTGTACATGTACGTCCATCTCCTCAGTAAGGTTGGGAAGTTTTCAGCCATTATTTCCTTCAACACTCCTTCTTTTCCTTTTCCCTTCTCTTCTCCCTCTGGGATGACTATAATGCATATGTTTGTGCATTTTGTGTTGTCATTTAAATCCCTGAGTTCCTGCTGGGTTTTTTTCTGTCTTTTTCTCTGTCTGTTTAATTTCAGATGTATTGTCTTCCACATCAATAATTCTTTCTTCTGCCTGTTCAAATCTGCTGTTATGTGTTTCCAGTGTCTTTTTGATTTCTTGGATTGTGCCATTCATCATCATCATAACTGTTCTTTTTTTACGTATGTTTACAATTTCTTCAGTATGTTCTCCCACTGTCTTCTTAATATCCTTAATCTCATCCTTCATTTCATTAAGTTGGTCCATGATATTTGTTTGGACAGCTTTTGTTAGTTGTTCAATGTTCTGTATCTCTTCCTGGTTTTTGGTTTGTTCAATGGACTGGTCCACGTCTTCCTGTTTCTTAGTATGGTCTGGAATTTTTGGTTGCTCTCTGCCATCATTTATCTTGATGGTTTTATTCCATTGATTAGCTTCTCTCTCTGCTCTAGAGTTTTGTTTAGCTTCTGGTTTTGTATGTGTGTTAAGTTTTCTCTTTGACACTTTGTTCTTCTTGTTCTATTTCCTTGCTGTCTTCTATGTTCCCTTGAAGGAAAATTATGAGGGGCCTGGGAAATCAAAAGAGGTAAGAAAAGAAAAAGGATTACAGAAATAATAATAAAAGTTAGAAGAGGGGGCATATAAGAATTAGTAAAATGAATATTTAACTCATATAATCAGTGTTGATTAATAGGAATAAAAAAGTGGAGTACCTACAGTAAATGGGAAACCAAATAAAGGAAAATATACAGAATGAATTAAAAGGCCAGAATGATGAGGAGAGAGAGAAAAATGTATATATATATATAAATAACATTTTTGTAAGCAAATACACATATATGCATATATATTTAGATATCATTTTGCAAATGTTTATATGTATTGTGAGAATTTTTATTTTTACCCACAATAAAAATAAATTAAAAATTAAAAAAAGAAAGGACATAAAGAAAAAAGTTAACAATAATAAAAGAGAAGAAAACAAAATAGACAAGATAGACATAAAAACCAGTAAATTTGAGGACAAATAAAAAGTGGTGGAATGTAAGAACCACAATAAAAAACAGAAGACAAAAAGATGAACGAAGGAAAAGAGATAGCATTGGTAGACAAATCAATATACACAGAAAATGGGAAATCAAGGAAGGTTAAGCACAACAAAGAAGAAACAAGTTACAAGCTCTTAATTTAAAAAAGGGGATGGGGTGGGGGATGAAAGAAGACAGAAAAAACAGGAAACCAAACAACAACAAAAACAACAAAACCAAAAACAACAAACAAAACCCAAAGAAACACTCAAACTAGCAGTCAAACAAAGCTGCGGTAGAACAGTGTCCCTTCTTGGGCCCTTGTGGAGCCTCTCAGGCTGCCTGTGTTCATCAATCAATTACCCTGCAGGCTTCTCTCTGCAGGTTTTGAGGTGGGTTTCAGTGAGTAAACTAAATTAAAATTTTTAAGTAACATTATTATTATTTTTATTTTTTGAAAAATAAGGGACCCAAAAGAAGCTAGTACAAAAATAATGTCTATGATTTCCCTGCCCTACTGGTTTCAGCTGGATGTTAGATATCCCTGTGGATCACTACTCTTAGAGGAGCTGGGAATTGTACTAGGGATCTTACATATTTAAGGCAGAAATTCCTCCAGTGAGCTACCTTTCTAAATGGGTCCCTTAGCTCTTGAGAAAGCTATTCAGTCACTTTCCCCCAGGCAGATTTTACTTTCCTAGGGTAGCTGGATTCAGCAGATACCCCTCCCCTCTCCTGGTCAGGTTGTATTCCTTTTTGAAATTCAAATGGGACCTTGATGACTGTGTACACAGCATCTAAGTGATTTTTCAAGCCTCTTCTAGACCACCCCCTCCTCCCAGGGGACCCTAAATAGGCCCTTGAAAACTTATTAAGCACTTCCCACTGCCTGGCTCCCTTAGAGGAACTGAATTCTAATAGTCCTTGCATGGAACTATTAAATCAGCTGAATCTGCCTTCTCATAAGCCAAGCTTCCTTAGCAGATTCACCTCTCCTCTCAGCCTGTTGCCACTTTGAGCCTGCTGGTGTGCTCCCCAAAGCTCTAAGGGGTTCCAGGCAGCCAAACCCACAGAAAGTAGGCCCCTCCCTACCTCTTGCCAAAACCCTCCCACTCTTGGAGAATGCTGTCTCTCACTGGGTGGCTGGTGGGGGTCGGGGCTCACCCTGGCTCTTTGTCTTGTGGGTGGGGCTTAGCCATCCATGATTTCCACTGGGCTAAAAACTCACAGTTTTATCTTGAGCAATACATCTCCCTGTCCAGCTGCCTCCATATTGATGCCCCATGATTATGATTGCTCCATGGGCCTCCAGTACAGCTCACTCAGGCAGGATCCTGTCCCCAATCAGCCATCTGTTGTGAGAGTGATGGTGAGTGCTCACTTAAACTGATGCAATCTTTGCATGACCATTTTTAAAAGTGTAGTTTTACTCACCTCATTTTTAAAATATATTTTTTATTACGGAACTTGTGAACTTACAAAACAATCATGCACATGTGTAGAATTCCCATAATCACCCCTTCACCAGCACACCACACTGTTGTGTAACATTTGTTACAGATTATGCGATAATATCATCAGACTGTTACCACTAACCATGGTCTATAGCATACATTTGGTATATTTTTTCCTATACTGTCCTTATTATTAGCAAAGACCACCAGCATTTTTAAAACAAAGGAGAATCACAATTATCAAATTTATTTGATAAGGTAAGGAGTCCCAAATAGCCAGAAGCATCTTAAAAATGAAAAGCAAATTTGGAGGACTCTCACTTCTGGATTTTAAATTATATTACCTAGCTCTGATGGCAAAAAAAAAAAAAAAGCATGTTGCTGGCATAAGGATAGACACATAGACCAGTGGGGAAAAATTTATGGTTCAGAAACAGACCCTCACATCTATGGTCAAGTGATATTTGACAAGCCTGTCAAACCCACGCAGCTGGGGCAAAACAGTCTGTTCAAAAAATGGTGCTGGGAGAACTGGATATCCATATCCAAAAGAAAGAAAGAAGACTACTATCTCACACCTTATGTAGAAATTAACACAAGATGGATCAAAGA
Organism: Tolypeutes matacus; assembly: GCA_026826555.1. Lineage (NCBI taxonomy): Eukaryota > Metazoa > Chordata > Mammalia > Cingulata > Chlamyphoridae > Tolypeutes > Tolypeutes matacus. Next base: position 451,040 of record JAKSZT010024889.1, on the reverse strand, counting down.
CCTAAATATAAAAGCAAGCACCATAAGCAAGATGTAGGAAAACATCTTCAACACCTGGTGGTAGGTGGTGCATTCTTAAACCTTACACTAGAAGCTTAAGCAACAAAAGAAAACATGGATAAATGGGATCTCTCCAAACTTAAACACTTTTGTGATTCAAAGGACTTCACCAAGAAGGTGAAAAGGAAGCCCACTTAATAGGAGAAAATATTTGGAAACCATATATCCAATAAGGGTTTTATTTCCATTCTATGTAAAGAGAGCATACAACTCAACAATAAAGGAGCAAGCAATCCAATTAAAAATGGGCAAATAATTGAAATAAACACTCCTCTGAAAAGGAAAGACAAATGGCCAAAAATTTATCACTACCTATTAAGGAAATGCAAATACTGATCTTATTTTGAGACTATAATTCATTGAAAATCAAATATGAACAAATGCATTTTAATTTCTAAAAAGTTCAGAGAAGAAGAGAGAGTGTAGTACACAAAGGAATATCGAACAATTAGTTTCAGACAATGAGTTTTTCAGTAGATACATGGGCCAAGGAGAGAATAGCTTAGTTAAGAGGTAATAGTAGATAATATCAAGCAAGCTTTGCTGATATGTTATTGTTATTCTATTTCTGAGGCCTCTTGTGCTTTGGATTCAAACAGGTCATTTTTTCTTATCCCAGATGGATGAGTAGAGAAAGTTACTTGGGACCAAGTTCTCTGAGGAAATGATTATATTCAATCACCTACCTACTGCCTTGACATTGATAATAAATCTCTCCTGTTAGAGATGTTTTGAAACATCTATTTCCAAAATACTGGAAACTAATTTTAGAAAAGGATAAAATTAAAGCAGAGCTAATTTGTAGAAACTATTTTCAGGTGCTTTAATATGAATTCTATGAATACTTTACTTCATTTATTCTTAGAATATGACACAAAATTAATTTATTTCTATTAGTATAAATATTGCAGCATGAAGATGAGATGGAGAGGAAAAAAAATATATTCAATCCAACAAAAGTTTGATCTCTACAATGAGAAGGCTAAATGGTGGAAATAATGAATACATAATAATAAGTAATTGGTATATGTATTGATAATGCAGATACAACTATCAATAATGGGAGTAGAAAGGAAAGAGTGTAGGGGAAGAAAAAAACATCTCCCTGATTAAATATTAAACAGGGAAAAAAGGAAATAATTTTGAAATGGATGGAAGAAGAGCTAACTAATTTCAATAGTGCTCATACTAGACAACCAATAGATCTATAAAATTATTGATGTGAAAGTAACCACAAGAACTGAAAAGACAAATCTTAAATACCAAAATAACATAAAGAGAGAAAGCAAAAATACTGACCAGTGAATGATTTACATACTTTACCTGAATATATATTCATAAAATTATATTAACATATTTATGAATATATATTAAATAACATATGAACTAAATCAATTGGATCAATGGGCTTAAATCTGAGATTAAAAGAAATAAAGATTTTCAGTTTTCCTAACAAAGCCACCTCCAAATTCATGTTGTATCAAAGGGAAACACATAAAACTAAAAGAATCTGAAACATGAAAAATAAAAGGAAGGGCAAATAAAGGAAAAATAAAAGGCACATTGAATAAATGAAAAGAGTGTTCCTCATCTTGATATTTGACAGAATATTTTTTTCTGTATTTGGGTTTTGAGAGTTTAATGTGTCTCAGTGTGGGTCTCTTGGAGTTTATTCATCCTGCTTAGAGTTGGCTGACCTTCTTGCATTTTCATATCCATGTTTTATCACATTTGGAAAGTTTATGGCAATTATTTTTTCAAATATATTTTCTGTTCCTTTTATTTCTCATCTCCTCTGGGACTTCTAAGATGTATCTATTTGCATGCTTTAAGGGTCCAACGGGTTTACTAAGCTCTGTTCATTTTTCTTCATTCTTTTTTCTTTCTTCTCTTCAGGTTGGATAATATCAATTGTCTTATCTTCAAGTTTGCTGATCTTTTCTGCTGTTGCTCCAATCTGATTTTGAGTCCCTTGACTGAATTTTTCATTTCAATTATTGTACTTACCAGCTGCAGAATCTCTCTTTGATTGCTGTTCATAATACTATATCATTTATTTAAATTTTCATTATGTTCATATATTGTTTCCCTTATTTACTTTTTTATTAATAATTTTTTTGTGACAGAATTTGTATGTTCACAGAAAGAATGTATAAAATATATAAAAATACAGAGTTCCCATATGCCACCCTCTATTTAACACTTTGCATTAGTGTGGAATGTTTCTTAAACTTCATGAAACAATATTTTTACAATTGTACTATTAATAATAGTCCTTTATTTACAGTGGGCTTCACTGTGTTTCATAGTTCTTTCTTTTTTCTTTTAATTTTCTTACAAATTATGTTGGTTTCTATGTACCCATAAAGCTTCAGTCATTTAGGTCAGGTACATTAGTAAAGTAATATATTAATTTTTCCAGTACACTGGTATTTCATACCTCTGACATTTGTATACTCTCGAATTTGGAAAAATATATATAATATTCACAATGTGAATATTATACAAATATTCAAGCAAGCAAAAGGTCAAGGAACCTACCCAGTTCTTCTGAGATGTTTTATGTCAACTTCATAAGCACTCATTCTACAAAATACTAAGCTAATTTTTGAACATGATTTCATTATAATGAAGTCTTTTTCTCAGGCACCTCAGAAGTACAGAAGAATTTTAGTTTGATTTATAATTTATTTTAATTATATCTCTTTGAATGTGTTTAACCTGGTATTTCAATAGACTTAAGATTTCCAAGGTTTTACAGGGGCCAGATTTTATTTTAATTACTCAGAAGAGAAAGTCACTATCTTCTGAAAGAGATGAACTTAATCATTGCCAATAAAAAAATCCACTGTATTCATCTTTTATAGAAACAGAAAAATATAATATTTCCCCCCTTAGAATAATATATAAATATGTATATATGACTTAAAGTTCCTTTGAACTTAGTCAAATAATAAAATCTGGACACTAGAATAAAACCTTCTTATTCCATGTTAAAATGTTTAACCTATGACCAAAATATGTAAACTGCTAGAGTTGTCATAAAGAGAGAAGACAAAAATCTTTCTTGCATAAATATAAAATAAATGTGATAATCTCCAAAAGGCTTTCAAAGTTATAATAATTACCTTCCAGTTTAAAAACTTTAATTCTAAATTAGGAAAATTCTATACACAAACTGCTGCTTTGACCAGGCCAAAAAAGTAAGTGGTAAGCAGGACCCAGAGAGGCTATTGATATTCACAGTTCTTACATGTACAACGCTTTCAGGATTTATCCCATAAATTATTTATTTTGCAACCTGCTTCTCTTGTAAAACTAAAGGTTCACTTTATTATATAAGTTTTATACAGCTTAAAATCAGAACTGTATGTAAAATATTGCATCTAAATGTTTCTAAATGGTTTTGTTCCATTGGTTCATCTGTAGCTTCTTTGGCTTTGTTGTCATTTTCCATGAATGATTCTGAAAGAATTTCTCCTGTTTAATTGGAATTGGATCCTACTAATTCTTCTGTTTCATTGTAGTCAGAACCTCTACTTACAGGACATGCATTCTTCCTACCTTTGGGATTTAAATCTCAGTTTGAGCCAGACTAGACCAGATTCCTCCATTTGATTGTTTTCCTCAGAAGTGCCTTCATTCACAGTTAAGGCATCACCATATTCTTTTCCTTCCTGGGACCATTTCTCTTGATGTCATAAAAGACTTCTTATTCCTCTTCATCCTCCCCTTCACCCTTTTCTGAACAGTGCTGTCTGGAACAACTACTTTCTTTGTCTTTTATCCTGAGATGAAAATGATGCTTCTGTTTCTTCTACTGTGTATTAGTCAGCCAAAAGGGGTGCTGAGGCAAAGTACCAGAGATCTGTGGTTTTTATAAAGGGTATTATTTGGGGGAGAGGCTTACAGTCAAAAGACCCCAAAGAGTCCAACTCAAGGTACCATAAGGGATACTTTCTCACCCAAAGTCTTTTGCCACATATTGAAGCAAGATGGTGGGTGATGTGTGTGAGGATTCAGCCTTCCTTCTTTCTCTTAAGGCTCCATGGCCCCAGTTTCTTCTAATCTTTGCTGCAGGCTGGCATAAGGCTTATCTTTAAGAGCTTTTTAGCTGCTCTGTTCTCTTCAGCTACAAACTATCACGCTCATTTCTCTTCCCTGGGCCTCTGTCATGTCTGGGAGATGTCTCTCTTCCTCTGTGTTCTTCTTCTCTGTGTATCTACTTCTGTGTGTCTACTTCTGTGTGAAAGTCTGTTCTATCAGTCCATCAAGGGGGTGGAGACTCAACCCTACATGCCCTAATGACGTGGTTCAATCAAAGCCCTAATCTTTATTTAATCAAATAAACATAAAACCGTTGAATTTAAAATCAAAGGGTATCATGCCCAGAGGATTAGATCAGTTTACAAACCTAATCAATATCTCATTTTGGAATTCATAAATAATATCAAACTACCACATACTGTGTACCATTTGGCAATTTGATGTAATTATGAATTCCAAAAATATAATTGGATCATGTTAGTAAACTGATCTGTTAATCTGGGCATGATTAAGTTATGATTAGGGTCTTGACTGGGCCAGGTCAGTAGAGTGTTGAGCCCCACCCCTTGGTGGGTTGGGGAATATAATATAAAAGGCAAGGCAAAGGGCAGAGGGAACAGATTTTGAGTTGTGGTTTTGATGTTGGAGATTTGATGTTGGAGAGAAGGCCCTGGGATAGAGATGAGCCATTCACCTGAGAGTTCACAGCTGGCCTTGTGGAGAGAAGCAAAGCCTAGAGAGCCTAATAGTCTACAGCTGACTTTGTGGAGGAAACAGAGGCACTGAGCCCAAAGAGAAATGCAGCCCTGGGAAGAGAGGAACCCAAGAAGCCTGAACCCTGGCAAACGTCGGCAGCTGTCTTGCTCCAACATGTGGCAATGGACTTTGGTGAGGGAAGAAACTTATGCTTTATGGCCTGGTAACTGTGAACTTCTACCCCAAATAAATACCCTTTATAAAGAACAACCCATTTTTGGTATTTCACATTAGCACCCCTTTGGCTGACTAATACATACTGTAACTGGAGAAATTTCACTGGCAGTTGTTTGACTCACTGTGTCTCCTGCTTCACCTTCTTTGTCAAATCTGAGTTTTCTTACCTCATGTCCCTCAGCTTCCACAGCATGTTCATGTGGATGTTTGGTTTTTAAAGAGACCACTGAAGAACTTTCTGATCCAGATGTCAGAAAATCACTGTGATTTCTGTCCTTATTTTGCAGTGAGTTGGACTCTGCTGTCTGTGCTCTCAGACAAACCATTTGTTGTCATGGAGGCTGACAAAGAAAACTTTGGTGGATTGAGTGGCCTGGGTGTTCCAGGCCCATTTATTTTACACATCTCATTATGAATTGGTGGATTTCCAGGAAACATAGCACCATTCATTCGATTCAAACTAATGGAATTGTTTTTCCTGAAGAAGGATAAACACAGCTAACAACCATCACATTGTTTTCTACTCCTCTGAAAAATTTGTCTGTTCCTGTATAGTTTCTCCTTGGATCTGTTAGCAATTCACATGGTCACTGAATAGTAAAAGGGATACCATTAAATCCAGTGGCAATTTTCAGTATTCTTTCCTTCATTTTATAAAAGGGAATGTATTCGATATTAGGTTTGGGAGGACCTCGTTGTTCAGGAGCTGAAGATCTGAAATTATCCATCACTTTTTCTCTAATTTGAAAATTTAAAAAGCCTTTAAATTGGGACCACTGAATCATTGTTTCTCCAATCTATGCTACAGAGAAACTGATCCAGGACACGATGAAATTCTGCCCCCCCCCCCCCCTTCTCAAAATCTCAATGCCTGGCATATAGATGTTTGACAAGATGCAGAGCCTGCCTGGGAGGGGCTGCAGACCCACGGCCCATTTCCAAAGGAGTGGGCAGAGGGGTTGGGTCACCTCCAAGAGCTTCCCCTGCTCCACTCTCTCAGTCCAGAGGCCAGTGGTGAACACCAAGCCCAGAGTGGGGAGGGAGGGAGCTGCCCACAGGACTCCCTGCCCCAAAGGCTATAATAACTTTTAAATTCATGAAGTGTGACTCATCCAACTTCCTTTCATTTTCAAGTTGTTTTTGGCTATTGGGGATCCCTTATCCTTCCAAATAAATTTGTTAATTAGCTTTTCCATTTCTTCAAAGTGGGGTGTTGGAATGTTGATTGGGATTGCATTGAATATGTAAATCATTTTGGGTAGTGTATTAGTCAGCCAAAGGAGTGCTGATGCAAAGTACGAGAAATCTCTTGGCTTTTATAAAGGGTATTTATTTGGGGTAGAAGCTTACAGTTATCAAGCCTTAAAGAGTCTAACTCATGGTACCATAAGAGGTACTTTCTCACCCAAAGTCTGTTGCCAAGTGTTGAAGCAAGATGGTGGGCAATGTCTGTGAAGGTTCAGGTTTCTTCCTCTTTAAGGCTACATGTTCCCAGCTTCTTCTAATATCAGCTGTAGGCTGGCATAAGGCTCATCACTATCCCCAGGGGGGCTTGTTTCTTTTTGGCATCAACTGCCCTGGTCTCTTCACATGGTCAGCTGTAGACAATCAGGCAAATGGCTTGGCTCTCTCCCAGTGGCTCCAGTGTCAAAAACTCAGCTCTCTGTGTTCTCTTTCTCACTGTGTTTACTTCCATGTCAGAGCCTGTTTCATCCCCATCAACGGGGTAGGGATTCAACCCTGCATTCCTTAATGATGTGGTCAAATAAAAGCCCTAATCTTGATTTAACAAAGTAAAAGAGAACTCTCTGAATCTAATACAATCTAATATATCCAAAGGAACTGACCAGTTTACAAACAATCTATATTTCTTTTTGGAATTCATAAGTAATATTAAACTGCTACAGGGAGAATTGACATCTTAACAGTATTTAGTCTTCCAATCCATGTGCATGCAATGTTCTTGCATTTTTTTAGATCTTGTTTAATTTCTTTTAGTAGTTTTACATATATAAGTCCTTTACAACATTAGTTAAATCTATTCCTAGATAATTGATTCTTTTAGTTGTTATTGTAAATGGAATTATTTTCTTGATTTTTCCTCCAATTGCTCATCATTATTGTACAGAAAGAGTACTGATTTTTGCATTTTCATCTTGTACTCCACCACTTTATTTTGAATTCATTTATTAGCTCTAGTAGACTTGATGTGGTTTTATGGAATTCCCTATAAATAATGTCTTCTGCAAGTAATGAAAATTTTACTTTTTCCTGTGCAATTTGGATGCCGTTTATTTCTTTTTCTTGCCTAACTGCTAGCACAATGTTGAAAACAGTGGTGAGAGTGGGCATCTCTGTCTGCTCCAGATCTTAGAGGGAAAGCCTTCACGCTTTCACTTTTGAGTATGGTGTTAACAGTTGGTTTTTCACATATGCCCTTTACCATGTCAATGAAGTTTCCATCTATTTCTATATTTTTTTAGTGTTTTTATCAATGAGAATGCTGGATTTTGTCAAATACCTTTATTGCATCAAATGAGAAAATCCTGTGATTTTTTCCCCCTTCATTTTGTGATGCATTACATTAATTGATTTTTAAAATTTTGAACCACCCTTGCATACTTGGAATAAATCCAACATGATCATGGTGTATAATTACTTTAATGTGATGTTAGATTCAATTTGCAAGTATTTTTTTAAGAAAATTTTTGCATCTTTATTCATGAGGAATATTGGTCTATAATTTCTTTTTTTTTATAGTCTCTATCTGGCTTTGAAATTAGGTGATGTTGGCCTCATAGAATGAGTTAGGTAATGTTCCCACCCCTTCAAATTTGTGTAAGAATTTGGTCAGTATTGGTATTAATTCATCTTGAAATGTTTGATAGAATTCCCCTATGAAACTACCTGGTCCTGGACTTTGTTGAGAAGTGTTTTATGATTGATTTAATATCTTTACTTGTAATTGGTTTGTTGAGTTCCTGTATTTCCTGTGGAGTCAATGTAGGTTGTTTGTACATTTCATCTAGTTTGTCTAATTTATTGGCAAACAGTTGTTCACAGTATCCTCTTATAATCTTTTTATTTCTGTGGAGTCAGTAATAATGTCCCCTCCCATTTCTGATTTCATTTATTTACATCTTCTCTTTTCTGTATGTCAAGCTAGATAAAGGATTATTACGTTTATTGATCTTTTCAGAGACTCAAATGTAGGTTTTGGTAATGCTCTGTATCAAAGAATAAAATGTTTTTTTGTTGTTGTTGTTCTCTATTTCATTTATTCTGCTCTAAAATTTGTTATTTCTTTCCTTATGCTTGCTTTGGGTTTAGTTTCTTGTCCTTTTTCTGTTCCTCCAGGTTTGCAGTTAGGCCTTTGATTTTACCTCTTTCTTCCTTATTAACGTAAGCATTTAAAAATTTCCCTCTCAGCACTGCCTTTACTGTATTATATTTTGTATTTTTTTTTTTTTTTTTTTTTAGGTAAAACAAATACAGCAGAATCCTGCAATTTTATTCTTTGAGATTGAAAAGAGTAATATGAAAACTTATCAAATCAACTTTATTGGCACACACTATACAATAGGAACAATATCTTAACAATGTCCAAATTACTTTGACATTCTAAATAATAGAATTTTTTAACCCTCATTAATCCTTTAGTCTTCTGTGGTTTTTGAATGATGAATGAAGCTGCTGGAAGTTTAGGAGAGATTCATCCTTTCTGAAATTTTCATGGACATTGTCTTTTTTTTTAATTTCTTATTTTGTATTTTCTTAATCAGGAAATATGACTTTTTCTTTGTCATTTGTATTTTCTTATAGGAATTAAAGAGTAGAGTTGTATATTGAGGCTACAATATTTTTGGGTTTTTCATTTACCCTTTTAGTAACTTTACTAAAGATCCTCAGTTTTTCACACTACTCCAACCCACTTCCTCCTGTCTTTTCCTTTCAACCTGAAGAACTCCCTCAAGCAATTCTTGGAGGGCAGGTCTTTTGCTGATGAAATCATTCAGTTGATTACTGTGGCTATTTTAAAATCTCCACTTTTGAAATATAGTTTTGCTGGAGAAAGAATTTTTTACTGGTACTTTTTCTCCTTCCGTATCTTAAATATATCATACCAGTACCTTTGTCCCTTCATGATTTCTGATGAGAAATTAGCACTTTGTCTTATTAGAGATCCTTTATATGTGATGAATCACTTTCCTGTTGCTGTTTTCAGAAATCTTTCTTTATCTTTGTCATTTGACACTCATTATGTATCTCAAAGTAGGTCTATTAGTGTTTATTCTGTTTAGAGTACATTGTACTTCTTGGACATGCATATTAATGTCTTTCAAAGAGTTTGGGAATGTTTGGCCATTATTTTCTCAAATATTCTTTCTGTCCCTTTTCCCTTGTCTTCTTCTTCTGGGGCACCCTTAATGCAGGTTTTTTATGCTTCATGATGTCACTCCAGTCCCTGAGACACTGCTCAATTTTTCCTATTTTTTTCTCTACCTGTTCTTCTGACTGTATGATTTCAATTGCAGTCTTGTGGTTCAGGAAACTGATTCTTTCTTCTGCTGTTATATGCCTGTAGTGTATTTTGAAACTCCATTATTTTGCTTTTCATCACCATAATTTCTTTTTTTAAATAAAAATTTTTATTACAAAAGTTGAGAACTTACAAAACAAATCATGCACATGTGTAGAATTCCCATACAACAACCTTTCACCAACATGCCACACTGTTGTGGAATATTTGTTACAGACTATGGTATAATATCATCAGATTATTACCACTAACTGTGGTCCATAACATACATTTGACATATTTTTCCATATGCTTCTTCAGGATGGAAGAATGAGGTCAAAGGCAAAGAATCTTTGTTGTGACCACCTGGGGGCCAGGGTGTGGGCCCTGCAGATGGTGTGGGGAGAGGTAATGCTTAAGAAGGGATGATGATTCCTTATAAGAAACCTTATTATTAACAATGCACATCTTTGGCATTGATGCAAGAATATTACAGTAAAGCTGTTAACTCTAGCCTAAAGGTTATATTAATGGTATTTTTCCCATGCTTCTACACATTCCCACCACCCTGCAATAGTGATATATGTCCATTCTAGTTCACAGAAGGACATTCTTGCATTTGTACTGTCAATCACTGTTCTTATCCATCTCTGGGATCACTGTGTTATTCAGTCCTTAGATCATTCTCTAGCTTTTTTCTAATTGACATTTATATCCCTAGACTATTCTTTTCAGCCATAGTCCCATTTATAAACCAGCTGCTACTGAATATAATGTGTTGCCATCAACTCTATCCATCTCCACACTTTTACAGTCAAGTTAATTAAAACTTCTACATACATTAAGCATCACTATTCCTTAAAATCCCTCATTTTATCTCCTAATAACCTATACTGTAGGTAGTAACTCCTTTCATTTATTTTTCATATTTAGTTCATATTTAGTGAGACATGCAATATTTGTCCTTTTTTGTTTGGCTTACTTCACTTAGCATAATGTCTTCAAGATTCGGTATTATCATCATGTTAATTTCTTTTCTTCTTACTGCAGCATAGTATTCCATTGCATGTATATACCACACTTTATTTATCCATTCATTGATTGATGGACACTTGGGTTGTTTCCATTTTAGCTATTTTGAATAATGCTGCTATGAACATCAGTGTGCAGATGTCTGTTTGTGTCACAGTTTTCAGTTCTTCTGGATATATTTCTAGTAGAGGAATTGCTGAATCATGTGGTAGTTCTGCATCTAGCTTCCTGAGGAACTGCTAAACTGTCTTCCACAGAAGTGGTACCATTTTACCATCCCACCAACAGTGAAAGAGTCTTCTTATTTCTCCACATCCTTTCCTGCACTTACTGTTTCCTGTTTTTTAAATAATGGTCATTCTATGTGGTGTGAAGTGATATCTCATTGTCGTTTTGATTTTCATTTCCCTAATAGCTAGTGACATTAAACATTTATTTTTTCATGTGATTTTTGGCCTCTTTGGAGAATTGTCTGTTTAAGTCTTTGGCCCATTTTTAAATTGGATTGCTTACTCTTTTATTGTTGACTTGACTTGTATGATCCTTTATATAGAATGGAAATCAAACCCTTATTGGCTATGTAGTTTCAAAATATTTTCCCTCATTAAGTGAGTTTCCTTTTCACCTTGTTGACAAAGTCCTTTGAATCACAAAAGTATTTTAGATTGAGGAGGTCCCATTTATCCATGTTTTCTTTCATTGCTCATGCTTTTGGTATAAGTTTTAAGAATGCACCACCTACCATCATATCTTGAAGATGTTTTCCTACATTTTCTTCTAGAAACTTTATGGTTCCAACTTTTATATTTAGGTCTTTGATCTATTTTGAATTAATTTCTGTGTAGACTGTAAGGTAGGGGTTCTCTTTCTTTCTTCTGACTATGGATATCCAGTTCTCCCTGAACCATTTGTTGAATAGACTGTTCTGCCCCAGCTGGGGGGATTTGACAGAGTCATCAAAAATTGCTTGACCATAGATATGAAGGTCTGTTTTTAAGCCACCAGTTCAGTTCCTTTAGTCTATATGTCTATATATGAGTACCATGCTGCCTTTTTTTTTTTTTTTTTTTTTGGCTATTTGGGGTCCCTTACCCTTCTAAATAATTTTAATATTTGTGTTTTCTATTTATTTTTAAAATGCTGGTGGAATTTTTAAAAAAATCAGGATTGCATTTAATCTGTATCTCAATTTGGGTACAATTGATATCTTAATAATATTTTCTCCTCCAATCTATGAGCATGGACTGTTCTTCCAATTATTTAAGTCTTTTAAAATTTCTTTTGACAATGCATTGCACTTTTCTGAATACAAGTGCTTTACATCCTTTGTTGAGTTTATTCCTAAATGTTTGATTCTTTTAGTCGCTATAGTAAATGGAAGTTTTTCCTGACTTCCTCCACAGATAGCACATTACTATTTTAGAGAAACACCACAGATTTTTACATATTGATCTTGTATCCTGACACTATACTGAAATTATTTATTAGCTCTCACAGTTTTGTTGTAGATTTTGGGGGACTTTCTAGGTATAGAATCTTATCATTTTTGCATAGTAAAAGTTTGACCTCTTCTTTACCAATTTGGATGCCTATTTCTTTTTTCTTGCCTGAGTGCTATAGCTAGAACTTCTAGCACTATGTTGATCAGCAGTTGTGACAATGCTGATCTTTGTCTTGTCCTTGATCTCAATGAGAAAGCTTTCAGTTTTTCACCATTGAATACAATATTAGCTGTGGGTTTTTATATATGGCCTTTATCATGTTGAGAAAGTTTCTTCAATTTCTATCTTTTGTATTATTTTTATCAAGTAAGGCTGCTATATTTTGTCAAATGCCTTTTCTTCTTCAAATCAATAAGATCATATGATTTTTCTTCTTTGATTTATTAATGTAGTGTGTTATGCTGATTGATTATCTTTGTTGAACTACCCTTGCATATATGGTATAAAACCTACTTTGTCTATATGAATTTAATATGTTATTGGATTCAATTAGCAAGTAATTTGTTGAAGATTTTTGCACCCATATTCATTCGGGAAATAGGTTTGAAATTTTCTTTTTTCATAATATCATTATCTGGCTTTGGTATTAGAGTGATATTGGCATTATAGAATGAGTTTGGTAGCATTCCTTCTTGTTCAATTTTTTGGAAGATCTTGAGTAAGTTTGGTATTAAATCTTCTTTGAATGCTTGGTAGAATTCCTCTATGAAACCATCTGGTCTTGAGCTTTTCTTTTATGGGAAGTGTTTGATGACTTGTTAAATCTCTTGTGATTGGTATGTTGAGGTCTTCTATTTCAACAACATTCAATGTTATTACTGTAAAGTCAGTTCTTATTTAACCCATTTTAACCTTTGGGTTTTACCTGTAATATTTTATTTTCACCAATATTTTGACACTTTTAGTTACTTTTACTGATATAATCTTCATTTCTAGACTCTCTTCCAAGCTTCTCTCTCATGTCTTTTCTTTTCAGGCTGTAGTGCTCCCTTTAGTATTTCCTGCTAAGCTGGTCTCTTTGTTATAAACTCCCTCAGTTTCTGAGTATCTGTGAATATTCTAAACTCACTCTCCTTTTCGAAAGAAAATCTTGCCAGATCTAAGATTCTTGGCTGGCAGTTTTTCTCTGGCAGTATCTTAAATATATCATACCACTGCTTTCTTGCCTGTATGGCTTCTGATGAGAAATTGGCACTTAATCTTATTGGTTATCCCTTATATGTTATGCATTGCTTTTCTCTTGCTGCTCTCAGAATCCTTCTTTGTCTTTGGAATTTGATAGTCTGATTAGTATGTGTCTCAGAGCTGGGGCACATTGTGCTTCTTGGACACAGATACCTATGTCCTTCAATAGTGTTGAGAAATTTTCTGCCATTATTTCTTCAAACATTCCTTCTGCCCCATTTTCCCTTCTCTTCTCCCTCTAGGATTCTGATGACGCATATGTTTGCATGTCCCTTGCTGTCATTTAGTTCCCTGAGACACTGTTCAATTTTTCTCCATTCTTTTCTTCATCTGTTATTTTGTATGTTCACCTTGTCACCCAGAGGTAGGGATGGACCTTCTGGAATGCCCAACAATCTAATCCATGTTGGTTGAATATGCCTGCATTTGCCCTGAGATACTGAAGGAGTACTGTCCCTTCTGGAACACATCACTAATACCCAACGGCTCAATCCCTGTAGGCTGAAAGTGCCTGCTGTTGCCTGGAGAGGCTGTGGAAACACCAGCCACCTCCTGTCCTATTAGGAGGTGGGGATATATCCAGAGGTACTCATTGGTCCAGACAATGCAGGCCAAAAGTGCCTACCATTGCCCAGAAAAGTTGAAGGAACACAACTCCCCTCTTATCCTACTTGGGTGTGAGTATGGAGCTACAAGTGTCTGACTATTCAGTCTGTGTGAGCCCAAAGCACCTGGAGTTACCCAGAGAGGTTGGGGAAACACCACCTCCCTTTGTCCTATTGAGAGTGGACGTGGAGCCACAGGCACCCAACAGTCAAGTTCATTCAGGTCAATAGTGCCTACAGTTGTCCAGAGAGGCTGAAGAAACACCAGACCCCTCCTATCCTATGGGGGGGGGCATCGGTAGAGATGGAATTTGTATTAGTCAGCCAAAGGGGTGCTGATATAAATTACCAGAAATTTGTTGGCATTTATTAAAAGGTATTTATTGGGGTAGAAGCTTACAGTTAGCAGGTCATAAAGTGTAAGTTACTTCCCTCACCAAACTTTGTTGCCACATGTTGCACGTGTTGGCTGCCGATGTCTGCAAAGAGTTCAGGATCCCTGGGTTCTTCTCTTCCCAGGGCTCGCTTCTCTCCATGGTCAGGCTTGCTTCTCTCCACAAGGCCAGTTGTAACTATTAGGTGAGTGGCACATCTCTTTTCCTGGGGCCTTCTCACCTTCCTCATGACCAAGCTCCTCTGTGTGCTTAATTCCCCAGGCTCCAGCATTAAAACTCCAACCTCCCTTTTCTGCAGGGCTATTTCTCTGTAAGTCCCCACCCATGAAGGAGGTGGGGATGCAAGTCTTACTGATGTGGCCCAATCAAAGCCTTAATCATTATTTAATCAAGTAAAAGTTAAACAAATCTCTGAATCCAAAACACTCTAATATGCCCAGAGGAAAGTATCAGTTTACAAACATAATCCAATATTACATTTTGGAATTCATCAATATATCAAACTGCTACAGAATTGAAGGTGATTAATAAACCAGTTCATGTAGGCCAAAAGTGCCTTCAGTTGCTCAGAGAGGCTGAGAAAAGTCCAATCCTCTTGGGCAGGGATGGAGTTGGAATTGAAGGTGATTAATAAACCAGTTCATGTAGGTACAAAGTGTCTGCAGTAACTTGGAGAGACTGGTGCTGTTTCCCCCACCTTCTTCCCTGACAGAGGTGGGGCTGGAGCCTAGAATAGGGCTGCAATCTGGTCTGGGTGGAAAGAAGCCAGTGCCTACCGTCACTGTGATTTTCAGTCACCTCTGTTCCCCTCAAGCTGGGAGCAGAGTTAAAATTGTGGCTACCAGGCTATTTCCAACTTGGGCAGGTTTTCAAACTTTAGCTGTTCTTAGGGTTACATTTTAGCCAGCCAAATTTACTAATCAGTAGCTGAAATTGATAACCACCCATCTTTTCCTCCCCCATTTTGGGGGAATGGAGCTTCCAACTCCAGCCATGGAATATCTCCTGAGGTGGCATGTATTGTCAGTGGAGGATGGGCACTGGCCTCCTGGATGTGGAGGGCTCTACTCATGAATTTTCACTACAGATGGTCAGTTTCCTCCTTCCATTCTTTTAAGGATGTTGCAGGGTGTTCTTATGCTCTCCTGGCCCCCAAACAGGTGTTTTAGAGAGCTCTTGGTGATTACTAACTGCCTTGTAGAATGAGCTGACTCTAGGAACTCCTTACTCTGCTGCCATCTTGCCTTTCATCCTCTTCTAGGTTTTTTGTATGTACAATGATTATAGATGCAAATCCTTTCTATGAAATACATTTACAATTACAATTAGGTACGTTCTTGACCAAAAAACTGGACACTTTAACCTACCAAGTTAACACATGAAATTTACCATGACAATCCTCCCCTTGACAACTGGCATTCATACACATACCCTTGATTATATTTATTTATTTATTTTAAATTTATTTATTTTTTATTGTGGGTAAAAATCAAAATTTTCACAATACATACCAATATTTCAAAAATGATATATAAATATATATGCATATATGTGCATTTGCTTACAAAAATGTAATTTATATATATATATATATAATTATATTTTAAGAGGTGCTTAGATTACCTAAAATATTACACGGAACCCACTGGGATTTCCATGTTTCCCACCTCCCACACCTCCCACCACATCCCACACAAACATCTCCCACAAGTGTGGCCCACCACCCTCAATGGACTTACATATCCTGGGGCCTTGCCACCAACCATAGACCACAGTTCAAGTCATAGAACACACTCTCTCCCACACAGTTCTGAGTGGTGTGTGCTGATTTAAAATGGCCTACATCTGTTGCCACAATGGTACTCAGGACAGCCTCCAAATCCCAAAGAAGCCCCTGTATTTCCACTGCATGTCCCCTCCCTGCCCCGAAAGTGTCAAGTGGCCACTGGCTGCACCTCATTGTTATAATTTCTTCCATTGCTAGAATCACCATATGTGTACAACAGAATACCATCAAGTCCACTCTAGTCCATAGTTCTTCCCCCAATCCTGAGGGGACTGGGATGGTGATGTCCACTCCAACTCCAAGTGAGAGAGGGCTTATATCCCATGGAAATGGAGAGTGGGATGATCCTGCCTGCAGATGCAGGCCCTCCCCACTCCCTGGGCTGGCCGTTGCCCATCATTGTCTCCACGCCAGGTGACTTGGATGAGTCCATTGAGCTATAGGGTAGGAGTTGCAGCTCCACCGAGATTCCACACACACCTGGCACATAGATAGGCGGGAGGCTCCAGTCTCTGGAAGTATACCTAAAAACTCCAGCATCACATATAGGTTTGAATAGAAGGGACTGATGAACCATGTGCAGGGAGGACTTATTTGAGTCCAATTCTGTCACTCTCAGGAGCACAGATTCCAAAATAGAGCCCACTGATAAGGCATCAATCTCTGGGGCTATCCCCCCTTATCTAGGAACTGGGTGTCTCCAGAACTCTCAGGTGCCCCTCTGTGTGGGGTGATAGGCACTTAGATGTTCCATGAGCTCCTACTGAGGTGTGCCTAAGAGTTACCTCTGGGATGACCTACCGACTCTCTTTGAAGTCTCTTAGCCACTTGAACTCATTTGTCTTTACCTGTTCCCCCTTTTATTCAAGGCCTTTTTCCAGTTGTGTTGCCAGTTGGCACTTGGTATTAATCCCTCGTTGCCAGGGAGGCTCTTCCCCGGGGGTCATGTCCCACGATGGGGGGAAGGTAATGCAATCATATGCTGAGTTTGGCTTAGAGTGAGGCCACATTTGAGCAACAAGGAGGCCCTCACGTGGCAACCCTTAGGCACCCAACAACTGCAGGCTAAGTCTCAATTACAAGAGCAAAGACTCATAAAGGTAGTCATCAATAAAAGAACACATCAGTGGGTCATCCTCTTTTGACAGCCACTGTCCCTGCACTCAGAAAAATATTGCTGCTCCCTTGCAGACTGTCACTGAGCTCTCCAGGATAGGAATTCAGATCCCCTCATTTATTGTGTGATTGTCCACCCATCGTGACCATGACCCATCTTTTCATCTTTTGAACGATTGTGTATATCTTTCATGTATATTCAGATGAACTAATTCCCAAGAACACCCCCTCCCAGATATACCTCACCAATAATCCCCTGCAGTATCCATTGTAACCCTTTTGTGATCCAAATCCTCCATGAACATGTAGTCCATAAAATAATCAAATACACTTACTAGGAAAAAGAAACAACTATGCTAAGCTTACATGCAAGCGAAAAACATAAGGAAACTTAGGGGAAAAAAGAAAATAGAAAAAAAAAAGCAAAAAAAAAAAACAAATAATCAAACAAAAAACAAAACAAAATATAATTAGTGGATTGGGACATTCAAAAAAATGGGGAAAAAAGCAAAAGAAACGCCTTAAAAAAAAAAAGAATATATATATATATATATTCTTCTTTTTTTCTTTTTTTCCTTTCTTTCCCTTCTTCCTTCCTTTTATCACTGTTTTATCAGATGTCCGATGTGCTGTGACACCTTCCCCCTCTCAACCCCATTGTCTCCCAATTTTTCATTTAATTTTCAAAGAAGTTTTAGGTCACAGCAAAGTCACACATGGAGTGCAAGAGACTCACAGATACCAAACCACCTCCCCTTCCCCACCCCATATTAACCGCCCTTCTTTTTTTTTTTTTTTGATGTTAGCATTGTTATAACTGTTCTACAGATAGCAAAATATAGCAACTAAACATTGTCAATGATTTACAGTATAGTTTACAATTTAGATGATACAGTTTAATAATTTTGATGATATTTAACATGTCCTGAGTCCTTTACTGTAAGGTAATGAAAAACCTTCCCCATGACCACTAAATACCCCATTAGATCTTGACTGTTCCCTTCCCCCCAGCACCCCAGGGCCCATGATACCACCCTATCCCGACCCATGGAATGTCAAGATTCACAGTTACATGCCCTGGGAATTTGAACCTGCCCTTCTTAATCCACCCACCTGCCAGTGCTGCACCACCAAACCCAGGAAAACCACCACCCCTCTGCCCCATCCCCCAACATGCAACCACATTCTATCCCTTTACCATAGATTATGTCCATATGGGTGATGGCTCAAAGCCTGCTCTTCTCTTACTCTCCCTTGTTAACCTACCTTTCAGACAATGGTTCTCAGAGACTGCTCACTTTCCTCAATTCAGATCAGTGAGGTCATATAGTGTTCATCCTTCAGTGCCTGGCTTGCTTCACTCAACATAAGGTCTTCAAGATTCATCCACGTTATTCCATGTGTTAGCACTTTGTTCCTTCTTACAGCTGAGTAATATTCCATTATATGTATGTACCACATTTTGCTTATCCATTCATCTGTTGATGGGCACCAGGGCTGATTCCAACTTTTGGCAATGGTGAACAGTGCCGCTATGAACATTGGTGTGCATATATCTGTTTGTGTCTTTGCTTTCAGTTCTTCTGGGTATATACCCAGCAGTGGATGTGCTGGATCATATGGAAGATATATTGTTAGTTTTCTGAGGAACCACCAAACTGTCCTCCACAGTGGCTGGAACATACCACAGTCCCACCAGCAGTGGATGAGGGTTCCTGTTCCTCCACATCCTCTCCAACATTTAGTGTCTCCTCTTTTTTTAATAGCTGCCATTCTGATGGGTGTAAGATGGTATCTCAATGTAGATTTTATTTGCATTTCCCTGATAGCAAGTGATGTTGAGCATTTTTTCATGTGCTTTTCAGCCATTTGTATTTCTTCCTTGGAGAAGTGTCTTTTCAGGTCACTTGCCAATTTTTTAAATGGGTTGTTTGTCCTTTTATTTTCTAGGTGTAGGATTTCTTTATATGTGCAGGATATTAGGCTCCTATCAGATATATGGTTGCCAAATATTTTCCCCAATTGGGTAGGCTGCCTTTTTATTTTCTTAATAACATCCTTTGAGGTGCAGAAGTTTTTAATTTTGATGAGGTCCCATTTATCTATTTTTTCTCTTGCTGCTCATGCTTTGGCTGTGAAGTTCATGAAACCATTTCCTATTACAAGGAACTGTAGATGCTTCCCTACATTATCTTCCAAGGTCTTTATGGTTTTGGCTCTTATATTTATATCTTTGATCCATCATGAGTTGATTTTTGTATAGTGTGAGATGGTATTCTTCTCTCATTCTTTTGGATATGGATATCCAGTTCTCCAAACACCACTTGTTAAAGAGGCCATTCTCTCCCAACTGAGTGGGCTTCGTGGCCTTCTCAAATATCAGATGACTGTGTATGCAAGGATCTATATCAGAATTCTCAATTCGGTTCCATTGGTCAGTAGGTCTATCCTTGTGCCAATACCACACAGTTTTGATCACTGTAGCTTTGTAGTATGTTTTAAAGTCAGGTAGTGTGATACCTCCAACTTCATTTTTCTTTTTCAATATGTCTTTGGCAATTCGGGTCCTCTTGCCTCTCCAAATTTATTTTGTGGTTATTTTTTCCAGTTCCTTAAAAAATACACTGTTGACTTTTATTGGGATTGCCTTAAATCTGCATATTAGTTTGGGTAGGATAGACATCTTGATGATGTTTAGTGTTCATATCCATGAACAAGGAATCTTTTTCCTTTTATTTAAGTCTTCTTTGATTTCCTTTAACAGTGTTGTGTAGTTATCTGTATATAAGTCCTTTACATCTTTAGTTAAATTTATTCCTAATTATTTGATTCTTTTATTTACTATTGTAAATGGTATTTTTTTTCCCGATTTCGTCCTCAGTTTGCTCATTATTGGTGTACAGAAATGCTACTGAATTTGAGCATTGATCGTATAGCCTGCAACATTACTGAACTCCTTTATAAGTTCTAGAAGCCTTGTTGTAGATTTCTCAGGGTTTTCTATGTATATAATCCTGTGATCTTCAAATAATGAAATTTATACTTCTTCTTTTCCAGTCTGGATGCCTTTTATGTCCTTTTCTTGTCTCAGTGCTTGTTCAAGTACTTCTAAGACAATGTTAAATAGAGGTGGTGATAGTGGGAATCCTTGTCTAGTTCCCAATCTCAGACGGAAGGTTTTTAGGATTTCACCATTGAAAATGATGTTAGCTTTGGGTTTTTCATATATACCTTTTATCATTTTCAGAAACTTTCTGTCTATTCCTATATTTTGTAGTATTTTTATGAGGAAAGAGTGCTGTATTTTGTCGAATGCTTTTTCTGCATCTACAGAGATGATCATGTGATTTTTTTTCCTTCAATCTGTTTATTTGGTGTATTACATTGATTGATTTTCTTATATTGAACCATCTTTGCATACCCGGGATGAAACCCACTTGGTCATGTATATAATCCTTTTGACATGTTGTTGAATGCGATTAGGTAGTATTTTGTTGAGGATTTTAGCATCTAGGTTCATTAGAGAAATTGGTCTGAAATTTTCCTTTCTTGTGGTATCTTTATTTGGTTTTAGTATTAGGGTAATGTTGGCATCATAGAATGAGTTAGGCAATATTCCTTATACTTCTGTTTTTTGGAAAAGCTTAAGTAGAATTGGTGTTAACTCTTTCCAGAATGTTTGGTAGAATTCAGCTGTGAAGCCATCTGGTCCTGGACTCTTCTTAGTTGGGAGGTTTTTGATGACTGAGTCTATCTATTTACTTGTAATTGGACTGTTGAGTTCATCTATTTCTTCTTTCATCAATGTAGGCTGTTTCTGGGTTTCCAGAAACTTGTCCATTTCCTCTAAATAATCATTCTTGTTGGCATATAATTTTTGAAAGTATCCTCTTATGATACTCTTTATTTCTGTGGGGTCAGTAGTGATATCCCCTTGCTCATTCCTTTTTTTTTTTATGTATTTGCATCTGTTCTCTCTTTTTCTTTATTAGTCTGGCTAAGGGTTTGTCAATTTTATTGATATTCTCGAAGAACCAACTTTTGGTTTTGTTTATTGTTTCCAGTGCTTTCTTATTCTCTATTTCATTTAGTTCTGCTCTAATCTTTGTTATTTCCTTCTTTCTACTTCCTTTTGGTTTAGTTTGTTGTTGTTTTTCCAATTCCTCCAAGTGTGCCGTTAGGTCTTCAATTTTAGCTCTTTCTTCTTTTTTAATATATGAATTTATGGCTATGAACTTCCCTCTCAGGACTGCTTTCGCTGCATCCCATAGGTTTTGATATGTTGCGTTGCCGTTTTCATTAGTTTCAAGGTAGTTACTGATTCCTTTTGAAATTTCCTCTTTGACCCACTGTTTGTCTAAGAGTGTGTTGTTTAACTTCCATATCCTTGTGCCTAACCTGTTTTCCTGGCCCTTATTGATTTCCAACTTCATTCCGTTGTGGTCAGAGAAAT
>JAKSZT010024889.1:324311-429007 GCA_026826555.1 Tolypeutes matacus | reverse complement strand
AAAAAAAAAAAACAAATAATCAAACAAAAAACAAAACAAAATATAATTAGTGGATTGGGACATTCAAAAAAATGGGGAAAAAAGCAAAAGAAACGCCTTAAAAAAAAAAAGAATATATATATATATATATTCTTCTTTTTTTCTTTTTTTCCTTTCTTTCCCTTCTTCCTTCCTTTTATCACTGTTTTATCAGATGTCCGATGTGCTGTGACACCTTCCCCCTCTCAACCCCATTGTCTCCCAATTTTTCATTTAATTTTCAAAGAAGTTTTAGGTCACAGCAAAGTCACACATGGAGTGCAAGAGACTCACAGATACCAAACCACCTCCCCTTCCCCACCCCATATTAACCGCCCTTCTTTTTTTTTTTTTTGATGTTAGCATTGTTATAACTGTTCTACAGATAGCAAAATATAGCAACTAAACATTGTCAATGATTTACAGTATAGTTTACAATTTAGATGATACAGTTTAATAATTTTGATGATATTTAACATGTCCTGAGTCCTTTACTGTAAGGTAATGAAAAACCTTCCCCATGACCACTAAATACCCCATTAGATCTTGACTGTTCCCTTCCCCCCAGCACCCCAGGGCCCATGATACCACCCTATCCCGACCCATGGAATGTCAAGATTCACAGTTACATGCCCTGGGAATTTGAACCTGCCCTTCTTAATCCACCCACCTGGCAGTGCTGCACCACCAAACCCAGGAAAACCACCACCCCTCTGCCCCATCCCCCAACATGCAACCACATTCTATCCCTTTACCATAGATTATGTCCATATGGGTGATGGCTCAAAGCCTGCTCTTCTCTTACTCTCCCTTGTTAACCTACCTTTCAGACAATGGTTCTCAGAGACTGCTCACTTTCCTCAATTCAGATCAGTGAGGTCATATAGTGTTCATCCTTCAGTGCCTGGCTTGCTTCACTCAACATAAGGTCTTCAAGATTCATCCACGTTATTCCATGTGTTAGCACTTTGTTCCTTCTTACAGCTGAGTAATATTCCATTATATGTATGTACCACATTTTGCTTATCCATTCATCTGTTGATGGGCACCAGGGCTGATTCCAACTTTTGGCAATGGTGAACAGTGCCGCTATGAACATTGGTGTGCATATATCTGTTTGTGTCTTTGCTTTCAGTTCTTCTGGGTATATACCCAGCAGTGGATGTGCTGGATCATATGGAAGATATATTGTTAGTTTTCTGAGGAACCACCAAACTGTCCTCCACAGTGGCTGGAACATACCACAGTCCCACCAGCAGTGGATGAGGGTTCCTGTTCCTCCACATCCTCTCCAACATTTAGTGTCTCCTCTTTTTTTAATAGCTGCCATTCTGATGGGTGTAAGATGGTATCTCAATGTAGATTTTATTTGCATTTCCCTGATAGCAAGTGATGTTGAGCATTTTTTCATGTGCTTTTCAGCCATTTGTATTTCTTCCTTGGAGAAGTGTCTTTTCAGGTCACTTGCCAATTTTTTAAATGGGTTGTTTGTCCTTTTATTTTCTAGGTGTAGGATTTCTTTATATGTGCAGGATATTAGGCTCCTATCAGATATATGGTTGCCAAATATTTTCCCCAATTGGGTAGGCTGCCTTTTTATTTTCTTAATAACATCCTTTGAGGTGCAGAAGTTTTTAATTTTGATGAGGTCCCATTTATCTATTTTTTCTCTTGCTGCTCATGCTTTGGCTGTGAAGTTCATGAAACCATTTCCTATTACAAGGAACTGTAGATGCTTCCCTACATTATCTTCCAAGGTCTTTATGGTTTTGGCTCTTATATTTATATCTTTGATCCATCATGAGTTGATTTTTGTATAGTGTGAGATGGTATTCTTCTCTCATTCTTTTGGATATGGATATCCAGTTCTCCAAACACCACTTGTTAAAGAGGCCATTCTCTCCCAACTGAGTGGGCTTCGTGGCCTTCTCAAATATCAGATGACTGTGTATGCAAGGATCTATATCAGAATTCTCAATTCGGTTCCATTGGTCAGTAGGTCTATCCTTGTGCCAATACCACACAGTTTTGATCACTGTAGCTTTGTAGTATGTTTTAAAGTCAGGTAGTGTGATACCTCCAACTTCATTTTTCTTTTTCAATATGTCTTTGGCAATTCGGGTCCTCTTGCCTCTCCAAATTTATTTTGTGGTTATTTTTTCCAGTTCCTTAAAAAATACACTGTTGACTTTTATTGGGATTGCCTTAAATCTGCATATTAGTTTGGGTAGGATAGACATCTTGATGATGTTTAGTGTTCATATCCATGAACAAGGAATCTTTTTCCTTTTATTTAAGTCTTCTTTGATTTCCTTTAACAGTGTTGTGTAGTTATCTGTATATAAGTCCTTTACATCTTTAGTTAAATTTATTCCTAATTATTTGATTCTTTTATTTACTATTGTAAATGGTATTTTTTTTCCCGATTTCGTCCTCAGTTTGCTCATTATTGGTGTACAGAAATGCTACTGAATTTGAGCATTGATCGTATAGCCTGCAACATTACTGAACTCCTTTATAAGTTCTAGAAGCCTTGTTGTAGATTTCTCAGGGTTTTCTATGTATATAATCCTGTGATCTTCAAATAATGAAATTTATACTTCTTCTTTTCCAGTCTGGATGCCTTTTATGTCCTTTTCTTGTCTCAGTGCTTGTTCAAGTACTTCTAAGACAATGTTAAATAGAGGTGGTGATAGTGGGAATCCTTGTCTAGTTCCCAATCTCAGACGGAAGGTTTTTAGGATTTCACCATTGAAAATGATGTTAGCTTTGGGTTTTTCATATATACCTTTTATCATTTTCAGAAACTTTCTGTCTATTCCTATATTTTGTAGTATTTTTATGAGGAAAGAGTGCTGTATTTTGTCGAATGCTTTTTCTGCATCTACAGAGATGATCATGTGATTTTTTTTCCTTCAATCTGTTTATTTGGTGTATTACATTGATTGATTTTCTTATATTGAACCATCTTTGCATACCCGGGATGAAACCCACTTGGTCATGTATATAATCCTTTTGACATGTTGTTGAATGCGATTAGGTAGTATTTTGTTGAGGATTTTAGCATCTAGGTTCATTAGAGAAATTGGTCTGAAATTTTCCTTTCTTGTGGTATCTTTATTTGGTTTTAGTATTAGGGTAATGTTGGCATCATAGAATGAGTTAGGCAATATTCCTTATACTTCTGTTTTTTGGAAAAGCTTAAGTAGAATTGGTGTTAACTCTTTCCAGAATGTTTGGTAGAATTCAGCTGTGAAGCCATCTGGTCCTGGACTCTTCTTAGTTGGGAGGTTTTTGATGACTGAGTCTATCTATTTACTTGTAATTGGACTGTTGAGTTCATCTATTTCTTCTTTCATCAATGTAGGCTGTTTCTGGGTTTCCAGAAACTTGTCCATTTCCTCTAAATAATCATTCTTGTTGGCATATAATTTTTGAAAGTATCCTCTTATGATACTCTTTATTTCTGTGGGGTCAGTAGTGATATCCCCTTGCTCATTCCTTTTTTTTTTTATGTATTTGCATCTGTTCTCTCTTTTTCTTTATTAGTCTGGCTAAGGGTTTGTCAATTTTATTGATATTCTCGAAGAACCAACTTTTGGTTTTGTTTATTGTTTCCAGTGCTTTCTTATTCTCTATTTCATTTAGTTCTGCTCTAATCTTTGTTATTTCCTTCTTTCTACTTCCTTTTGGTTTAGTTTGTTGTTGTTTTTCCAATTCCTCCAAGTGTGCCGTTAGGTCTTCAATTTTAGCTCTTTCTTCTTTTTTAATATATGAATTTATGGCTATGAACTTCCCTCTCAGGACTGCTTTCGCTGCATCCCATAGGTTTTGATATGTTGCGTTGCCATTTTCATTAGTTTCAAGGTAGTTACTGATTCCTTTTGAAATTTCCTCTTTGACCCACTGTTTGTCTAAGAGTGTGTTGTTTAACTTCCATATCCTTGTGCCTAACCTGTTTTCCTGGCCCTTATTGATTTCCAACTTCATTCCGTTGTGGTCAGAGAAATTACTTTGTATAATCTCAATCTTTCTGAATTCATTGAGAGTTGTTCTCTGGCCTAGCATGTGGTCTATTTTGGAGTATGTTTCATGTGCACTCGAGAAGAACGTAAATCCTGCTGTATTTGGTTGTAGTGTTCTGTATATGTCTATTTAGTCCCGGTCTTCTAATGTATTGTTGAGTGCCTTAGTTTCTTTATTTATTCTCTTTCTAGATGTTCTGCCTAATGATGATAGTGGTGTGTTGAAGTCCCCTGCTATAATTGTAGAGGCATTTATTTCTCCTCTTAGTTTTTCCAGAGTTTTCCGCATGTATTTTGAAGCACCCCGATTAGGTGCGTAAATGTTGATGATTGCTTTCTCTTCTTGAGAGATTACTCTTTCACTAATATGTAGTGTCCATCTTTGTCTCTTACAATAGTTTTGCATTTAAAGTCTATTTTGTCTGATATTAGAATAGCTACTCCTGCCCTTTTTTGGCTATTGTTAGCTTGTAAAATGGTTTTCCAGCCATTCACTTTCAGCCTCCTTGAATCCCTGCGTCGAAGGTGGGTTTCTTGTAGACAGCATATAGATGGATCATATTTTCTTATCCATTCTGCCAATCTGTGTCTTTTGATTGGTGAATTTAATCCATTAACATTCAGTGTTATTACTCGTAATGAATTTCTTACTTCAGCCATTTTTTCTTTGGGTTAATGTATGTCATATGTTGTTTGTTTCTCTTTTTGTCATTTCAGTTGTTTTTAAACTCTCCTCCAACTCTCTCTCCCTTGTTTATTCCTTTCAACTTGTAGAGATTCCTTTAGTATTTCTTGAAGTGCTGGTTTCTTCTTGATATACTCTCTTAATTTCTGTTTATCTGTGTATATTTTGAACTCTCCCTGATTTTTGAATGCCAATTTTGCTGGATAGAGAATCCATGGCTTGAATTTTTTTCTTTTTGTGTTTTGACTATGTCATACCACTGTCTTCTTGCCTCCATGGTTTCAGCTGAGAAATAAGCACTTAATCTTATTTTGATTCCCTTGTATGTGATGGTTTTGTTTTCTCTTGCTGCTTTGCATATTTTCTCTTTGTTTTGCGCATTGGACTTTTTGTCAAGTATATGTCTTAGAATTGGCCTGTTGGGATTTATACTATTTGGTGTGCGCTGTGCTTCTTGGATCTGCACATCCATCTCTCTCAATACAGTTGGGAAGTTTTCAGCCATTATTTCCTTCAACACTCCTTCTGTTCCCTTTCCCTTCTCTTCTCCTTCTGGGATGCCCATAATGTGTATTTTTGTGTGTTTTGCTTTATTGGTTAATTCCCTGAGTCCGTGCTGGATTTTTTCTATCTTTTTGCCTATCTGTTCTACTCTCTCTTTGATTTCAGCTGTATTTTCTTCCATATCACTAATTCTTTCCTCTGCCTGTTCAAATCTGCTGTTATGTGAGTCCAGCGTCTTTTTTATTTCTTGGTTTGTACCATTGTTCACCATCATATCCACTACCTTTTTAGGCATGTTTGCTATTTCCTCAGTATGTTCTCCCAGTGTCTTCTTTATATCCTTAATCTCTTCCTTCAGTTCTTTAAGTTGGTCCATGATATTTGTTTGGATACCTTTGATTAGTTGTTCGATGTTCTGCATCGTTTCCTGGATTTTATTTTGTTCATTGGACTGGTCCATGTTTTCCTTTTTCTCAGAGTCATTTGTATTTCTTTCTTGCCCTCTAGTCATCATATCATCTTGATGGGTTTGTTCAGTTGATTAGCTTTTCTCTATGCTCTAGAGTTTTATTTAGCTGTTGGTTCTGTGTGTGAGTTAAGTTTTCTCTTTGGCAGTTTTTCTTCTTATTTTATTTCTTTACTTCTTCCTATATTCCCTTGAAGGTAAAAGGTTAGGGCCAGAGGAATCAAAAGATGTAAGGAAGGCTGAAGGATAATAGTAATATTGATAAATGTTAGAAGAGGGGCAAAATGAGACTTAATGAGATGAATATTTAACTTGTGTAGAAAGTGTAGAGTACTAGGAAAAAAGGGGAGTTCCTACAATGGACTGGGAAAGCAAATGGAGGAATATATATATAGTGATTTAGAAGGCTAGAATTATGAGGAGGGAGAGAAATAGTAAAGAAAGGGCTGAAAGGAAAAAGTTAATACTTATTTAATAAAAGAAGAAAACAAAATAGATGGAATAGAAATTGACACCCTTAAGTTGTGGGCGGATGAAAAAATTTTGTGCCTATGAAAAAATTTTGTATCTAAGAGCCACAACAGAAAACAGAAGGCAGAAAGATGCAGGAAGGATAATCGATAGTTTGTAATACAGAATCAATATAGACAGCGAGTGGGATATTACTGAAAAAGAAGCAAAGTAAAGAAGTGACAAGCTAGCAGCACCTAATTTTTAAAAAAATGGAAGAAAAAAGAAAGGGGGGAGGAAAGAGGAAAGTAAAGCAAGAGACCAGAAAGAAACAGAGAGAAACCAAATATCCACACAGGCAAGCAGTCAAACAGAACTAAGGGGGGGGGTCAATGATTCCCCTAGGGTCCACGTGGATACTCTGCCTACTTGTGTTTATCAATCAATTTCCCCGCAGGGTTCTATATTCAGGTCCTGAAGCAGCTTTTTGCTATTAAACTAAATTAAAAAGAATTTATTTTTCATTTATTAAAGTGACCTTCTCATTTTTTTTTAATTTTTGTTTTTTTAGTGAAATAGAGGACCCAAAATAATTCCTCCTCTAGACCAACCCCCTTACGGAAGAGACCCTAGCTGGGCCTGTGGAAATTAATCAAGCACGGCCCACTTCCTGGACTCCCCAGGGCAGGTGTAGCTCTGATGTTAGTCAGTGCGGATTGCTAAAGACAGCCGATTCGGCCCCTTCTGGAGCCGTGCACCAGAGTCACCGGTTTGCTATGTAAATAAGTTTGACTGCAGATTCGCATCTGCTCTCAGCCTGATGCTGCTTCAGGTCAGCTTATCTGCTCCCCAAATCTATGGGGCGGTGCAAACAGCCAAATTGATGTCGAAAAATAAAATTAAAAAATACCCTTCCCTGTCCTCCAACAGAAACCTCCCTCTTTTGGGGAGTGTCCCTTCTTCCTGGCTCCGTCGCAGCCCGGGACTTATCCCTGGGTCGCTAGGGAAATCAGCTCTGTCTCCAAACCAGAATCTCCCCTCTGCTTCACTGGGTGCCGATTAACTTGGCTGTTCTGTTCACACAATTTCCAAGGGGAGCCAGGCAGCCAGATCCCCAGAAAATAAAACTTCTCGCCCCACTCGTGGCTCCAAGTGGCTGTTTTATTTTATTTTATTTTTTTCTACCTAACCACGGGGCTCAGCCGTCTGTGCCAACCACCACTGGCAGCCTTAAAACTCAGGAATCTCTACCGTTCAGTCCACGCAGTTGATGTCCCAAGCTTCTCACTCCACGTGTGCACAGCACAGACCCCTGGGCAGGACCCCGTCCACAATCTACCTTGCTCTGGGAGCTTGCAGTGTGTGCCCTCCTACACTAACTCCCTTGATTATATTTAATATCTAAATAATGTTACTATTTCATACTTCTGTTTAACATGTCACAATGATCCTGTGTGCAACCAAAAACACACTCTCTCCCTAGGAAAGAATGCAAGTCCTTGAGTGACTTGAAACCTATAAGTTGAATACTCTGATATAAAGTTAATACAAACTTGTGTTATATGAAAAGAGGATAAGTGAGGTAGGAAAACAAATATATTTGCTTTATATATGTACAGATATGTTTCATAACAAAATAAGGAAGAAATACTCATAATAATGACAATTCCTCATTTCTGCAGTGGTCAAGTGGTGTTAGTTGTTATTTATAACTACCTTTTTCTATTACTCATTCCATATTCTCAGTATCTACAGCAAGCACCTCAGCTGGTTGTAGTTCTCTGCTGGGGAGAATGGTGACACAAACTTTCATTTTTGAAGGGTCTGGACCATTAGCAGTCTAGCCTGTAAAAGATTGTTGTAGTTTCTTATTGATTTTAATCACAGGACCTGCTTTAATGACTCATATTCCAGATGCACTCTTCCTTAGTTCCATTTTATAGTAGCCATACAATTTACCCTTAGTAATAAGCAGCAATCACCCCATCGGTACAGTAACTTCATTCTTTTGCTGTTGATTCAGAGGCATTAGGAGCCCAAAGTGGCCAGATGGGAGGCTAACTTCTAGTTCAATAGGAACATTGTTGTATCTTGTGGTAGACACACATCTACCTTTGGAACTGAGATGTCTAGACCAGGAAAGCATATGGTCATAGGGACAGGAAGCAAAATGTTTTTGCTAATGGATCACTAGGGGTAATAGTGAGTGGTGCTCTCCCATATTTATCTCTTGATTCCTGGACCTGTGAATCCTGACAATGGAAAAGACATCACCATAGACTGGACACTGATTTAGAGCATTCACAGCTTCCTGGAGAACATTGCCCAGTCCTCAATGGTATTGCCATCCAGTTGGCACCACACTGAGTCTTCATCCGCCCATTCCACAGTTCTATCAATCCAGTTGCTTCAGGATGATGGGGAATATAGTAAGACCAGTGAATTCCACAAGCCTGGGCCCAATGCCACACTTTCTTTAGCTGTGAAGTGATTCTAAATTCCCCTGGAAAAGCTGGTTGGCTGGAAATTCTGGTAGGAGCCAATGCTGCAGGAGAGACAAGAATTTTTCTTCTGACCTCTGAAATCATCAGATCTGGTTTTTAAGATTTCCACCTTTATTGTAGGAGAAGACTCCCCACAATCCTGAGTCCAATTTCCTTTATTGATTGTAGATGCAATCAAGTGCAAATAGATGCAAATCCAATCAAAGAAATACCCTCAGGTAACAAGGGGGTCAGCACTTTAACAAAACAATTGCACACCATATCCTAGCCAAGCTGACACATAGGATTAACCAGCACAGCCTGCATTACTGAGGGAGGGGTCTCTTCTTAGACTGCAGTTGTTAGGTTTTCCAGATCTAATGATGTGTCTAGTGTGCAGAAAATCATGGTTAAACCACCTTGATTTCTACTTTAAAGCCTTTCCCAAATGCAAATCCACAGTTTTTAGGGTCATTATGAAGAAGTATTAAAAAGTGTTGTCTTTCATTTTCTCTTCAACAATGACTCACTCCTTAAGGAAAAAAAAATTTTTTTTGATCACTTTTCTGGAAAAGATGATCTCAGGACTATTCATACAAAGACAGAAAACACTTTCATCTTCAAATATAATATGCATCTTTACTTCAACAGACTTTCACAAACATTTACCAAAGTATCCTTCATGGTAGAAGATAATGAACATATAACTTTGGAATTTATAAGTAGAGCTTGAAGCTGTCTAGTACAAATAAAATATTTCTATGGGTTTCTTCACCACTACTCTTAGCATTCTTATCCTGAGAATTTTGTATATCATTCCTTTAGGGAGTCTTGATTTTACACAGAGTCTGGAAGACACTCTTCTTAAATGAGTAATTGTCACAGGCCTAGCAAGTATTCATATTAATTCAAACCAAATCACAAGGAAGTATTAAGAAAACAATCATGACACTCTAACCAGTTTCTGTACTATGAATTTGACACAAATCTTGCTAGGCTTTGTTTCCTCACAATAAAACTTAACTACCTTCCTGTGAATGTACAAATACCTTATGAAAAGGATACCTAAAATAATAAAAATTCATCAAATACATTATTTAACATTATAGAAGTTTTTTTTTCATGGGAATGTATGGGAAATTTAAACATATTTGCAGGTAACAAGCCAATTTTGACATTTACTTAGAATTCTTTCCAAACTAAATATACGAAAGTCCATTGGTCTTAAAAACTGGACCAGTACTACATGATATGTTATTTTTCAAAGAATGAATCTGGATTCAGTTAAGTCTTGTTGAAGATAACATGCATTTTTCCTTCCAAAAACATCCTTATGTATTAATCATACCAGAGGACATGCCAGAATATCAAAAGATAAGAAAAACCAGAACATGTATCAATTACCTCTTCTTTTATTTACAGTCTTTATTTCTTCACTTAAAACATCCATTTTTATTTCTCACCATAGGATTTAAATACTTATAAGTGCTTTCAATATTGCTTTCATAAATTGCAATTAACTTTATGACAGCATTTTAAGTTTTGGGTTTGTGTTTTAAAAACAAATTATAGCACTTTCAACATTTAATGATATGGATTTTGAGCACCAATTACATTAAAAATTTACATTAAAAAAGATAATATTGTTTGGTGAAGTAATCAAGTTGTTTTCAATTCTAGAAATATAAATTATTTCTTTCTTATACTTATTCTTGCACAGATTCAAAGACATCCCTAGCTGTTCATATTACACAGAGGTGTTTCCAGGTTGTGGGTCATAATTGATATCACATCTTTGTTTTCTCACTGATTCAGCAGATTCATGCTTATTTGAAAGGAATGTAAATTTAAACATAACTTTTGTTACTTTATTCTGGTCAACTTAATATTTAATGACAAATTCTTTAAATATGCAAAAACAATGCACCTTTAAATCAAAAATAACAATACATTTTAAAGGCAATAGCATATATGTAAATTGAGGACCATAAACTTATGAAACTCTCCTAAAGAGTCTCCTAAAGCACAGAAACCTCAATAATAAATGTGCAGTGCCTACCCCTTTAGATACGGGCCAAATTTGCAGAGAATAATGGAATGTTTCTCAGGGAAGACTCTGATAAGAAGCCCATAAATGAGATTCTGTCATAATTTTATGATAATTAGCTTGAACTAATGAATTCACATTACAGTTTATTTTCTTAACAAATTTTACTCCTTAACACAGTTGATATTTAACTATGAACCATCCAGATTAAAACTATTTCAATATACTTTCACATACACATTGTCTATATTGGTGCATCTTAGGCCAGTATCATCCTTATCTAAAATCATTATCAAGAATATCAGAAACATGAAGCATTTTGCAAGAGAAACATCTAATATGGGATTTGGGAAATTTTGAGAAAGGAATGAGTTATTAGAGAAATCATGGAGTATACCTATTCTACTGGTAAATAATTTCCTTTGATGTCTACAACTGCCACTTGGAACTGAAAATCCTCCACACCAGGTTGCCCACTGCCCCCTTCACATCCTTATTCTTAAGTGTGTAGACAAATGGGTTCAGTGTAGGAGTGAACACTCCATAGAAGAGACCCATGAAGTTAGGCTGGTCCTTTGAGATGTTTGACGGGGGGTTGAAGGCACATGCTAATAGCAGTACCATAAAACAAGAAAACAACAATGAGATGGAAGGAGCAAGTCCCAAAGGATTTTTTCCTTCCCTCAGATTTCATTTTAAATACAACATGTCCAATACAATCATAGGAAGCAAGAATTAAGCATGGAGGAACAGCTAACATAAAAATGCAAACCACTGAAAGTGTGAGCTCAGTAGCACTTTTTTCACCCCAGGCAGATTTTATAACAACAGGAATCTCACATAACAAATGATCCAGTTTATTGAGACCACGGAGTGGTAACTTTAATGAGGCAGAAGCTTCAGATGCAGGATAGGTCAATTCATCCAGCCATGCAATGGATCCTAACAGGATGCAGAAGTGCTGATTCATGGTGAAGGTGTATTGGTGAGGCTGGCAGATGACCACATAGTGATATAAGGACATAATAACCAAGAGGAAACATTCTGTTCCCCCCATTATGTGGAATAAATAAAGCTGAACTGCATGCTTCACATAACTAATGGTCTTCTTAGAACTTCTCAGGTTAAATAGCACCTGGGGGACAATGTTTTTGGTGTAACACATGTCCAAAAGGGAGAAGTTGGTGAGGAAGAAATACACGGGGTTGTGGAGATGGGGCTCTAACTTAGACATAAGGATGATGGAGATATTTCCTATCATGGTCATGGGGTATGTTATGAGAAGAATAACATATATAGAAAGCTCTAGCCAAGGCCAATCAACAAAGCCTAGAAGAATAAACTCTTGATGGTGGTTCTCATCAATTAGTCCCATCATCTTCCATTTGATTCACCATCCTAAATTATGAAGATGATAAAGGATATAAAAAGAGTTATAGAAAGAGCAAAGACAAGACATAATTATGCATTGTTCATCCACTCATCGAAGATGGAGGGTATAAATTGATGGGTAAATAAAGGATCTGGCCCCAGGTGACATAATTCTCTTCATGACACTACTGATTAATGACAAATCACCTCACTAGTAACCAAAACTTTCTGAAACTGAATTTCCATCTTTAGGGATAAAGATGATGGTCACTAACTCATGGGTTGTGATGAGGATTAAATGAAAAGTATATGGCAATGTGTTTTGTAAGCTCCAACAATGCTTTTGAATTTCCAACTTGCAGAAAATCAGCAGAGGAGGCTGTTAAAATTTAGATGATCAATTCCTGTCTCCAGTTATATACATAGCATGGGATCCAGGAATCAGATGGTTCACTTATAGAAACAGTGTTGCAATTCATTATTGCAATGTCAAGAAGAGTAAATGTATCATCCTTGAAATTGTAGAATGAGAAAGAAGTCCTGGAGCTATAAAATTTTCAAGGTAGTCTTCTTCAGCCCCCACTAGGGAGTTAAATAATTATATGTTCTCCAGGGGCAGAAAAAGTAAAAGAAAACTTTAGTATTAAAAAATATATCAGAGTTACATGGAATTGAGCAAGAAATGTCAATACTTTTAGATTCATTTTCTTCAAGTATAAACTGAGAGAATTGAGTTAAATAATGTTGGTTTTCCAATAATATCAATAATTAGTTTTTGCTTGTAATTTTTCAAATTTCAGGCATTTGATATTTCGAGTTATAGTTTAGCCAATATATCCATTTTATAGGGATTTTCCTTTATGGACCGGGCTTATTCTGTTTTATACAAGAGTTGACAGTTATCAGTGTTCTACTAATTGTTCATATTTACAAATATATTTGTAACTCTAGGAAACTGCTCTCAGGATGGTAATCTGTGCTTCAGCTCAGACTCAGAACCTTAGTCCAGTGAAGAGCTTATATTACATTTTCAGAATATGTATGAGCCAAAAATGCATATTGAGATAATTAAATTAACTAGCCATTTAAGGTATCAGTTTGAGAAAGCTTAATTAGGTAATGAGATTTTTTTGTTTATATTGTTCTTTTCTTTTAGTGGTGGAGTGTGAAATGAAATCCACAATATTCTGTAACGTGAGGATATTCAGAAGGGAAATTAATGTAACTCACCCCAGAGAGAAAACTCTGAGTTATTCTGTCAATTTTTATTTCTTAAATGTTAATAGACAGCATCCATAGGTTAAAAGCACAGTTTTTACATTCTCTATTTCATTAAGTCCTCAAGGCCACCCTGTGAACAGTCACACAAAACTAATGAGAATTAAGATGTGAATACTGCCCCTGATTCCTCACATCGTGGGCCAGCATTGTGCCTGACAGTAATAGGACAAGAGCAATAATTGCAGCTGGTTGTTAAGAGCCCTGGAGTGGCAAACTTTGCAATAAACTTGCAACATGCAGTATGTCATTTGGTAATCACTCCCAAACCACAGAATTCTTAATATCCCTACTTTAGGATATTGCTCATCATTGAATCTTACAGTCTGCTAGTACTAGGGAGACCTAAAGATGAAAAAGTAACAGTTGGGAGAGGCAAGATGGTGTCAGTTTAGGAGGGCACTTGCTGACTTGCTCTCTGAGGATGGCTGATTGGGGACAGGGTCCTGCCCAGGGGTCTGTTTTGAGGGCACATGCAGCGAGAACCTTGGCGACATCACTCTGGAGGGAGCTGGATGGCACAGAGTGCTCGGGAGAGATTCATGACTTTTTCCCCTGCCTGTGGTGATTAGCACAGATGGCTGAGCGCCACCCTCAGGGAAAAAGGCTGGTTTGAGCCAGGACTCCCGCCGGCAACCTGGTGAGAGGGAGTGTTCCCCGAGAGTTGGAGGATTTTGGTGTAAGGTCAAGAGGGGTTTCTTTCTGTGGATTTGGCTGGCTTGAACCCCTTGCAGCTTTGGGGAACAAAATAGCTGCTTTGAAGCACCACCTGGCTGAGGGGAGTGGTGAATCTGCTGAGGAAGTTTGATTTACCTAGCTGCCCAGGGATACACCCCAACCCCTACTGTCAACCTGGTGAGAGGGAGCATTCTCTGAGAGTGGGAGGGTTCTGACAGAAGGTGGAGAGGGGTTTCTTTTCTGTGGATTTGGCAGCCTGAATCCCCTCATAGCTTTGGGAAGCAGTTTAGCTGGCTTGAAGGAGCGCCAGGCTGAGGGGAAAGACAAATCTACTGAGGAAGCCTGATTTACCCAACAGCCCAGGTGATCCTGAGGCTTGGCTCCAGAGGGGGCAGAGTGAGCCAATTTTATCATTCTTCACTGATAAGCATCAGAGCTTCAGCTCCCCTGGGGAAGCCAGAAAATGGGAAGTGCTTGATTAGTTCCCACTAGCCTAGTTAGGGTCCCCTCAGTGAAGGGTGTAGTCGAGAAGAGGACTGCTTTTTGGTCCCTTATTTCACCAGAAAAAAAAGGAGAAGAAGACAGTCACTTTAAAAAAATAAAGAGAATTTTGCTTTTTATATTTAGTTTAAGAGCTAAAATCTACCTCAATACCTACAGATAGAACTTTGCAGGGCAATTGATTGATGAACACAAGCAGGCTGATACATTCCACAAGGGCCCAAGAAGGAACACTGTTCTTCCCTAGCTTTGTTTGACTGCTTGCTTATGTGGTTGGTTGGTGTTTCTTTGTTTATATGTTGCCTCTTGCTTTTCTTTACTCTTTACTCACCCCTTTCTTTCTTTCTTTCTTTCTTTCTTTCTTTCTTTCTTTCTTTCTTTTTTTCTTTTTCTTTCTTTCTCTCTCTCTCTCTTTCTCTCTCTCTCTCTTTCTCTTTCTTTCTTTTTATTTTAAATTAGGGGTTGCTAGCTTCTCTCTTCTTTGCTGTGCTTCTTATTCAGTGATTTCCCATTCTCTGTATATATTGATTTTGTCTTCCAACACAATCACTTTTCCTTCTTCCTAATTCTGCCTTCTGCTTTCTGTTGTGGTTCTCACATACCACATTTTTTCACAAGCTCACAACTTTGAGGGTGTCAATTTCTATTTTATCTATTCTGTATCCTTCATTTTTTATTAATATTGACTTTTGCCCTTCAGCCCTTTCTTTACTCTTTCTCTCTCTCTCCTCATCATTCTGTCCTTGAAAATCATTATATATATTTTCCTCTATTGGTTTCCCAGTCCAGTGTAGGTACTCCACTTTTTTTCCTATTACTCTATGCTGCCTACATGAGTTAAATATTCATTTTAATAAGTCTTATAAGGCCTCTCTTTTAACTTTTTTCAATATAACTATTATCCTTCTTCCTACCTCACATCTTTCAATTACTCTGACCCTAAGCTTTTGCTTTCAAGGGAATATAGAAAGAAGCAAGGACATAAAATGAGAAGAAAAAGTGTCAAAGAGAAAACTTAACACACACACAGAACCACCAGCTAAATAAAACTTTAGAGCAGAGAGAGAAACTAACCAAC
This sequence comes from Tolypeutes matacus, assembly GCA_026826555.1. Lineage (NCBI taxonomy): Eukaryota > Metazoa > Chordata > Mammalia > Cingulata > Chlamyphoridae > Tolypeutes > Tolypeutes matacus. Next base: position 413,423 of record JAKSZT010024889.1, on the reverse strand, counting down.
TGAATAAACCCATCAAGGTAAAATGATGATTAAAGGACAACAGAAAATTACAAACCACACAGAGAAACAGGAAGACATGGACCAGTCCAATGAACAAACTAAAACCAGGAAGAGATGCAGAATATTGAAAAACTAATCAAAGCTTTCCAAACAAATATCATGGACCAACTTAATGAAGTGGAGGAAGAGATTAAGGATATTAAGAAGACACTGGGAAAACACTGTAGAATTGTAAACATACACAAAAAGATAACAGATATGATGGTGATAAATGGCACAATGCAAGAAATAAAAAAGATGCTGGATTCACATAACAGCAGATTTGAACAGGCAGAAGAAACAATTAGTGATGTGGAAGACAATACTTCTGAAATCAAACAGATACTAGAACAGACAGATAAAAAGATAGAAAAAATCCATCAGGGACTCGGGGATTTAAATGACAACACAAACATAGGAATTATGGGCATCCCAGAAGGAAAAGAGAAGGAAAAGAGAAGGAAAAGGAAACATAAGGAGTGCAGAAGGAAATAATGGCTGAAAATTTCCCAACCCTATTGAGAGAGATGGATGTGCAAGTCCAGGGAGCACAGTGCACTCCAAACAGTATAAATTCCAACAGGCAAACTCCAAGACATATAATTATCAAAATGTCCAATGCTCAAGATGAAGAGAAAATACTCAAGGCAGCAAGAGAAAAAAGAACCATCATATACAAGGGAAACATAATAAGATTAAGTGCTGATTTCTCAGCTGAAACCATGGAGGCAAGAAGACAATGGTATGACATAGTCAAAGTACTAAAGGAAAAAAACTTCCAGCCACAAATTCTCTATCCATCAAAACTGGCATTCAAAAATGATGGAGAGTTCAAAATATTTGCAGATAAACAGAAATAAAGAGAATGCCAAGAAGAAACCTGCAATTCAAGAAATACTAAAGAAATTCTACATGTTGAAAGTAAAAAAAACAAGGGAGAGAGAGTTGGAGGAGAGTTTAAAAACAACTAAAAACACACAAATAGAAACAAAAACAATATATGACACACATTAACCCAAAGAAAACATGGCTGAAGTAAGAAATTCATTGTGAGTAATAACACTGAATGTTAAAGGATTAAATTCACCACTCAAGAGACACCGATTGGTAGAATGGATGAGGAAATATGATTAATCCATATGCTTTCTACAAGAAACCTACCATCAACCTAGGGATTCAAGGAGGCTGAAAGTGAATGGCTGGAAAAAATTTTTACAAGCAAACAATAGGGGAAAAAAACAGCAGGAGTAGCTATTCTATCAGGCAAATTATACTTTAAATGAAAACTATTGTAAGAGACAAAGATGGGCACTCTATATTAGTAAAAGGGGTAATCTCTCAAGAAAAGAGAACAATCGTAAACATTTATGCACATAATTTGGGTGCCTCAAAATATATTAGGCAAACCATGGAAAAAAGTAAGTGGAGAAATAAATGCCTCTACAATTATAGTGGGGGTCTTTAATACAGCATTATCACCATTAGACAGAACATCTAGACAGATAATCAATAAAGAAATGAAGACTCTGAACAATACATTAGACATTTACATAACACTACACGCAAACACAGCAATATTTACATTCTTCTTGAGTGCACATGGATCATACTCCAAGATAGACCACATGCTAGGCCACAGAACAACTCTCAATGAATTCAGAAAAAGTGAGATTATACAAAGGAATTTGTCTTACCACAATGGAATGAAATTGAAAATCACTAAGGGCCAGAGAAACAGATTAGGCACAAAGATATGGAAGGTAAACAATACACTTTTAGACAAACAGTGGGTCAAGAAGGAAATCTCAAAAGAAATAAGTAACTATCTTGAATTTAACGAAAATGACAACACAACATATCAAAACCTATAGGATGCCGCCAAAGCTGTCCTGAGACGGAAGTTCATAACCATAAATACATGAATTAAAAAAGAAGAAGGAGCTAAAACTGAAGATCTAACTGCACACTTGGAGGAATTGGAAAAACAACAACAAACTAAACCTAAAGGAAGTACAAAGAAGGAAATAAGAAAGTTTAGAGCAGAACTAAATGAGATAGAGAATAAGAAAGCACTAGAAAAAATAAACAAAATCAAAACCTGGTTCTTCAAGATGATCAATAAAATTGACAAACCCATAGCCAGAATAACAAAGAAAAAGAGAGAACAAATGCAAATACACAAAATAAGGAATGAGCAAGGGGACATCACTAATGACCCCACAGAAGTAAGGAGTATAATAAGAGGATACTTTGAAAAGTTATATGCCAACAAGAATGATAATTTAGAAGAAATGGACAAGTTTCTAGAAACTCAAAAACAGCCTACATTTATGGAAGAAGAAATTGATGAACTCAACAGCCCAATTACAGTAAAAAGATAGACTAAGTCATCAAAAACCTCCTAACTAAGAAGAGCCCAGGACCAGATGGCTTCACAGCTCAATTCTACCAAACATTCCAGAAAGAGATAACACAAATTCTGCTTAATCTCTTAAAAAATAGAAGTAGAAAGAATATTGGCTAACTCATTCTATGATGCCAATATTACCCCAATACCAAGACCAAACAAAGATACCACAAGAAAGGAAAATTACAGACCAATTTCTCTAATGAACCTAGATGCTAAAATCCTAAACAAAATACTTCCTAATCGCATCCAAGAATATCTCAAAAGGATTATACACCATGACCAAGTGGGTTTCATCCCAGCTATGCAAGGATGGTTCAATAAAAGAAAATCAATCAATGTAAAACACCACATAAACAGATTGAAAAAAAATAATAACATGATCATCTCTACAGATGCAGAAAAAGCATTTGACAAAATACAACACACTTTCCTGATAAAAATACTGCAAAATAGGAATAGAAGGAAACTTTCCAATATGATAAAGGGTATATATGAAAAACCCTAAGCTAGCATCATCTTCAAAGCTGAAATTCTAAAAGCCTTCCCTCTGAGATCAGGAACAAGACAAGGATGCACACTATCACCACTCTTATTTAACATTGTCTTAGAAGTACTTGCTCAAGCATTAAGGCTAGAAAAAGATATAAAAGGCATCCAAAATGGAAAAGAGAAGTAAAAATTTGATTATTTGCAGACGACATGATCCTATACATAGAAAGCCCTGAGAAATCTATAACACAGCTTCCAGAACTTAGAAAGGAATTCAGTAATGTCGTAAGCTATAAGATCAATGCTCAAAAATCTGTAACATTTCTGTGCACCATACCAAGCAATCTGAGGAGGATATCAAGAAAACAATACCATTTTAAATAGTAAGTAAAAGAATCAAATACTTAGGAATAAATTTAACTAAAGATGTAAAAGATATATATACAGGAAACGACACAACACTGTTAAAGGAAATCAAAGAAGTCTTAAATAAATGGAAGAATATTCCCTGTTCATGGATAGGAAGACTAAACCTCACCAAGTTCTCTATCCTACCCAAACTAATCTACAGATTTAATGCAATCCCAATAAAAATCAATCCTGTATTTTTTAAGGAACTGGAAAAACTAACAACAAAAAATATAGGTAAGAGGCCCCGAATTGCCAAAGACATATTGAAAAAGAAAAATGAAGTTGGAGGTATCACATTACCTGACTTTAAAACATACTACAAAGCTACAGTGATCAAAGCTGCATGGTATTGGTACAAAGATAGACATATTGATCAATGAAACTGAATTGAGAATTCTGATATAGATCCTCATACATACAATCATCTGATATTCAACAAGGCCACCAAGCCCACTCATTTGAGAAAGAATGACCTCTTTAACAAGTGGTGCTTGGAGAACTGGATATCCATATCCAAAAGAATGAGAGAGGAATACCGTCTCATACCTTATACCAAAATAAACTCGATAGATCAAAGATCTAAATATAAGAGCCAATACCATAAACACCTTGGAAGATATTGTAAGGAAGCATCTATAGGACCTTGTAATAGGAAATGTTTTCATGAACTTCACACCCAAAGCACAAGCAGCAAGAGAAAAAATATACAAATGGGATTTCATCCAAATTAAAAACTTCTGCACCTCAAAGGATGTTATTAAGAAAATAAAAAGGCAGCCTACCCAATGGGAGAAAATATTTGGCAGCAGTATAACTGATAGGAGCCTAATATCCAGGATATATAAAGAAATGCTACATCTTGAAAATAAAAAGACAAACAACCCATTTAAAAAAAGGGCAAGTGACTGGAAAAGACATTTCTCCAAGGAAGAAATACAATTGGCTAAAATGCACATGAAAAATTGCTCGACATCACTAGCTATTAGGGAAATGCAAATCAAAACTACAATGAGATACGATTTTACACCCATCAGAATGGCAGCTATTAGAAAAACAGGAGACTATAATTGTTGGAGAGGATGTGGAGGAATAGGAACCTTCATCCACTGCTGATGATATTGTGGAATGGTCTAGCCACTGTGGAGGAGAGTTTGGCGGATCCTTAGAAAACTAAAAATAGATCTTCTATATGATCTAGCAATTTTACTGCTGGGTATGTACCCAAAAGATTTGAAAGCAAAGACACGAACAGATATATGCACACCAATGTTCATAGTGGTATTGTTCACTATTGCCAGAAGTGAGAATCAGCCCCGGTGCCCATCAACAGATGAATGGATAAACAACATGTGTACATACATACAATGGAATATTACTCAGCTATAAGAAGGAATAAAATGCTAATATACGAAATAACATGGATGAATCTTGAAGACCTTATGTTGAATGAAGCAAGCCAGGAATTGAAGAATGAATAGAATAAGAGCTCACTGATTTGAATTGAGGAAATTGAGCAGTCTCTGAGAACCATTGTCTGAAATACAGGTTAACAAGGGAGACAAAGAGAAGAGAAGGTTGAGATCCATCACCCATACGGACTACATGGTAAAGTGATAGAGTATCGTTGCATATTGAAGGATAGGACAGGGGTGTAGTGATATTAGTGGGTTTGGTGATGCAGGGTTGACAGTTGGGTAGATTAGGAAGGGTGGGTTAGAATACCCAGGATACTGGGGGGAGAGATGGGAGAGGGACTAGGTTAACATTGGATTTGTGGGTATGAGGTTAAAAGTGCAGGAGTGGGAATGCTTTTATGACAATATGACAAGGTAGTGTCACTGGGTTAGAATGTAGGTTGGGGGGGCATTCAAGACAGGGCGCATCTGGACGAAGTTTCGGGGGAGTGTGTTAGTGTTCATTCTGTCATAATATGCTGTGTCGGGGAGTGGAGACCCACAAGGTGAGTGGGAAGAAGATGGACCCCTATCTTAGGGAGGATCGATTCACCCTGAAACAGAGAGGTGGGTATCTCTTAGGAGCAAGGGTGGATCCTAACAGGGGAGGATAATCAGCATTCAAGACCTCTTGCTGCATGTAACTATGAATCTTGTCATCCAATGAGTCAAGACAGAAGGGTGTCATGTCCCCAGGGGGATGAGGAGGAAGGAAGAAAAGATCAAACAGGGGGTATTTAGTGGTCAAGGGAAATGTTTTTCATTACCTTACATTAATGGATGCAGGACATGGTAAACATCATAAAAAATTATTAAACTGTATCATCTAAATTGTAAACTATACTGTAAACCATTGACAATGTTTAGTAGCTATGCTTCACTATCTGTATAACAGATGCAACATTGCTACCATCCACCTAAAAAAGTTTTAATATGGGATGAAGAAAGTGGGAGGAGGTTGGGTATATGAGTCTCTAGTATTTTGTGTGTGACTTTGCTGTGACCTAAAACTTCTCTGAAAATTTTGGAGACTCTGGGGAGTGAGAGGGTGAAAGTGCCACGGTACAGAATGGACACCTGATAATGCAGTGATAAAAGAAAGAAAAATAATAATAATTAAAGAATGTTTTTTTGTATTTTCCCAATTTTTTAATGTCCCAATCCTTTACTTATATTTTATTTTTAATTTTTCTCTGAGTTTCCATGTATTTTATCTTTTACATTTAACTTTATCATTATTATTTCATTTTCCTATTAATTATATTTGGTTATTATATGGGCTTCACCTTCAAGGAAGGTTTAGATCACAGAAGGGTTACAATGGGGGCTGCAGAGGATCATTAGTGGAAGATGTCTGGGATGGGGGATTCATGGGAGGAAGTTCACCTTAATATACATGAAAGATATATAAAATTGTCCAAATGATCAAGGGATGGGGAATGGTCACAGTGAGTGGACAATCATTCAATAAATGAGGGAATATTGAATTCCCAACCTGGAGAGCTCTGCCACATTCTCCAAGGGAGCAGCAACAGTCCCCCGAGGGCAGGGGCAGTGTCTGACAAAGGAGGATGGTCTACTAATGGGTTCTTGTTACTGATTTATGACTCTTTGCTCTTGTAAATGAAACTTAGCCTACTGGTATGGGGTGCCTAAGGGATGCCACATGAGAGCCTCTTTGTTGCTCAAATGTGGCCTCTCTCTAAGCCAAACTCAGCATATGAATGCATTACCTTCCCCCCAGCATGGGACATGACTCCCTGGGATGATCCTCCCTGGCAACAAGGGATTAACGCCAAGTGCCAACTAGAAAACGACCTTGAATAAAAAGGAGAAAAGGTAAAGACAAATGAGTTCATGAGGCTAAGAGACTTCAAAGAGAGTCAGGTGTTCATCCCAGAGGTAATGCTCATGCACACCTCAGTAGGATCTCATAGAACACCAAAGTGGATATCACCCTACACAGAGGGGTTCCTGAGGGCTCTGGAGACACCCAGGTCCTATATCAGAGGGAGATAGCTCCAGAGATTGATGCCTTATCAGTGGGCTCTACTTTGGAATCTGTGCTACTTAGAGTGATAGAGTTGGATTCAAATAAGTCCTCCCTGCATATGGCCCATCAGTCCCTTCTATTCAAACCTATATGTGATGCTGTAGTTTGTAGGTGTACTTCCAGAGGCTGAAGCCTTTGCCTGCCCATGTGTCAGCTGTGCCTGGAATCTTGGTGGAGCTGCAACTCCTACTCTACAGCTCAATGGACTCACCCAAGTCACCTGGTGATGAGATTCCCTCTCCAGGGAATGGAGAGAGTCTGCAGCTGCAAGCAGGATAATCCCATCCATTGTATCTATGAGATATAAGGCCCCTCTCACTTGGAGGTGGAGTGGACATCACAATCCCAAACTCCTCAGGATTAGGGGAAATGCTATGGTCTAGAGTGGACTCACTGGTATTCTGTTGTAGACATATTGTGATTCAAGCAATGGAAGAAATTACAACAGTGAGGTGGAGCCAGTGGCCACATGACACTTTCGGGGAAGGGAAGGGAAAAGCAGTTGTAATACAGGGGCTTCTTCTGGACTAGGGAATTATTCTGAGTGACATTACAACGACAGATATAGGCCATTTTACATCAGCATATAACATGCAGAATTGTGTGGGAAAGGATGAGGTCTACAATATGAACTATGGTCCATGCTTAATGGCAAAGCCCCAGGATGTGTATATACATTGCAGGTGAGGTGCCACACTAATGAAAGATGTTTATGTGGGGTGTTATGGGAGGTTTGGGAAGTGGGGAACATGGGAGTCCTATAAGTTTTGTGTAACATTTATGTAATCTAAGCATCTTTTAAAATATAATAAAATTAATTAATTAATTTAAAAAACATTATGGATGCCTCAGGCGAAGTTATGAGGTAATGAGATTCTACATATTCAGAGTTTCAACACTCCAGAGATAGCCGCTGTACTCTTGGAATGTTTCATGAATGAGTGCTGCCTCAGACATCCTGATTTGACTTTGAAATTGCTCAAGATAAATGAGTACACTGAATTTATAACAAGCCCTGTGCTAAGTAAAACTTCAGGTCATAAATTGGATATGAAATAAAACGATGGTATGATTTAATTTGATTCTTAAAATAAACATTCTAAAAATACCAATATACTACCATTATTAAATACCAGTAGTAAAAAAAAATCTATTTTCTATTAATTTGATACTTTCATCTTTGTCTTTCATAATTTTCAGTAATGGACTGTTCTTCAATTTATTGCAAATTTATTTTAGATATGACCATTCAGGAAATCTTCTGTAATTAATTTTAATTCTAATGTCAGTATTCACTCAAATGTGCTTTCATCACTTTTATTAAATTTGCATTAGTTGGGAGTTTGTTCATATTGCTCACCTTGTTATGTGTAGCTCTGTTTTTGAATGCTAATCATCCTAGAGCCTCCTGTATGACACTGAAATCTTTCCAACAATGGGGAATATCTCTGGTTAGATTTTAGCGGCACCACAGCAGGAGAGCCTAACCAATGTGACTTATTCTTGTGCTATTTTTTAAACTCTAAGTTCCATCCTGATGTTTTTTCCATAGTATTTCATTACTTTTAGCTCTTGGACTTTAGATTTGCTGCCTTCTTTGGATCTACTGATTTTCCACCAGTATTGTGCTATGTAAGGATACATTGATCCACAATTATCTAACATCATCTTAATCAGGTACTATGGCTCCAATCCTTTTGAAATATTCTTTACTTCCCTGCTTATATTTTCATTCTATTTATCTTACTCATACATCTTTTTCATTACACATAGTATTTTAGTCATATTTACAATCCTTTGTAGCTTTATATTTAGTAAAAGTTCATATGAAGAAATAAAAGTTATATTATCTGACACCAAAATATCTGGATGTACCATATGGACAAACCAGTCCATCGGATATTGACCATACATTTAAAAAGTTCACATGCTTCAATTAGGGCTTCATATTTCATTCAGGTATTTGATATCTTTCAGATACAGTGCTGATAGATTTAAGTATGTTTAAGGTTGATTTAAGTATGAAGAGAGTCAACAAGAGAGCAAGAGAGATACAAATAGAAACCTAAATGGTTTCTATACCCCCTGAACTCTGAATGCTCAATGTTTATAAAGAGTTTCCTGAAATGAAATACTTTCTGTTTTCATACGCCCAACAGGCATTATTGCTATAGACATTGAAACCTTTTCTAGGAATTCATGGAAGAAAAGTGTCTTTTTCCTCACCTATTTTGAGAAGTAGCATTCAATGAAAAGCAATTATGAAGTAATGCATTTGAATTTTTAAAAATATAGAAGAAGGAAAAATTGTAGTACACAGATGAATATCTAAGAATTAGCTCCAGACTAAGGATATTTCAGGTGATGCAACTGCACCAAGGAGAGAAAAGCACAGGATAAGAGATAATAGTAGATGAAACCAAGGGTGTGGTTTACTGAAGTATTATTTTTATTTTATTTTTGAGGCCTCTTGAGCATTGTTTTCAAGCAGGCCATTTATTCTTCCCAGATGCATTAGTAGAAAAAGCTCCTTGGGACAGAGCTCTGTAAGGTAATGCTATTTATGTTCAATTAGTTATCTACTACACTAAAGTTTATAACAAGTGTCTTCTGTTGTCTTGTTTTGAAATATACTAGACAATTTCCATATAGAACTTCACCCTATTTTTAAAAGGATACAATTAGAGTAGAGCTAATTTTAATAAATCATTTTAAGAACCTTAAATATGAGTTCTTTGAATATCTTTCTTCATTTATTCTTAGAATTTCTCCTATAAGATTCAATTATTTGTAGTCATCAATAAAGGGGCAAAGAGACAAACTGGAAAAGGAAGGAAAAACATTTAATCAACAAAAGTTTGATCTTTACAAATAGAAGGGTAAAAGGTAAAGATATGAGATACAGAAAAATAAGTAATTGCATTTGCTTTGATAATCTACATCTATAAATAAATGGGTGAAAAATGGAGAGAGTACATGAGAATTAAATTTTAATAACTATTAAATAAGGTTAAAAGGAAATCTTTGAAATGCATACTAGGGAAATGGAGGGAAGGAAAGGCTGTAAACTAATCTAAACAGTACTCATAGTAGACAATCAATACATAAGTTCTATAAAAGATATTGATATAAAACTAACCACATGAGCAAAAAGCAAAATCTTCCTAAAGAGCACAGTAATTCCAAAAAAGATAGAAAGCAAATGTAATATAGTGAAAGATCTATGAATATATATTAAAACACCATATGACAAAACTAACTCAAAACATAATTGTTCAATAAACAAAAATGGACCTAGTTTATTGATTAAAAGAAAAAAAGATTTTCAGATTAGCTAACAAAGTAAAATCCAACTCCATGCATATTTAAGGGGCATAGGTAAAACAAAAAGAATCAGAATCATTAAAAATAAAAGGATGGGCAAAGATTTCCCAGACACATTCAATAAAAAGATAGTATGGATCATGGTATTGATATTTGACAAAAGAGAATTAAGACAAGTCTCAAAGGCAATAAAGATAGGCTTTTCATAAATCAAAGGTTTAAAATGCTCAAAGTATATGTAATGGTTGTTAATATCCATGCCCTGTTCAAACATAGATGAATCAAGTGAACAAAAATTTAGTAAGGCTAAACCTAATCAGTAATATAAATTATATTTTGTACATAAAATAATAAGCCCTAAAGAAAGAGCTCAATAAATTCCAAAAAAGAAATGATACAAATAGCATTATCAAACCATAATCCAATAAATGTAGACTATAATAAAAAAAATTAAACTCTTAATACAAAGGGGAAGAAATTAATGAAACTGCAAAATTTTGTGAGAAAAGAGTATGACAAATAATAAAAATATGACATCAGAATTTATGGAACATATATCCATCTGTTTACACAGGAGCATTCATAATTTTACTAGACAGTTCAAAAATTACTAATATTTGAATATATGTCCAAGTGGAAAATTTAGAAAATTTGGAAATTTTAGAAAATTTAGGAAAAGAGTAATAAACTAAATGAAAACCAAAAGATTGATAAATATAAAAACAAAAATGTATAGTCCTGTGAAACAAAATTAGGGAACCAGACAAATGATTAGGTAGTGATTTAAAATGGTGGAAATCACAAAGACACAAAGTAAAAAATACAAATAAATAGCTATCAAATTTGTAAATATTAAAAATAATAAAAGACTCTTGAATATATTTTAAAAAAATGTAATAATTAATAACTGAGCCCAGTGAAATAAAAAAGTCCAAGGAGACCAAATTCCACAGATGCCAAAGTGAAAATTATCAGAGCTCTCTGCACATTTTTCCAAATTTTAAAATATCAGTTAATTTCGATGGTATTTAAATTATTTCAGAGCACAGAAAATGAAGGAAGATCTCCAGGTCACATTTACAAAGTGAGGATAACATGCCAAAAACCTGGAAAAAACTGAATTACAGCAACAAAACAAAACTAAGACCAACCTCATAAATACTGACAAAAACTCTTAAAGCATTAGTCAACAGAACCAAAAGCACACTACAAAGAATGCATCAAGACTACAAAGTGTTTATTCCAGAAGTGCAATGGTGGTTTATTATTAGGAAATCTATTAATATAACCCAACATACAAAATTAACCTAAAAAATCCTATTATTATCTCCACAAACAGGAAGGATTTTTTTTTTAATTTATTTTTATTGTGGGTAAAAATAAAAATTCTCACGATACATAAAAACATTTGCAAAATGATATATAAATATATATGCATATAGGTGTATTTGCTTACAAAACTGTTATAAATATATATATATATATTTATACACATATATTTTAAGAGGTGCTTAGATTACCCAAAATATTACACGGAACCCACTGGGATTCCCATGTTGCCCACCTCCCACACCTCCCACCACATCCTACACAAACATCTCCCACAAGTGTGGCCCACCACCCTCAATGAACTTACACATCCTGGAGCCTTGCCACAAACCATAGACCACAGTTCACACTGTAGATCACACTCTCTCCCACTCAGTTCTGAGTGGTGTGTGCTGATTTAAAATGACCTACATCCGTTGCCACAACAGTATTCAGGACAACCTCCAACTCCCAAAGAAGCCCTTGTATTTCAACTGCTCATCCCCTCCCTACCCCAAAAGTGTCAAGTGGCCACTGGCTCCACCTAATTGTTATAATTTCTTGAATTGCTAGAATCACCATATGTGAACAAGAGAATACCATCAAGTCCACTCTAGTCCATAGTTCTTCCCCCAATCCTGAGGGGACTGGGATGGTGATGTCCACTCCAACTCCAAGTGAGAGAGGGCTTATATCCCATGGAAATGGTGGGTGGGATGATCCTGCCTGCAGATGCAGGCCCTCTCCATTCCCTGGGATGGCCATTGCCCATCATTGTCTCCTCACCAGGTGACTTGGATGAATCCATTGAGCTGTAGGGTAGGAGTTGCAGCTCCACCTAGATTTAATGCACACCTGGCACATAGGTAGGTGGGAGGCTCCAGTCTCTGGAAGTATACCTAAAAACTCCAGCATCACATATAGGTTTGAATTGAAGGGACTGGTGAACCATGTGCAGGGAGGACTTATTTGAGTCTAATTCTGTCACTCTCAGGAGCACAGATTCCAAAAGAGAACCCACTGATAAGGCATCAGTCTTTGGGGCTATCCCCCCTTATATAGGACCAGGGTGTCTCTGGAGCTCTCAGGAACCCCTCTGAGTGGGGTGATAGGCACTTAGATGTTCTATGAGCTCCTACTGAGGTGTGTGTAAGAGTTACCTCTGGGATGACCTACAGACTCTCTTTGAAGTCTCTTAGCCACTTGAACTCATTTGTCTTTACCATTTACCCCTTTTATTCAAGGTCTTTTTCCAGTTGTGTTGTCAGTTGGCACTTGGAATTAATCCCTCGTTGCCAGGGAGACTCATCCCCGGGAGTCATGTCCCACATTGGGGGGAAGGTAATGCAATCATATGCTGAGTTTGGCTTAGAGAGAGGCCACATTTGAGCAGCAAGGAGGCTCTCAGGTGGCAACCCTTAGGCACTCCACAACTGCAGGCTAAGTCTCATTTACAAGAGCAAAGATTCACAAGGGTAGTCATCAATAAAAAAAAAAAAAACATTAGTGGGTCATCCTATTTTGACAGGCACTGTCCCTACACTCAGAGGACTATTGGTGCTCCCTTGGAGACTGTGGCAGAGCTCTCCAGGCTAGGAATTCAGATTCCCTCATTTATTGTGTGATTATCCACCCATCGTGACCATGCCCCATCCCCCGATCCTTTGAACGATTTTGTATATCTTTCATGTATATTCGGATGAACCAATCCCCACGAAACCCCCCCCCAGACACCCCTCCCAATAATCCCCTGCAGTACCCATTGTAACCCTTTTGTGATCCAAATCCTCCATGAACATCACCATCCCAGTCCCCTAAGCATTGGGGGAAGAACTATGGACTAGAGTGGACTTGATGGTATTCTCTTGTTCACATATGGTGATTCTAACAATGCAAGAAATTATAACAATGAGATGGAGCCAGTGGCCACTTGACACTTTTGGGGTAGGGAGGGGATGAGCAGTTGAAATACAGGGGCTTCTTTGGGAGTTGGAGGTTGTCCTGAGTACTGTTGTAGTAACGAATGTAGGCCATTTTAAATCAGCACTCACCACTCAGAACTGAGTGGGAGAGAGTGTGGTCTACAGTGTGAACTGTGGTCTATGGTTGGTGGCAAGGCTCCAGGATGTGTAAGTTCATTGAGGGTGGTGGGCCACACTTGTGGGAGATGTTTGTGTGGGATGTGGTGGGAGGTGTGGGAGGTGGGCAACATGGGAATCCCAGTGGGTTCTGTGTAATTTTTTGGGTAATCTAAGCACCTCTTAAAATATTGTATATATATATAAAAATAACATTTTTTAAGCAAATACACATATATGTATATATTAAAAAAAAATGGTATAGATTCTGAAGGCCTCGCAAAGTCGTTCATAGAAACCTCCCAGAGATTCTTTGTGCTTCTGAGGAACTAAAGTCATTTTTTTCATGTTTGTGGGTCATTTTGCCCCTTCTCAGTACCCTCAAAAGAGCACTTTCTGATATTGCAGGAATGCAGCCCATCCCTGATCAGTGTTGAGTCCCAGTTCAGTTGTGCCTCTGGTGCTGACTCTTGTGCCCAGTCTTGCAGGTTTAAGATGCCAGTAGGGGTCTGCTCCTGCAACCACTTTCAGGTTTTCATCAGAATCTGTCATCTCTCCTACATACTAAACAGAGTCAGTAGGAGTTGGTGGCAATCATCCCAAGCTGGATGACAGATTTGGAAAATGGATTCCATGAGATCAATAAGGGCCTAGGACTTTTCTGATTAGGAGGGGGTGTGGTGCTTCCAGTTAAAGAGGTCTGTATTTGTGAAGGGCTGGTAGTATAAAACAGGCATCATGGGTCAGATGGTCCCATCCTTGCTGATCTGGGCCAGACCCTGTGTTTCACAGAGGGGGATATGTAACATGGGTTGTGCTGACCAGGGCCTCCTTGCTATTGGAGTTCCAGGGCTTTCCTCAGAGGGGGTCAATGTTCCCAGAGGGACCAAAGGTGGGGGTGTTTCTGGGAGATCTGCCTGAACTTCCAGGTGAGGAGAGGGGCTAGAGCAGCCAGAGCATATGGCAGTGGTGGTGGGGGAGGTGGTTCCTCCTCTGAGGACCCTTGATGAATGACTGTCTTCTGAAGCCCCATTCCCTTGCAACCAAGACCCTCCTGTGTCCCTTTTCTCCAATGCACACCTAACCCAAGGGGACAGAGTCTGTAACCAAGAGTCAATGTAAGGAAACTGATCAGAGTGGCCAGGAGTTCCTGTGACAACCAGCCACACTGTTCAGACCCTGGCTATATCCAGAGTCTCTTCTGAGGGCCAGTAAATATTAAAAGTGGGCCACTCTACTTCACATGAGGTTTAGAGGTTGCCAGGGTTCATCTGGATACCATAATCTCTGGATAAACCCTTCTTGAAATTCTTCAGCATGCAGTTTAAGATGGTAGGTTTTGACTGTGATGAACCCATACCCTGCATTGGTGGTGCAAGACAGACAAGGGAAGCGTTCACATCTTTCAAGGCCACTCAGATACCTGCCTGTCCATGCCTCTCACAAGAACTTTGGCTCATCTTGGCTAAGACACCTGGGCAGTTTGGGATTGACCATTATGCCATATGATGTAGCTTTGAAAAACAGGTTAGAGCCCCCATGGGCTCCATAGCATAAGATTTGGAGTCACAGACTGGTATAACAGAGGCACACTCTGTCATCCTCACTCACACCCACAATTACTCAGAGATTATGCAGTTCCTCACACAGGGATCACCCTATTCTGGAATCTTGGTACTCAAGAGTTTGGGAGGTGATCAGTCTCCCCTTCCATCTGGAGATGGGCCTGGCTAAGGACTTGGCACCTGAGGGTCTTACCTTTCCAGAGTCTTCTGACATTGACAGTCCACCTCCCAACTGAGTCAGGCCAGGTTGTGAGGATGTGGCCCACAGGGACTGCCTCAGAAGGAGGTGCCATCAAGAGGATGGGGGACACCCACCTCATTCGCTTGGAGATCACCATCAGCCACACCCATCAGCCCCAAGCCAGAGGCACAATGGGCCTGCTCATTTGGGTTTCCAGGTCAGGGAACCAACTGTTGCAGCAGACAGAATTAAAACCCAAGCAGCACTCTGAGGGAGAGGTGAATGAAGTTTTATTATGCATGGGCTCAGAGGAGAGTAAAAACATCTGAGCAGTGTGTCTTGGTGTTCATAAGTTTATATAGGAACTCTAAGTGGGTAAATTCATAAGCAGGCAGGCAGGCAGGGTTACTAAAGCAAAAGGAGTGAGGTTAGCTTATCTTCCTAATGCAGAGGGCTATTAGGGAGGAAAAGAGTCATTCTGTTTAGAGTTGTAAATTCCATTTGAAAGGTATAGGCAGGGAGTGCTTATATTCTAATGATGTGGATTGCAAGGAGAAAAGGGAGGAAGGGAGAAATGGGACTGAGGGGACCTTATTTTCCGAAAGCTGTGGGTTTCTCTTAAGGGGGCTAGGGTCCTGGAACTTTCTTTATCAACATGACTTCAGGAATCTTTACAGAATTGTTAGAAGGTTCCAGGTTTTGTTTCAAGGAAATCATTTCTGATTCTTTTTATATCTTTGAGCTGTTCTCAAGTGCAGAGAGATTATGATACAGGTGTCCATATATAAATAACTGCTCTTATGACATATTCTAATTTTTTAGAAAATATTTGAAATAAAATCAAACTTATTCTTACAAAGAAAGCAGAAACCACAGAAACACAAATGAAAAGAAGAGGAACTCAGAGTACAAACAGCCCTTAACCTCAAAATTTCTCCTATGACTTGTGAAAGCTGCTACCCCTACCCAGGAGAGGAAAGCCACTTGTAGGTTGAATAACTTGACAAACAACATCCCAACTTTTCACAAGATATCAGGGGGAAGGGAGATGGTTCATAAAAGGCAAGGACCTAATCCATTGGGCAGAGTGGACAGCCCCTCATCCCTATGAACACATCATAATAGTCTCCAACAATGAAGAGGAAAAAAAAAGGAGGACCAATTTAGAGAAATAGGTAAGTCCAAAACCTTCATGTTTGACCCTCAATGCCCTCTTTCTCTTAGTATATGTTTTAGTGATGGAAATCATTCACATGAACATACATAAACATGAAATGTAGAGCAAAACTTACACACTTAGAAGTTAAAGTGGCAAAACACCATACAGGGGTCCCATAGATCACATCTCCATCAGGACCTTGAATTGTGATTCATTTTCAAAAGCTCAGCAAGAGCATTATTCAAACACGAATAATAATTGCAATCCATGGCTCACTTTGGTGTGCACTTCCTGGAATCCTCCCTGTTAAAAAAAAAAAAATCTGTTTTATGGATACGTATTTAACCAATATCCTATTTACCAAAAGTGTACAATTCCTGGTGTTTGGCATATTCACAGAGGCTTGCATTCATCTCTACAATCTTTATTAAACATTTTCAATATTGCTATATCAGTAATAATAAGGAAAGAAACACCAGACAAAGTAGAAATTATTCACCTCTCCATCCATTTGTTTCCACCATGGCACATAAGTGTTATTCTGGCTCTCCTTGCACAAATATTTATTTGCTCATTGAGCAGTTTTATTGATATATATTCACATACCACATTCTGTACAAAAAGTGAATAGTGACTAGCTTGTTTTAAGCAGTTGAAAAGATCTTTATTGTAATATTGTATAATAAAATGGATATAATAAAATAGATTGAAAGAAAGGTAAATTTTAAAAGGAAGTATAAGATTTGGTAATATTTAATATAATCCATGATAAGAAAGAGAGAGTATGGAACAAAGATTTATAAAGGAAAATAATTAGTCTAATATGATGGAAATAAAGTATATCATAAGTCTAATTATTATACTCCAGCTCCAACTCTTGGACATAATAATCTCTAAGTATGAAATAAATTTTTGTGTTAGTTATAAAATTTCCATAGAGGAGCTCATAACTTCTGAGTAAAAAAAATATTTCATCTTTGGGATTTGCACATACCTCATTGGCATAAATTACCACAGATAACAAGATCACTAGGAAAACCATAGTAATTCCAACCAGGGATTCTCAAAGCAAAGAAAGCCAAGGGTAGAGGAAAAATGAGAATAGAATGGGAAAGTATTGTAATCTCAAAGAAGCGGCAACATTGTCAAAAGTCACACGGCCACAGATGCATCGCAGTTTAGTGAAATGGATAATCTTTTCAAGGAACATGTCATTGAACTTTTGGCCCTGGGTTCCAAAATGGCTCCCAGGGGTGGAGGGTGGCAGGAAAGAATCATGCTCACCCTCACCATTGCCAGGCCAGGAAAAATGGCCACACTGGAGTTCTGAGCCACAGGCCTGGCCTGTCTTCTTTCCCCTCCCCCACCACAGGGATTATCACTGGGTGTTGTCCCAACAATTCTGCAGACTAATTACTTGGAGCTCCAGGGGGAGCAGCATGGAGAATGGGCTCTTTGGAAAGATAGCATCTAGAGAGAAGGCATTGCTAAAAAGAGACAAGAAAGAGTGAGAAAATAATGGAATTCAAGAGAAAAGTAACTAAACTCTAATTCTCTTTTGCAGTGTGGTGTGGGCTGGTTCAAAAATAGAAGTAAAATGAAAAAGCCACTACTCTAACTCAGGAATATGTGTAAAAATTAAACCATAAGAGTCTTCAATACAGACACACCATATACACACAACTATGGAGACATGTTGAAGGCAAGGTATGGAAAATGTGTTTGAAACGTATTGTATGGACCATAGCTAGTGGTAACAATTTCCTGATATTTTATCTTGATCTGTAAGAAATATTGCAACATGATGTGGTGTAGTGATGGAGGAAGGTGGTACCAAAATTTGGGAATCTCTGTAATATTTGTGTAACATTTATGTAATCTAAGCATCTTTTAAAATATATATGAAAAAAAATTATTAAAAAAAAAAAAAAGGAATAGCCAGAAATAGAAGCTATGTACAGTAGATTCAGGGGTGAGGAATTTTCTTGTTTGTCTTTTCTTATTGTTTATTATTATTATTTTGAAATACTGAAAATGCTTTAATGATGATTGAAGTTATGAAAGCACAAATATGTGATTATACCAAATACCATTGATTGTACACTTTGGATAAATTATATGCATTATTGATATATATCAATAAAATTTATTTGTTTTTTTTTTTTTAATTCTGTCCAAGTACATAAATGTTTTGTTAGTTCACAGATTCTGTTAAGAAAAATATATTTACAAAAATAAGAATGTGGTGGGTTGGAGGCAAAACATGAAATGGAAGAAATGGACTCTAGTTATAACTCAGATTGCAATGATATTCTTTTATATACATATTTGGTTTATTTAAAATTAAAAAAAAACATTTTTAAAGTACTCGGTAAAATACAAATCTTAAAAGGAGGGTTCAATAGCTATTATCATCTTCAAATAAATCTTTACCTAAGAGAGAGAATTTTTTCACATATCCAGTCAACACTATTTGCAAATGAAAGCCCCTTTTTAAAGGAATTCCCTCCGAAAACAAGAGGCTTCAATGATAGGAGTTCATGTGGAATGCCTTTGGTACATAAATTTTTGGACTAGATTTTCTTCTTAATATTTAATGAAATAATATTAATCTACTCTAACTTGGTGAATAATAATTGGAAGACAAAAAAATGCTTCTCAGTGATTCCTCTATTTTTGAATAATCCCCATTTTAAATTGATAATTCAGAGATCTTTTTACATGACTTCAGGAACCTTTACAGAATAGTTAGAAGGCTCCAGGTTTTGTTTCAAAGACACCAGTACTAATTTTCTCAATATGTTTGAATTGTTCTTGAGTACAGAGAGAATGTGATGCAGGTGTCCATATATAAATAACTGCTCTTATACCATATGCTAATTTTTAAGAAATTATTTGAAATAAAATCAAACTTATTCTTTCAAAGAAAGCAGAAACCACAGGAACACAAACAAAAAGCTAAGGAACTCAGAGTACAAACAGCCCCAACCTCAAAATTTCCCCTCTGGCTTGTGAAAGCTGCTACCCCTACCCAGGAGAGAAAAGCCACATGTAGGTCAAATAAGTTGAAAAGGAGCAATTTGACTTTTCACAAGATATTAGGGGGGACTGGGATGGTTCATAAAAAGCCAAGAACCTAATCCATCAGGCAGAGTGTACTGCCCTCCATCCCTATGAATACGTGATCATAGTCTCCAAGGATTAAGAGAAAAAACAAGGACCAGGTGAGAGAAATAAGTAAATCCAAAAACTTCTTGTTTGTCTCTTCCCACCCTCTTTCTCTTAGTATATATTTTATTGTAGTGTTGTGGCCAGTGGAAAGAAACCCAAGCAGCACTCTTGGGCGTATGGATGAATGAAGTTTTATTATGTGCAGGCCCAGAGAATAATTCAGTCTCCAAATTCTGAGCCCTGTTTTTCGATTTTCATAAATTTAGATAGGAATACTAAAGGAGCAAGTTCTTAAGTAAGCAGGCAGGCTGGGTTACAAAAGTAGAGGATCAAGGTTAGCTTATCTTCCTAAAAGCAGAAGGCCATTAAGGAGGAAAAGAGTCATTATCTGTATAGAGTTGCAAATTTCAGTTCAAAGGGGGCAGGCAGGAACAGCTTATCTTTCTTTTGTGGATTCCAAGGAGAAAAGGGGGGCAGAGGGGATAAAGGGACCAAGGGGAGTTTATTTTCCTAAAGCTGTGGATTTCTGCTGAGTGGGGTTAGGGTCCCAGCCCTTCCCTTATTATTACCTCCTTTTGATGCCCTTATAATTCTTTATGGGGCATAATTTGCTAACATGGGGATTTTTCTATAGTCCCCAAGGGCTGATAATTAACACAAGGCATTATTTGGTGTTTTAAGGTATTTAAGTGGGAAGTAATGTTTTGTGTTAGGTACCATAGAATGCATGGCCCAAAAGTTAAGAGGAAAAAGACTGAGGCTATTACTGGCATATATGGCCAAATCCAGGAGAAGAGATATTGAAAGTAGTTCCCATTGGCAGATGCCTGGTATACACAGTTTAAATGGTCTTTGGCTCATTCTTTCAGTAGGGCCACATAGTCCCTACCTATTCCTGAGGAGTTTGCATTGAAACAGCATTCTTCTCCCAGGGTGTGACAGATCCCCCCTGAACTTGTGGTGAGTTAGTCTAATCCTCACCTGTTTTGTAAAACCACTTCTGCCAAGGAGTCTATCTGGTCTTGCAACCTGTTGAGACCTCCTGATAATTCTTCAATGTCATTTGACGTTTCTTGTGCTAGTGTTTGTATGCCCTCCTGACCAGCTGTGAGTGAGGCCCCTGCTACTACTGCACTCCCAACTACTCCTAGTCCTAAGAGTATTGGAATTGCCCGTATTGCTCATTTGGCTCAGGAGAGGTCTCCAGGCAATTCATCTCCATACACCAAGAATGATGGTACTGGCCAAGCCAGGTAACAGATGCCCTGGCAATACTGAGGTAGGCACCGGTAGGCATTGATGCCACAGACCCAGATGGTGGAGTTTGTGGTGCATTGGTCAGGCTCACTGAGTGGATGGGTGGTGTTGCAGTTGGCCCTTCCAAGAAGGAGGAGGGTTGAAGGAGACCTGGTAGTTGCTTTTACAGTTAACCAGTTTTCCTAGGTGTTCGGTTATGCGAACTGGGTGAAGCCTGGTTCCCACCACAGAGCTGTCATGGGTCAGGAGGGTACATTCCATGGGCCAGGTATGGGGAAGATGGTTAGATAGGAGGAAGTGCATAGCCAGCAGTAGGCAGCTATGTCAGGCCTAGATTGATTTAGGAGTTGTTGAAAATTTCAAACCTGGTTCAAAAGAATGTTGTGGGGGGTTGTTCCAACTATGACTTTTAGCATCTGGGTGGCTTTACTGATATTTTTCACAGGGTTTTCTCTGGGGGTTGCATTACCAGGAGCAGTAGGACCAGTATGAGGTTCCCTGGGTCTGGACCCAATGAGTCGCACACTCTGATTCCTAGTTTTAGTCCTGTTTTGGCCTTTAAAAAGATATTTTCTGATACAATGATTATGTTTAATAAGGTGAGTTTTATGGGGTCACAGGTTTCTATGCCAAACATTGCCAGGCTGGGGATTTTCTGTAGGAGATATGGAGAAGTCTGTGGGACCCCCTTCCAGGGAGCAGTGGCACCTATTAGCAAGCTCCAAGAGTGGCAGAATCCTCCACCCTTTGGGGGTCTTGACAAATGTATTTCTCATAACTCCCATAGTTGCAACCCCTACACCCTCTCCTGGGGACAGGTATGGGGGCATGGGTTATGGGGCAACCAGCAAGGTGTAAGAAGAGTGATCTTGGATTGCCCTGCAAGCTTCAAATGTTACAGAGGTTGAAGTTGCACCTGCTGAGAACAGGACTGAAGCATTCAGCATTGATCGTTTGCCCAAGCTTTGACTAACTTGCAGCTGCCATAGATTTTGGGGGCATGAATTGTCTCCTAGGGAGGGGGAAAGGAAGGAAAGGACTAGCAAGTTAAGGCACAGAAACATCCTATTATACATCAGTAAGCAATTGCAATTAAGGCTCTCTTCACAATAGTCCAGTCTGCAGGGGCCACAGAAGCAAGTCCAACTCCAGATTCCAAGGCAAGCAGGCCATATAAGCACAAGATCCACCAGAATCCGGGGTCCATTCAGCGGGCATATGATAAGGTTGGTGTTTGGGGATCCCAGGTGACTCACACTTTTAAGGGGTGGCTGGGGATGGGTTGGGTTGTCCAGTTCTCCTGCTTTTTATTGGGGTGTGCCTTCTTGACCTTGGAGTGATGGATCCAGGGGATGATGCCTGCAACTTTAAGAGCAGTAGGAGTTACAAGGATGACAGTATGTGGACCTGTCCAGGAAGGCTGAAGGGGTTCTTTATTCCAGTCTTTGACCCAGACTAGGTCTCCTGGCCAGTAGTGGTGCACCAGGTATCCCAGGGGGATGACATTCTGGAATAAGATAATTTTATGTATTTCAGCCAGAGTTTTCCCCAGCTGCTGGAGAATGGAAAGTTGGCTAGCCTCCCCAGAAGTTTGAGATTTCCATTGAAGGCTGGGATAATTGCGGGTGGCCACCCAAATAGAATTTCAAATGGTGAATAGCCTGTAGGTCCTAGGGTATACCTAACTCAGATAAGGGTCAAGGGAAGTAAGTCTACCCAGGGGACACCAGTTTCTTGGCAGAATTTGGTTAGGGTGGCTTTGAGGGCTTGATTCATGCATTCAACTTTCCCTGAACTCTGGGGTCTGTAAGTGGTATGGAGTTTCCACTTGATTCCTAACATTTTTGCTAGCTTTTAGACTAAGGCAGCCATGAAGGCTGGGCCATTGTCACTTCCAATAGACAGTGGCAGCCCATATCATGGAATGTTTTCTCTAAGTAAAGACTTAGTCACTTCTCTTGCCTTTATGGTGTGAGTGAGGAAAGCTTCAACCCAACCTGAAAAGGTGCATATCATCACCAACAGATATTTGTACCCCTGACTTGGTTTCACTTGTGTGAAGTCTACTGTGAGATCCTCAAAGGGGGTTGTCCCCATGTGCTGGACACCTGCTGGAGCATGGTGGTCCTGCAAAGTGTTGTTTTTGGCACAAACTTGCCACTGGCTGCTGAGATGGCACAGAGAGAAGTTAGCCAGGCTATGTAGTAGTATCTCCCGAGCAAGACGTCTAGTGTAGTAGGTGGGTTAGTTGGTGGTCTTGCTGGATGACAGCATGAATGGCTCCTTTTGGCACAAAAATCTGGTCATCTGGGAGCAGCCAAGTTCTTTTGAGAGTTTGGCTTCCCCCTTCTCTTTTATTCCACTCCTGTTCTTCCCAGGTATAGCTTAGTTGATCAGTCTCTTGTCCTAAGAGGGACTGCTGCAGTGTTAATTCTTGGACTCATATTCTGTGGGTTCCCTCAGCCACTTGCTGAGCTGCTTTGTTGGCTAGCCTGTTTCCTTGAGAGACCATATCCATAAATTTCTGATGTCCCCAGCAGTGGATGATGGTGACTTTGTCTGGTTTCCAGATTGCTTCTAACAGTTGGAGGATTACTTCTTTGTTTTTTTTTTTTATTTCCTTTACCACTTTGGTTAGGAGACCTCTTTCTTTATAAATTGCCCCATGGATATGAATGGTAGCAAATTCATACTTAGAGTCAGTGTAAATGTTTACTGCTTGCCCGGCGGCTAGCTGCAGGACTTGGACCAATGCTCAGAGTTCTGCTCATTGTGTGGACCATCCCCATGGTAGAGATGTGGCTTCCACCACCATTAAGTAGTGGTGACTGCATATCCAACAAGCTTTTCCTGTTTTTAACAAGACTGCTCCCATCTGTAAATAGTGTCTGATCTGTGGAAGGGAGCGGTTTGTCTTGGAGGTCTGGGTGACTGGCATAAACTTCTTCAGTCACTTCAACACAGTCATGTTCAGGAGCCCCTTCCTCATCTGGCTAAAAGGTGGCAGGGTTTAGACTGCACACTGTTTCTATTGTCACTCTGGGGTTTTCACACAGTAAACCTTGGTAATGTGTGAGCTGGGGACTTGATATCCACTGATGCCCATGTGAGTTCATTAGAGCATGTGACTGCATGTGGCACCATAACATGAATTGCCTGTCTGAGAGTTAATTTGTTGGCTTCTTTGATGAGGGTTACAGTTGCTGCCAGGGCTTTCAGGTGTGGTGGCCACCCTGCAGCCACAGAGTTCAGCTGCTTGGAGAGGTAAGCAATGGGTTTTTGCCAGGGGCCAACTGTTTGTGTGAGAACCCCCAATGATACTTTGCTCTTTTCTTGCATACACAGGTTAAAGTTTCAAGTTATATTTGGGATCCCTGAGCAGGGGCTCAGCCAAGTTTTCTTTTAATGTTTTGAAAGGCCCTCTGTTGCACTTCTCCCCAGGCAAGAGGCTCATTTTCTGGACCTGCCAGAACTTCATAAAGAGGCTTGGCCATGGCTGCAAACCCAGGAATCCAGAGGAGGCAGAACCCTGCAGCCTGGAGGATCTCGTGAAGCTTTCTTTTTGAGGTGGGGGTAGGAATGGTGCAGATCACTTTCTTTCATTTGGGTTTGAGCATCTGGTGCCCTTGTGTGATGCTGAATCCTAGGTACTTGACCTGCTATTTACTGATCTGGGCACAATACACTTTGTGCCCAGTCTCTGTTAGAAGTTGTAGGAGAGTCTGGGTCCCTCTCCAGCAGTCCTCATCCATTTCACTGGCAAGTAGGAGGTCATCTACATATTGTAAGAGGGCACACCTTCAGTTTTCCCAGGAGTAGTTGGCCAAATCTGCTGCCGAGGTTTCCCCAAAAAGGGTAAGGGAGTTTTTGAAACCATGTGGGAGCAGAGGTCAGGTTAGCTCAGTTTTCTGCTGAGTTTGGGGATCTTCCCATTCAAAGTCAAACAGAGGCTGATTCTGGAGGGGGCCAGCTGCAGGCAGAAGAAGGCATCTTTCAGGTCTAGGCAAGTGAACCAGGTGGTTTCAGGCAGCAGCTAACCTAGGAAAGTGTACGGGTTGGGAACAACCTGATATAAGGTGAGAGTGGTGTTATTAATGGCTTGTAAATCCTGCACTGGTTAATATCCAATCCTACCTGGCTTCTTTACTGGCAATAATGGGGTGTTTCAGATTGACTGGCATGCCATTAGAATCCCTTCTTTGTTCAGGTGATCTATGTGTTCGACTGCCCAGTTATGCTTCACAGGGGATCGGAAACTGCCTTTGATGGACTGGGACCACTCCAGGCTTCAGGATGATGATGATGGGTGTACCAAACCCAGGAACACCACCACTCATCTGCCCCATCCCCCAACATGCAACCACAATATATCCCTTTACCATAGATTATGTCCATATGGGTGATGGCTCAAAGCCTGCTCTTCTCTTACTCTCCTTTGTTAACCTATCTTTCAGACAATGGTTCTCAGAGACTGCTCAATTTCCTCAGTTCAGATCAGTGAAGTCATATACTATTCATCCTTCAGTGCCTGGCTTGCTTCACTCAACATAAGGTCTTCAAGATTCATCCACGTTATTCCATATATTAGCACTTTGTTCCTTCTTACAGCTGAGTAATATTCCATTGTATGTATGTACCACATTTTGCTTATCCATTCGTCAGTTGATGGGCACCGGGACTGATTCCAACTTTTGGCAATGGTGAACAATGTCGCTATGAACATTGGTGTGCCTATATCTGTTTGTGGTGTGCCTATATCTGTTTGTGTCTTTGCTTTCAGTTCTTCTGGGTTCTTTCAGCAGTGGAATTGCTGGATCATACGGAAGATTTTTGTTAGTTTTTTGAGGAACCGCCAAAGTGTCCTCCACAGTGGCTGGACCATACCGCAGTCCCACCAGCAGTGGATGAGGGTTCCTATTCCTCCATATTCTCTCCAATATTTAGTGTCTCCCGTTTTTTTTAATAGCTGCCATTTTGATGGGTGTAAGATGGTATCTCACTGTAGTTTTGATTTGCATTTCCCTGATAGCAAGGGATGTTGAGCATTTTTTCATTTGCTTTTTTGCCATTTGTATTTTTTTCTTGGAGAAGTTTTTTTTCAGGTCACTTGCCCATTTTTTAAATGGGTTGTTTGTCCTTTTATATTCAAGGTGCAGGATTACTTTATATATGCAGGATATTAGGCTCCTATCAGATATATGGTTGCCGAATATTTTTTCCCATTGGGTAGGCTGCCTTTTTATTTTCTTTATAACATCCTTTGAGATGCAGAAGTTTTTAATTTTGAGGAGATCCTCTTTATCTATTTTTTCTCTTGCTGCTCGTGCTTTGGCTGTGAAGTTCATGAAACCATTTCTTATTACAAGGTCCTGTAGATGCTTCCGTACATTATCTTCCAAGGTTTTTATAGTTTTGGCTCTTATATTTAGATCTTTGATCCATCTTGGTTGATTTTTGTATAAGGTGTGAGATGGTATTCTTCTCTCATTCTTTTGGATATGAATATCCAGTTTTCCAAGCACCACTTGTTAAAGAGGCCATTCTTTCCCAACTGAGTGGCTTTGTGGCCTTGTCAAATATCAGATGACTGTATATGCGAGGATCTATATCAGAACTCTCAATTTGGTTCCATTGGTCAGTACGTCTATCCTTGTGCCAACACCATGCAGTTTTGATCACTGTAACTTTGTAGTATGTTTTAAAGTCAGGTAGTGTGATACCGCCAACTTCATTTTTCTTTTTCAGTATGTCTTTGGCAATTCGGGGCCTCTTGCCTCTCCAAATATATTTTGTGGTTAGTTTTTCCAGTTCCTTGAAAAATACAGTGTTGACTTTTATTGGGATTGCATTAAAACTGTAGATTAGTTTGGGTAGGATAGACATCTTGATAATGTTTAGTCTTCCTATCCATGAAAAGGGAATACTTTTCCATTTATTTAATTCTTCTTTGATTTTCTTTAACCGTGTTGTGTAGTTTTCTGCATATAAGTCCTTTACATCTTTAGTTAAATTTATTGCTAGGTATTTGATTCTTTTATTTATTATTGTAAATGGTATTTTTTTCCTGATTTCCTCCTCAGTTTGCTTGTTATTGGTGTACAGAAATGCTACTGATTTTTGAGTGTTGATCTTATAGCCTGCAACATTACTGAACTCCTTTATAAGTTCTAGAAGCCTTGTTGTAGATTTCTCAGGGCTTTCTATGTATAGGATCATGTCATCTCCAAATATTGAAATTTTTACTTCTTCTTTTCCAATCTGGATGCCTTTTATGTCCTTTTCCTGCCTCAGTGCTCATGAAAGTTCTTCTAAGACAATGTTAAATAGGAGTGGTGATAGTGGGCATCCTTGTCTTGTTCCTGATCTCAGAGGGAAGGCTTTTAGGATTTCACCGTTGAAAATGATGTTAGCTTTGCGTTTTTCCTATATACCCTTTATAATTTTCAGAATGTTTCCATCTATTCCTACCTTTTGTAGTGTTTTTATGAGGAAAGTGTGCTGTATTTTGTCAAATGCTTTTTCTGCATCTATAGAGATGATCATGTGATTTTTTTCTTTCAATCTGTTTATGTGGTGTATTACATTGATTGATTTTCTTATATTGAATCATCCTTGCATACCTGGGATGAAACCCACTTGGTCATGGTGTATAATCCTTTTGATATGTTGTTGAATGCGATTAGCAAGTATTTTGTTAAGGATTTTAGCATCTAAGTTCATTATCAAAATTGTTCTGTAATTTTCCTTTCTTGTGGTATCTTTATTTGGTTTTGGTATTAGGGTAATGTTGGCATCATAGAATGAGTTAGGTAATATTCCTTCTACTTCTATTTTTTGGAAGAGCTTAAGTAGAATTGATGTTAGCTCTTTCCGGAATGTTTGGTAGAATTCAGCTGTGAAGCCATCTAGTCCTGGACTCTTCTTAGTTGGGAGGTTTTAATGACTGAGTCTATCTCTACTTGTAATTGGACTGTTGAGTTCATCTATTTCTTTTTTCATCAATGTTGGCTGTTTGTGGGTTTCTAGAAACTTGTCCATTTCCTCTAAATTGTCATTCTTGTTGGCATATAATTTTTCAAAGTATCCTCTTATGCTACTCTTTATTTCTGTGGGGTCAGTAGTGATATCACCTTGCTCATTCTTTATTTTATGTATTTGCCTCTGTTCTCTCTTTTTCTTTGTTAGTCTGGCTAAGGGTTTGTCAATTTTGTTTATATTCTTGAAGAACCAGCTTTTGGTTTTGTTTATTGTTTCCAGTGCATTCTTATTC
This sequence comes from Tolypeutes matacus, assembly GCA_026826555.1. NCBI lineage: Eukaryota > Metazoa > Chordata > Mammalia > Cingulata > Chlamyphoridae > Tolypeutes > Tolypeutes matacus. The sequence goes on along the minus strand of JAKSZT010024889.1, from coordinate 385,254 downwards.
TCTATTTCATTTAATTCTTCTCTAATCTTTGATATTTCCTGCTTTCTACTTCCTTTATGTTTAGTTTGTTGTTATTTTTCCAATTCCTCCAAGTGTGCAGTTAGGTCTCCAATTTTAGCTCTTTCTTCTTTTTTTATATATGAATTTATGGTTATTAACTTCCCTCTCAGGACTTCTTTCACTGAATCCCATAGGTTTTGATATATTGTCTTGTCTTTTTCATTAGTTTCAAGGTAGTTACATTTCTCTTCTTAGTTTTTCCAGAGTTTGCAGCATGTATTTTGAGGCACCTCGATTAGGTGCGTAAATGTTGATGATTGTTCTCTTTTCTTGAGAGATTACTCCTGTTACTAATATGCAGTGTCCATCTTTGTCTCTCACAATAGTTTTGCATTTAAAGTCTATTTTGTCTGATATTAGAATAGCTACTCCTGCCCTTTTTTGGCTATTGTTAGCTTGTAAAGTGGTTTTCCAGCCATTCACTTTCAGCCTCCTTGAGTCCCTGGTTCGAAGGTGCCTTTCTTGTAGACAGCATATAGATGGATCATATTTTCTTATCCATTCTGGCAATCTGTGTCTTTTGATTGGTGAATTTAATCCATTAACATTCAGTGTTATTACTCGTAATGTATTTCTTACTTCAGCCATTTTTTCTTTGGGTTAATGTATGTCATATGTTGTTTTGTTTCTCTTTTAGACTTTTCAGTTGTTTTTAAACTCTCCTCCAACTCTCTTTCCTTTGTTTTTTCCTTTCAACTTATAGAGATTCCTTTAGTATTTCTTGAAGTGCTGGTTCCTTCTTGACATACTCTCTTAATTTCTGTTTATCTGTGAATATTTTGAACTCTCCATCATTTGTGAATGCCAATTTTGCTGGATAGAGGATTCATGGCTGGAAGTTTTTTTCTTTTAGTGTTTTGTCTATGCTCTATGTCTTCTTGCCTCCATGGTTTTAGCTGAGAAATCAGCACTTAATCTTATTGTGCTTCCCTTGTATGTGAATGTTTTCTTTTCTCTTGCTGCCTTGAGTATTTTCTCTTTGTCTTGAGCTTTGGATATTTTGACAAGTATATGTCTTGGAGTTGGCCTGTTGGGATTTACACTATTTGGGGTGCGCTGTGTTTCCTGGATCTGCACATCCATCTCTCTCAATAGAGTTGGGAATTTTCAGCCATAATTTCTTTCAACACTCCTTCTGTTCCCTTTCCCTTCTCTCCTCCTTCTGGGATTCCCATAATGCATATGTTTGTGCGTTCTGTATTATCGGTTAATTCCCTGAGACCATGCTGGATTTTTTCTGTCTTTTTGTCTATCTGTTCTACAATCTCTTTGATTTCAGTTGTATTGTCTTCCTTATCACTAATTCTTTCCTCTGCCTGTTCAAATCTGCTGCCATGTGAGTCCAGCGTCTTTTTCATTTCTTGGCTTGTGCCTTTGTTCACAATCATATCCATTACCTTTTTAGAAGTGTTAGCTATTTCTTCAGTATATTCTCCCAGTGTCTTCTTTATATCCTTAATCTCTTCCTTCACTTCTTTAAGTTGGTCCATGATATTTGTTTGGATAGCTTTGATTAGTTGTTCGATGTTCTGCATTGCTTCCTGGTTTTTATTTTGTGCATTGGACTGGTCCATGTTTTCCAGTTTCTTAGAGTCATTTGTATTTTTCTGTTGCCTTCTGGTCATCATATTATCTTGATGGGCTTGTTCAGTTGATTAGCTTTTCTCTATGCTCTAGAATTTTATTTAGCTGTTGGTTCTGTGTGTGAGTTAAGTTTTCTCTTTGGCAGTTTTTCTTCTTATTTTATTTCCTTGCTTCTTTCTATGTTCCCTTGAAGGCAAAATGTTAGGGTCAGAGGAATGAAAAGATGTAAGGAAGGCAGAAGGATAATAGTAATATTGATAAAAGTTAGGAGAGGGGCATAATGAGACTTAATAAAATGAATATTTAACTTCTTTAGGCAGTGTAGAGTACTAGGAAAAAATATGGGGTTCCTACAATGGACTGGAAAAGAAATAGAGAAATATATATATAATGATTTAGAAGGCTAGAATTATGAGGAAGGAGAGAAATAGTAAAGAAAAGTCTGAACGGAAAAAGTTAATACTAAAAAAAAAAAAAATGGAAAAAGTAAACAAAATAGATGGAATAGAAATTGACACCCTTAAGTTGTGGGCCTATGAAAAAATGTTGTCTCTAAGAGCCACAACAGAAAACAGAAGGCAGAAAGATGCAGGAAGGATAAGCGATAGTTTGTAATACAGAATCAATATATACAGCGAGTGAGAAATTACTGTAAAAGAAGCCCAGCAAAGAAGTGACAAGCTGGCGGCACTTATTAATAAAAAAAAAAAAAAAAAGAAGGAAAAAGAAGGGGGTAGAAAGAGGAAAGAATAGCAAGAGACCTGAAAGAAACAGAGAGAAACCAAAGATCCACACAGGCAAGCAGTCAAACAGAGTTAAGGGGGGTCAATGATTCCCCTAGGGTCCACATGGATCCGTCCTGCCTACTTGTGTTTATCAATCAATTTCCCCACAGGGTTCTATATGCAGGTCCTGAAGCAGCTTTTAGCTATTAAACTAAATTAAAAAGAATTTATTTTTCATTTGTTAAGGTGACCTCACTTTTTTTTTTAATTTTTATTTTTTTAGCCAAATGCAGGACCCAAAATAATTCCTCCTCTAGACCAACCCCCTTATGGAAGGGACCCTAGCTGGGCCCATGGAAATTAATCAAGCATGTCCCACTTTCTGGACTCCCCAGGTTAGCTGTAGCTCTGATGTTAGTCAGTGCAGAGTGCTAAAAATGGCCAATTCTGCCCCTTCTGGAGCGGAGCTCGAGTGTCACCGGGTTGCTCAGTAAATCAGTTTGAGCGTAGATTTATGTCTGCTCTCAGCCTGATGCTGCTTCAGGTCAGTTTATCTGCTCTCAAAAGCTATGGGGCGGTTCAGGCAGCCAGATCGATGTCTAAAAATGTAAAATACCCTTCCCTGTCCTCCAACAGAACCCTCCCTCTTTTGGGAAGTGTCCCTTCTTCCTGGCTCCACAGCGGCCCGCGTCTTATCCCTGGGTGGCTAGGGAAATCAGCTCCGTTCCCCGACCAGAATTCCCCCTCCGGTTCACTGGGTGCTGATTAGCTCCTTTGATCTGTTCACACAAGTTCCAAGGGGCGCCAGGCAGCCAGATTCCCAGAAAATAAAAATATTTTGCCCTGCTCACAGCTCCCTAACCGCGGGGCTCAGCTGTCTGTGCCAAACACCACCGGGAGCCTTAAAACTCACGAATCTCTACCGTTCTGTCCACGCCGTTGATCCGCGCAGATAGATGTCCCAAGCTTCTCACTCCACGCGTGCACAGCACAGACCCCTGGGCAGGACCCCATCCACAATCTGCCTTGCTCTGGGAGTGTGTGTGCCCTCCTACACTAATGCCATCTTTGCTCGTCTCCAATACATTTCATCTTTGGGATTTGCACACATATAATTGGCATAACTAACCGCAGATTACAGATCACTAGGAAAACCACAGTACTTCCAACCATGGATCATCAAAGCAAAGGAAGTCATGGGTAGAGGAAGAAATGAGAATAGAATTGGAAGGTATTGTGACCTCAATGAAGAGTCAACATTACCAAAACTCAGCATACACCAGATACATTCCAGCTTAATGAAATGGATAAACTTTCCAAGGACATTGACTTTGAATTTTGGCCCTGGGTTCCAAATGGCTCCCAGTGGTGGGGGCTGCCAGGATAGAATCACACTCTCCCTCACCATTGCCAGCCAGGAAAAAATGGTCACGTGGGTGTTCCTAGCTACTGGCCTGGCCTGTGTTCTTTCTGTCCTCTACCACAGGGACCATAGCTGAGTGTGGCCCAAACATTTCCACAGACTAATTACTTGGAGCCCAGGGCCATGAAGACTTGGCTCTTTGGAAACACAGCATCTGAGAGACACTTCTAAAAATAGACAAGAAAGAGAGAGAAAAGATTGGAATCCTAGAGAAAAGAAACTAAGCTCTGATTCTCTTTTGCAGTGTGGTGTGGTGCTGGTTCAAAAGTAGAAGTAAAATGAAATATCCACTCATCAAACTCAGGACAATGTGGAAAAATTAAACCATAAGAGCCTTCAAATCAGACAGACAATATACATACAACTATTGAGACATGCTGAAGGCAGTGTGTGGAAAATATGTTTCAAACATATTCTATGGGCTGTGGCTGGTAGTAAAAATCTCCTGTTATTTTCTCATGATCTGTAAGAAATATTGCACCACAATGTGGTGTGATGATGGAGGAAAATGGTATCAAAATTCTGACTAAGTACATAAATATTTTGTTGGTTCACATGTTTTGTTAAAAAAATACACTTACAAAAATAAGAATGTGGTGGGTTGGAGGCAAAAACATGAAATGGTAGAAATGGACTCTAGTTATAACTCAGATAGGGACGATATTCTCTCACATACATATTTGATGTATTTAAAGTAAAAAAAAAAAAACTTTTTAAAAGTACTTAGTAAACTACAAATCTTAAAAAGAGGGTTCAATATCTCTTATTGACTTCAAATAAATCTTTACCTAAGAGAGAAAGAATTTTTGCACATATCCAGTCAATGCTATTTGGAAATGAATGCCCCCCCCCCTTTTAAAGTAAACTCTTTAAAAACAAGAGGCTTCAATGATATGAGTTCATGGAGAATGCATTTGGTACATAAATTTTTGGGTTAGATTTTCTTCTTAATATTTCATGAAATGTTAAACTACTCTAACTTGTAGACTAATAATGGGAAGACAACAAATGCTTCTCAGTGATTCCTCCATTTTTGAAATATCCCCATTTTAAATCAATAATTCAGAGGACATCTTTTACATGACTTCAGGAATTCCATCCAGCCTGGGTGGAATTGTTAAATTTGGTGGAGCTGCCCTCAACAAACCATGTGTGAGCAGGATTAGGAAGAAGAGTATCTGAAATATTGGAAAGAGGTTTAGCAAGGAGATCAAGCATATCACCACAATCATGAGTGTAATCTGTTTCAGGTGTTTCTGGCAGGATTGCGAGGAAGACAGTGGTGTAAGATGACACCAGGATTTTGTAGAAAAGTTGCGTGAAGGGTTTGAAGATGGGTAGAGGAGATAGATGCAGTAGCTTTGTGAGTTGAATGGGGAGATAGGGAATGTGAGGAAAAAACATTGAGATGATTTATTGGAGACAGTTTAAAACTTTCTTGATCTAGGAGGGAAGCAGCAGTGAGGAGTTTGAGGCAAGTGGGCTAGCCAAGACTTACAGGATCTAATTGTTTGGAGAAGTAGGCAATTATTCAGTAATCAGGGCCATATGGCTACATTAAGATTCCTAGAGCATACCCATGTTGGGTGTCTACATAGAGGTAGAAAGGTTTAGAGGGGTTGGGGAGAGCTAGAACATGTGCAGTTAGTAGAGCTTTTTAAAGCTAATCGAAGGGAAGTTTGAGTGATAGAGGGTGATCATGTGGCTCGTGTAAATTTGCAGAAGCAGCTTGGTAGAGAGGTTTCAATATAGGTCTGAATTTTGGAATCCAGAAAGTGAAAAAGTTGACGAGACCTAGAAAAGAAAGGAGGTATGTTTTGGTTTGTGGGAGGGGATAATTTTTGATGATTTGGATTCAGTCTGCAGTTAGATGTTTGTGTGAGGGAGAAAGACGGAGCCCCAGATAGGTTATTTCAGATTTGAAAAATTGTCCTTTGCTGGGGGAAACAGGATATCTCTTTTTCACGGAGAAAGTTAGGCAGATTGATAGTGTGGGTTATGGAGGTTTGTAAGGAGGGTCTACAAAGGAGGAGGTCATCGACATATTGGAAAAGAGTACTGGAAGGGAGTTGAAGGTTAGAGAGGTCTTGGTGTAGGGCCTATCCAAAAATGTGGGGGCTATCTTTAAAGCCCTGGGGAAGAACTGTCCAGGTTAATTGTTGGGGATTTAGGGGGTCTTCAGGGTCTGTCCACATAAAGGCAAAAATGTCTTGGTAAGTTTCATCTAGGGGAATAGTGGAAAAGGCATCTTTGTGGTCAATTACAGTATAATGTGTAGTTTGAGGGGGTATATGGGACAGAAGACTGTACAGGCTAGGAACTAGGGGAATGATAGGCTGTGTGGCTTCATTAATAGTTCTAAGGTCCTGCACAAGATGATAATTCAATTTGTATTTTTTACTGCTAGGATTAGAGTATTAAAGGTGAGTTAGTTGGACATAGAAGGCCAGTGGCATGGAGTTTGTCAATTGTGGGTTTCAAACCTCATCAGGCAGAGATGGATAGGGGAAACTGGTGAATATTTGTGGAAGAAGAGGGTTTTCTTAAGACTATTCTGACAGGGGAATGGTGTGAAGCAACTGAAGGAGAACTGGTATTCCTGATCTGGGGATGAACTTCTGTTTGTAATATGGGAGCAATGTCAGTAGGGTTTGGGGAGGGGGTGGGTGTGGTAGACAGGAGGAGAAGGAAGTTGTTTTGGGAGGATGGGAGCATAAAGGAAATGGAGGAATGGATTTTAGAGAGTATATCATGACCTAGGAGTGGGGAGGGACAGGTAGGGATAAAAAGGAATTGGTGGTAAAATGTATGATTTTCTATTGAGCATATGAGTGGCTTGGTAATTAAAGGAGAAGAGGGGATGCTGTCAACTCCCACAATAGAGATTGAGGAAGTAGATAAAGGTCCTGAATGTTCTAGGAGGACTGAATATGTGGTCCCTGTGTTAATCAAGGAGATCGGCTTACCTCCAACCTTGATGGTAACCCTCGGTTCGGACCTACTGATGGAGATGTGGGGTGGTTCTGAACCCGGGACCTGTCAGATGTCTCGTATTACTCTGAGAAGGCCTGGAAAGGAAGATTTCAGCTCCGGATCTGTAGAGTGTGCTGGAGGAACTTTCCTGGAAACAGGGTTTTCAGGACAGTCCGACTTCCAATTACCCTTGTGCCTACACACCAGTCAAGGCCTTTATGGGGGTCTTGGATCAGGGCAGGAATGAGCCCAATGCCCTTTCTTTCTGCCTTTGAAACAGGGTCTGGTTGGTGGCCGAAGGGAAGAAAAGGGATTGGGTTTTCCAGAATCGACCCTGAGGGCAGCAGTAAGGAGGGAGGCTTTAGCTTGATCTCACTTTTGCTTTTCTAATTTGGCTTCCTCTTTCCTATTGTTAAAGATCTTAAAAACCACTTTAATCAGGTCTTTTTGAGGGGTTTGAGGGCCGTCCTCTAACTTCTGAAGTTCTTTTCTAATATTGGGATAAGATTGAGTTATGAAGTGAGTGTGTAAGTACAGTTGACCAGAATCCAAGTCAGGATCTAAATTAGTGTATTTAAGGAGAGATTTGGTTAATCTGTTCATGAAGGCAGCTGGATTTTCATCAGGTTTTTGTGAGATCTCTTTAATTTTGTCATAATTAACTGTCTTAAGGGTAGCCTTTATCCTGCCTTCTATTATGCAGGTTAAGAAATGGGCCATACGAACAAGGCCAGTGGAGCCTGGTTGGTAATCCCAGGGTGGGTTAGTGGTTGGAACTGCAGTGGGGTCTGCCAGGTGCCTATTGGGATCTGGGGTAGACATGGAAACTGTGAAAGCAATAGCTGCAGCCCAAATGTTTTTTTTTTTTCCTCTGGAGTTGTGGAGGAAGTAATGATAACTAACATAAGTGTCCTGATAGGTGAGATCATATAAGTGAGTGAGGTGTTGAAATTCTTTAACGTATGTAGCAGGGTTTTCAGAGAAAGATCTTAACTGGTCTTCTAAATGGCTTAAATCTGATGTTGAGAAAAGAACCTGTACTCTGACTATTCCTTCAGCTCCTGCTACTTCCTGGAGGGGTAAGAGAGGAGCTGGCATATATGTGGAGTTAGGAACCTGAATGCTAGTGGAGGTGGAGTGCTGTGGCATGGAAGGAGGGGGGAATTAGTCCCCCTGAGCAAGTATGAGGAGGGGAGATGGGAGGGGTAGAAGGCAGCAGTAATGAAGGGGATAGGAAGAAGGAGGGAGGGTGACCTTGGAGATAATACCAGAGGATAATATGGAGGAGGTATGAGGGGACATGATCTGAGAGATCAAAGTCAGAGTGTGAAGAAGTTTTAGGTTTAGGGAGTAGGGGTGATGAGGAGGAAGGGATCTGAGGAGGTTTCTAGTGTAAAAGACACTTATGTTTGGTAAGAAGAGCAGGATTGGCAGAGGGAGGGGTAATTGTGAAGGTATAAGAAGGCCTGAATGTAATGGATCTCTTACCATCGGCCATTGTGCTGGATAAAGTTCTCTAAGTCTCAGAGAACTTGGAAATTGAAAGTGCCATGTTCTGGCCATTGACTTTCATTGTCCAATTTGTATTGCGGCCACACAGAGGTCAAATAGAAAAAGAGTTTTAAGGTTTGATGTCTCCTTCTGGGTACAGAGTTTAAAGGTTATGAAGGAGACAGCCCAGAGGCATGGTTTGGGAAGGGGGCAAAAGTGAATTCCCCATTTTAGGTGGCTTGGGTGAGAAAAAGGATCTCTAAGACAGGGGAGATTCTGAGTGAGACAGTCAGCTCCAAATCAGTCAGAAGTCTCCAAGGAAACAGGAAACCATGCTTCGAGCCAGACATCTCCAGAACCAAGGTGTTTCTTCCCACAAGGATGCAGGCCTACCACCCACCGTGGCCCTTGGGGACAGTATGGATCACTGAACTAGCACTAGAAATTTTTGGTGGGTTGTCCTGGACAATGGAAAAAGGAAAGAGAGTGAGAACAGGATCCTATGACAGAGAAACCCTTAACTCACCCGACCAAGATTTGATGGGCATGCGGCCATGGCAAGGGGGAGATTCTTCATCAATCAATCAGTTTCAACGTGACCCCAGTCCAGGGTTTTCAGCAAAAAATGTGAAAAACACTGCTCACTGGGACATGGACTGATAATTGCAGGCAGAAAGATTTATTGAGAAGCTCTCTCAGTGGAGGAGGTCTGAAGAATAGACTTCAGCCTGCTCCCAGAAGGGAGAATATGAATTTATACAGTACATTTCTAGATGGGGTAATGATGGTCAGTAGGAAAGGGTTAGGTTTCAAGTGAGGTTCAGGAGCCAATAGGAAGCCCTACAGGTGAAAATTTTCCCTTGTATAGCTAGAGGTAATGAGCTAAGGAGTTATGTGTCCTTGGAGAGCTGGAGGGGCTGCTGGGGCCTTGGTCTGGAGAAGGGGAGGCTCTCTATCTCACTTTACTCCCATCTCCATGTGTTCTATTTGTTTAACCTTTGGGGAAGTGCTGTGCTTTCAGACACTTAGGCTTAAAGGGATCTTGTCTTTCCTTAAAGCATGTCAGGGGGAATTGAGCCCCAATTTGTTAATTATTGCAAATCTAGTGAGGGGTAACCTCTAACATAAGGGTTATTTTCAAAGTTCGTATTTGGCCAGGTATTTTAAAAATGGTTTTTCTATGATAAGGTGTGGCAGTTTGATGTAATTATGAATTCCAAAAATGTAATTGACTCATGCTTGTAAACTGATCTGTTAATCTGGGCATGATTACGTTAGGATTAGGGCATTGAGCCCCACACCTTGGTGGGTGGGGAATTGAATATAAAAGGCAAGGCAAAGGACGGTTGAAGCAGTCTTTTGAGAAGCTGTTTTGATGTTGGAAAGAAGGCCCCAGGAGAAGAGAAGCAAGCCGTTCGCCTGATCATCTACAGCTGACCTTGTGGAGGAAACAGGAGCTAAGCCCAGAGAGAAACATAGCCCCAGGAAGAGAGGAACCCCAGAAGCCTGAACCCTGGCAAACGCCGGCAGCTGTCTTGCTCTAACACATGGCAATGGACTGTGGTGAGAGAAGAGACTTAACGCTTTATGGCCTGGTATCTGTGGACTTCTACCCCAAATAAATACCCTTTATAAAGACCAGCCCATTTTTTGGTATTTCACATTAGCACCCCTTTGGCTGACTAATACAGAATTTGGTACCAGGAGTGGGGTAGTGCTTTTGCATACACCAAAATGTTGGAACGGTTTTATAAATGGGTAAGGGGATATTTTTTGGAGGAATTGTGAAATGCTTTATGGAAAAAGCCTAGACCACTTTGAAGAGACTGTTAATAGTAATATGGACGCTAAAGAGACTTTCTATGATGCCTTAGAAGTAAATGATGAAACTTTTATTGTAAACTGGAGGAAAGGTGATTCATGTTTTAAAGGTGCAGAGAACTTAACAAGATTAACTCCTGGTGTTATATGGAAGACAGTATTTAAAAATGGCGAACCAGAGCATTTAGCTAAAGAACTTTCCAAGGTAAACTCAAGAGAATGTGGCTCGGCTTCTCCTTGCAGCTTATAGCAAAATACTCTATGAGAGAAATACACTAAGGATTGAAATTTTGGGTACAAAGAAAACAGAAACTGATTCTGGAACTTCCAAGTTTGTGGAAATCAAATTCCCAGATGAAAATGCCCTATTTGAAGACTTTACTAAACTTGGAACTCGTAATTCAGAATTGAAGATGCAGTTATCTAGGAAAGACTTGTGGAAAGTCTTTCTGTGTGATGGCTTGGACCCCTGCTTCCTGCATGCTAAACCAACAAAGTTTTTGAGAGAGCTGTATGAACAAAACCACTGTCAGCTTGGACAAAAGAGGACATGGAAAGGAGAGAGTGAAGGAGAATCACCTTTAAGAAGAAAACTGTGGAAGCAGAGATCTGGACTTAAGACATCTCCTTGGGCCAAGAGAGGACCCCCACCCATGTGTAAAGAGAGGGTGAGTTTGCCCCTGCAGTTGAAGAGGGTGGATGTTCCTACCTGATGTTCTGAGAAAGTTTTGATGCTGCATGGTGCAGAGAGGGTGAGTTTTCCCCAGCAGTTGAAGAAGGTGGATGTCCCCACCCGATGTTCAGGAAGAGTTTTGCCACCCCAGGGTGCAGAGAGGTTGGAGCACATTCCTCAAAGATTAGGGCGGTTAAGGTCAACACCCCATTGATCTGAGAGGGGTGTACCTGTCCCCCATAGATTAAAGAAAGCCAGGTGGTCAGCCCATTGCTCTGAGAGGGTTGAGCCTGTGTGCCAAAGGTTAGGGAAGGCCAGGTGGTCAACTCGTTGCTCTGAGAGGGTTGAGCCTGTATGCCAAAGGTTAGGGGGAATGTTATCTTCACCTCACTGTACTAGGGGGGCTAAGACTCTAACCCAAAGTTTGGGTAAGGTGTGACAATCACTCCAACACTCTTGGAGGGTGAGGTGTGGAGCTTGGTCGACACCCAGATGCTTGATGAGGGTGGAACCAAGAAAATGGCCATTGAGCAAGCCTGTGGAAAGGGTGGATTCCCATGTGGCCCCAAGGAAAAGAAAGCATCTTCTTAAAAATGAGTCTCAGACTTTGAAATCGATTGGAGGATGCCCTGCAAGTTTACTGAACTGTAGAGGATCCATGACTCATGTTTAACATCCCAATTTCTCCTTATAATATTGAAAATGTTTATCTTTTGTCTTTCCATTTGTGTGTTGGAAGCAGTTAAATGGTTTTGTAAGATTCAGAGGTCTATAGCAGATGGGACTTTGCCTGAAGACAAACTGTATTTCTTTAAAATAATTTTGATATGATTTTGAACTTGGATTGTTACTGATTTAAGTTTTTTTAAATATTGTAATGTATTTTTGGGATTCAGAGGGTGGAATGTGGCAGTTTGATGTAATTATGAATTCCAAAAATATAATTGAATCATGCTTGTAAACTGATCTGTTAATCTGGGCATGATTACGTTAGGATTAGGGCACTGAGCCCCACCTCTTGGTGGGTGGGGAATTGAATATAAAAGGTAAGGCAAAGGACAGTTGAAGCAGTCTTTTGAGAAGCTGTTTTGATGTTGGAAAGAAGGCCCCAGGAGAAGAGAAGCAAGCCGTTCACCTGATCATCTACAGCTGACCTTGTGGAGGAAACAGGAGCTAAGCCCAGAGAGAAACGCGGCCCTGAGAAGAGAGGAACCCCAGAAGCCTGAACCCTGGCAAACGCTGGCAGCTGTCTTGCTCTAACACGTGGCAATGGACTGTGGTGAGAGAAGAAACTTAACACTTTATGGCTTGGTGTCTGTGGACTTCTACCCCAAATAAATACCCTTTATAAAGACCAACCCATTTTTTGGTATTTCACATTAGCACCCCTTTGGCTGACTAATACATAAGGTTACCAAATAGGTGCACGAAAAAATATTGTCCCCATCTTCCTAGTGAGTAGGGTGCATATAATACATTTAAGGTCATTTCCTCCAACCCACACTCTTTTTATTTTTGAAAGTATATTTCAATTGCAGAATGTGAACTTAGAAAAAAAATCATACCCATTGGAAGCCTCCACATGCAACAGCTTTCTATCCACACACCATACCCTGATGGAAACTTGGTTACAGATTAGGAGGTAATATTATCAGTCTATGACCATTAAGCTTGTTCCACAGTGCATGTTTGGCACACACTGTCCATTGTGTCCCATTATCAAGATGTATCACTTGGTGTGGGTGTGCCTGTTTTTCATAGCTTCTCAGGGCTTTACTTCTTTTTCCCCATAATCAGCTGTTTGACTCATGGTTTATTCATAATGTGTCTATATTTAGATCACTACCTCTAAACTGAATTAGAGTTTCATGACACTGTTGCTAGGCAGAGATGGACTAGAGTGGACTTACTGGTTATTCTGTTATAGACATATTGTGATTCAAGCAATGAAAGGAATTACAACATTAATGTGGAGCCAGTGTCCACTGAATCCTTTGGGGGAAGGGAGAGGGAAAAGCAGTTGTAATACAGTGGCTTTTTCAGGACTTGGGAATTATCCAGAGTGCCATTGCAATGACAGATATAGGCCATTTTATATCATCATATTACATGCAAAACTGTGTGGGAGAGAGTGTGGTCTACAATTTGAACTATGGTCCATGCTTACTGGCAAAGCCCCATGATGTGTATATCTATTGCAGGTGATGTGCCACACTAATTGAAGGATGTTTATGTGGGAGGTTGTAGGAGTTGTGGGAAGTGGGGCATATGGGAATCCCTATAATTTTTATGTAACATTTATGTAATCTTAGTATCTTTTAAAAAATAAAAATAAAAAATTAAATAAATAAAAAATAATTTATATATATATATATTTACAAACAGAGGGTGTTGGTAGTCATATACAAAAGTTTTGGATTTGCCTATTTCTGCATTCAGGGCTTCCATATGTTACTCTTCAAGTTGAAGGCTGTGCTCTTTGTGCATCGAGATGGATGGCTTACCCTCGGACTGGAGCATGCATCCTTTGACACCTGTGAGCCATTCCAACTGACATCTGGAGAAGAGTTGAATTGGGCTCTGTGTCCTTGTGCAGCCTATAGATGTTTTTATTCACTCTTCGTGGTGGGCACGGGCATCTGCATTCCATTGGGAAAGAATTTCAGATTGTGGACTGGACATTGTGTTGTTGTGATCAAGTTTGTGTGCTGTCAGCCTTCCTTTTTACTGTAAGAATAAATTTCATTTTATTTCAACTACTTTCAAACTAGTAGAATGTGACAGAACAGCAGTACTTTCCATATGGGTAACTGCATAATAATCCCTGTAATACATGATAAAAACTCAAAGAATCTTGAGACTTATCAGAAGTGATTTCTGTGACAGAGAAACTAGAGCTGGCTATCAATAGAGGATAGATTCATAAAATAATTCACAAAGATCTCCTCTACATTTCTGAATCAAACACGGACTTATTCCCAGATAAAAAATCAGAGAAAAACTTTTGGAACTAGGTTATCATTATTCTCCCAGTTACTGTAGTTACCATTATTTAATTAATATAAAAAAATTGTACAGAAGTTTTTGAACCAATTGCATTCACCAGGAAATGAAATCATTGAGGTCATCCATGTTTCCATAATGTACTTTTCAAAGGATCTAACAAATGCCTTACATTTTCTCATAATGGTAATTATCTTTGGAGTAATGCACTCATTCTTAGGCAAGAAAGTTTACTAAAATGATATCAGTATTTTAAGAGTCATTTTCAAAATTTGTAAGTTGCCAGGTATTTTAAAAATGAATTTTCTATTTGAAAGGCACCCAATATGTGCCAGAAAAATATCCTCAGAATCTTTATCCTGAGTAGAGTGCATAACATAATTTAATGTAATTTTCTTCAACCCACGTTATTATTTTTAAGGTATATTTTTATTATAAAAGGTGAACTTAGAAAAAATATCATACATATTGTAAGACTCCACATACAATAGACTTCCATCAACACACCACAATGTCATGGAAGCTTTGTTACAGATTACGAGATAATATCAGACTATGACCACTAAGCATGGTCCATAGTGGATATTTGGCACACATTGTCCATTGTCTTCCATTTTCAACATATAATGCTTAGTGTGCATGCTGACTATTTTTCATGGCTTCTCATGTGTTTACTACTTTCCCCCCATAATCATGAGTTTGACTCCTGGTTTACTCATAAGATATGTATATTTGGATCACTATCTCAAAACAGAATAAGAGCTTCATGACCCTGTTTCTCAGAAGATATCCTTTTTAATTTCATCCCTGTGTGTTCTATTTAGCCTGGTCATCAATTTATGAGAATTCTATTTAAAGATTCCCTCCCACCTGCCTCCCTGATCCCTGGCACCAAAACAGTGGGCAGTGGATATGTTAAAGCCACACCCTCCAGGGATCCCCTGGGTGGAGGAGGGATGAGCCAAATCACCATGCAAGAAAAACAGCGCCACCAGGTGGTTGCCTGTTCCTACTGGTTTCAGCCTGCTATGCAGGGAGAAACTTTGGAACCAAGGGCCTGCAGGCTAATTTAACCTTCCTTGAAAAGTTTTTCTATCCCTGGGTAAGCAAGGATATATCTGGTGTCACATAGGTTTCATAGACTGTCTCATCATTGAGGTGTAAACATTTTCTCATTTTTGTGGTCATTTCTTCTTTGAGACTTGCCTGAATGAGATCCCAGGAGCTTCTTCAGCAAATGGGATTTTTTCCCCTGGTAATCTCTTTAGGATTGATTACTATTTAAATTCACTCTCTTCTGAGACCATCACTGACTGGTTATATTTTGTGAAATGCCTTGAGGGTGGTTTTGACCAAACTCAAGGGCTGTGCTACCATAATCTGGGCAGACTTAAAAACAACAGGAATCCATTATTCTGAGCAAGCAGAGAAGGCCCTGACATTAAACAAGATCTTCAATGTCCTTCCGGATATTTTTCTCCATTTTCCATCTCTCTCTGTTGTTTCTTCCACTCCCACCCTCACTCTTTGGTTGCTTGCTCTGATGTCTATTGAAAGAGTGGTGTGATGATCAGGATTCAGTAAGTTTCTTAATAGAAAATATAGATCTGTTTTTAATTGACTCAGGAATGCAGAAGTGATATATTTCTGGTATATCATTTTACTTTGTGCATACTTATACATACTCATTAATTAAAAGAGTCCATCTGGTTACATAATATTTTCTCAGGAGGACTGTGAAAAATATTTTAAGTTCCTTGCCCCTTAAGAGAAGGAGTTGGCCCATTGTTATCAGTGGTAATTCATTCCAATAAGATGTGGAGAATTCCCAAATAGGAATTTGATGGTCCAGAACTAAATATGTCCTAAATGAGAATAAAATCACTAAATCAATAATTTATCTCATTTTCAGAGATTATTGGGTCCAATAGTTAGGGCTGTAATATACAAAGAAGAATTGTGTCATCCTTGATTTTAATTATGACAGAATTATTATTCACATTTAAATGTTTCTTCCTCTAGGTGTACTTCTTAGAATGGATTATATTAAAACTAACCTGGCCTTACACTCTCTTTTCTTTTGTTTTTCCTGGAATATATTTTTATTCTATTAGATATGTAACACCAAGTAGGATTCATCTGGAAAATATTTGTTCACAGAATGATTTACAATTCTAAAGTAAACCACATTTATTAATACCTCCAATATTCTCATATTGATCATTAAGCTTTGGGAAGTTCTCAAGGTCATGAATAGGGGATAATTTTTCTGAAGTTTATTTTCCTCTGGAAACAAGTTTCATCATGATTTTAATAGTCATTTTCATTATATTAATGTTATTATTAGAAGAGTTGGTTTAGTGAAAAATTCTTGCAGAAAATAGGGAATTTCTGGTCATCCCCTACCTTTTTCCCTCATCTTTAACACTTTATATTCCACTCTTTCTTATTGATATTCTGTCTAAATGTTCAATCCATTATTGAAGTTGTGTATTGAATTCCCCTATTACTCAATTTTCATTTTCTTTTTCTCCCTTAATTTGTCAACATTTGCTTCGTACATTTTTTAGCTCTTCAATAGAAAATCAAAATTCTCTATTTTCTGCAAGAATGAAAAGAAATGTCAATTTATCCATATATTACAAGGTTAATAAAATAAGTTTTTCAAAATATTCTTTTAGAGATAGCTGTAAGATCATATTTGAAGACAACCTTCTTAAAACCAGTCAACATCCTTACAAGTTTTTGCTGCCAGATTGACTGGTATTTCCAAATGTAGTTTCAGCATTGTATGTTATGGTTGATCTGTCCTGTCCTCCCCCCTGCCCTGACCCTTTAAACAAATTTGTGTTTTTCTCTACAGGATTCCTGAATTAGTCTCTGTGTATTTTTAAAAAGTGTGGAGCAGTATATAAATGACATTGCACAAGTATCATAAGGCCTGAGTATTCTACTGTGTTTAATACTGCATTAACCTGTGCAAGGATTTTGTATTTTTTATACATTTCTAAGAAGATATTCTTATTAGCTAATGTTTCCTAAATTGTTTCTTTTCAAGTTTCAATAATGCCACCTCATCCTTTCCCTTCTTTGTTCCTCCCTCCATCTTTTTCCTTCCTTCCCTTCCAATTTATCTCTCTCTCTCTCTACTGAGAATCCACCTTATCTAGTTTTAGACATTTCACATTCCTAAAATGTGAACTGTTGGGTAGTCTGTAATTTGGCACTCAAACAACTCTTACTGTGGTTTCATGGCCTGTTTTTACCTGTGCCATATGATTTTATTTCACAACAATGTCATGCAGCTGGACTGTAATAAACAGAAGATAATCTATCTAAATAATTCTGAACAGTCTTTTCAAAAATCCTGATTTCCAGTATTGGTTCCTAACTATGATTCAGAGTGACCTCTTTCTATATTTGGCCTCTTCTGAAAAGTTACAGTAGCTCTAATGTTCACAATGGTGATGTCCTGGCCTTAATCTCTGCTAAGAATGGCTGGAACTTTTTCCCAGGAAACATTTCATGGGAATGGCCACTCCCTCTCTTCCAGCTGTGAATACTTCAGGTCATCTGGTAGAACAAAATGAGGGCTGAGCTACCTGCAGGTCTGGTGGGATCAACCTTCCCTCTTCAAAAGCAAAAAAGTGAAGGGATATGCACAGAGACACACATATATAAACTCTGTTCTGATTTCCTCTTAAATTTTGCTGATACTCCTATTTTTTTTCCAAATGAAAATAATAAAATTTACCATTACTCCTCAAGAGAAAGAGAGAAAAAAGTCTACTCAAGTGATTTCAAAGTGAGTTGGGAGGAGGTCATTCCAAAGGTTATGGTTATGCACATCTCAGGAGGATCTCACTGACTATCACAGTAAACAACACTTCTAACAAGGTTGCTCCTGAGGGCTCTAGAGACATCTAGAGCTTTAGGCAGGTAGACAACCCTAGGAAATCAGCATCCAATTGGTGGGCCTTACCTTAGAATATCTGATAACCTATCAGAGTTGGAAACATTTATAATTTTCCTATACATGGTTCTTCTTCCCCTTTTACTTGAACCTATAATTAGCACTATCTCCATTCACTATCTGTCCCAGACACTTAAATCCTCAGAGTGTTCATATGCCTGTTTAGCCCTGAATCTCAGCAAAGTTGTAGCCAACACTTACTCTCCAGTTCATTGGACTGACCCAAGACAATGAATAAAATTATTATGGACAATGTTCATCCCCCAAAGCAGAGAGCATCTACAAATACAAGCAAGAGAGTTTCATCCATCTGCTTCATGGGATCTAAACACCCCTCTCAATAAGAAGCAAGTGGGCATCACTATACCCAAATCCTCAAGAAAGAGGACTGAACACACATAAAGGGAAAAATGCAACTATGGACCAAACTAGACTTATTATTATTCTAGTAGTGGAAGAAATTGTAACTTTGATATAAAGAGAGCAGTCAACAACTGAGGGGAGGTAGAGGTAAGAATAGGTGTAACATGTGGCATTGTTTTGGACATTGAAAATTTTCTGCATGATGTTGTGATGACAGATACAGGCCATTATACAATTGGTCAAAACTGATAAAACTGTGTGGTATGAAGTGTAAACCATAATGTAAACTATAGACCATGTTTAGTAGAAATGCTTCAATATGTGTTCATCAATTGTAACAAATGTACCACACTAATGGAAGATATTGGTAATGAAGGAAAGTGTGGGAGAGGGAGGGGGTGGAGTATAGGAAAATTTCCTATATTTTTTATGTAGTATTCATGTATTCTAAAGCCTCTTTAAAAAAGAAAGAAAAAAGCCTATCTTAGGGCAATGCTGGATCCTGTTAGGGCACAGTTTTCAGATTTTATGGTCTATAATCATAGATAGCAATTGCCTTTGAGTAAACCTGGTATTTATACCACTAACTGACATGTGTCTTGCAAGGGATAGAGATTACTGTATTTACTTTTAGTTTATGAGATGGATGGACTATTTCTTAATTGGACTTATGCTCATAATAGGGTCAGTACAAACAATAAAACTTTGGCTCTTCACCTCTAGTCATGGATGAAAACCCATTCTTAAGAATAGGTCCAAGAATATGGCTCTGAAAAATGACAACTGTGCTTACATGGGCAGAACTGGCAACCACAACTATCTACCTAATGGTCACCAGCTCACAGTAAGCACACCAGCTGGAAAACAGATTACATGTGTCTTATCCTTATATTTCTATTCTTACTGTAGATGCTGTAAAGATTGTAAGGTACCTGGAGACATCTAAGAATTAAGTTTTGAGAAAGTGGATAAATAATGAAAATAATAAAAATGATCAGATTAAAATGAATAGTAGAAATCTCACAATATAATGGGAACTATTTTTTTTTTATGCAGGACCTCTAAACAACTTATAAACTTGATCAAATAAATTGCACAGAGACATACACACAATCTAAAAACTTATTAAAAATTAAAGTAGATTTCCCAATTTTTTAATTCTCAGTGTATATTACACGAGTAATAAAAAGAATTATTTAAAAATTATCATTACTTAGGTACACAATACATTACAAAACTAGACCAAACTATTTTATGTAATTATAATTCAGAATAATTGTTATCCTTGGGAGTGGGGAGAGGTAACTAGAAGGAAACATGAGGGGTCATCTGGGAATACTGTTCATTTGATAGTTCTTGATCTGTATCTATATTATATTTCAAGATTATGCTTTTTCCGATTTGTATCTTTAGTATTTCAGGATGCAACTATAAGTGAGAGGAATGAAAAAGTGAAATAGCATTCAATGCATAATGCTCTATAGTTTGTGTTACTGTCACTTACTTAAAAAATAGACCATTTCATAAACATTGTCATAAGGTGGCCAACTGAATAGAAAATTTTTTTCTCTTATAAATTATATTTCATCCCAGGACTACTTTCAATCAAGGGAATATTTAATGTTCCAATGATATCTGTAGCAGTTTGGTATGGTTTATGAATT
The DNA here is from genome assembly GCA_026826555.1 of Tolypeutes matacus. Classification (NCBI taxonomy): domain Eukaryota; kingdom Metazoa; phylum Chordata; class Mammalia; order Cingulata; family Chlamyphoridae; genus Tolypeutes; species Tolypeutes matacus. The sequence continues at coordinate 365,501 of JAKSZT010024889.1, read as the reverse complement.
CCAAAAATAAATATTGGATTATGTTTGTAAACTGGTCTGTACCTGGGCATGATTAAATTATGATTAGGGTTTTGATTGGGCTGTTTCAGTAGGATGTTGAGTCCCCACCCACCAAGGGTAAAGGGAGCCCAAAACTGCACAGCAGAGCAGATGAGTTAATTGGAGTTTTGACACTGAAGTTTTAAGCTGGAGCCTAGTAGGTAAGCACATAGAGGAGCAGAGCAGCTGAGCCTGGAGAGAATTGAGCCCTGGGGAAAGAGACAGACTGGTCACCTGACAGCCTACAGCTGGCCTTGTGGAGAGAGGTAAAGTCTAGAGAGCCTCATAGTCTACAACTGATATTGTGGAGAAAACAGAGGAGTTGAGTGCAGAGAGGATTGAGACTTGAGAAGAGAAGAACCCAGCAAGACTGAAACCTGGCAGATATCAGCAGCCATCTTACTCCAACATATGGCAATAGACTTTGGTGAGGGAAGTAACTTATGCTTTATGACCTCGTAACCGTAAGTTTCTACACCAAGTAAATACCCTTTATAAAAACCAACTGATTTCTTGTATTTTGCATCAAAAACCATTTGGCTGACATACAGAATTTGTTACCAGAGAGTAGGGTCATTCTTTTCAATTACCAAAATGCTAGAACAATTTTTTAATGGGTAAGGGGTATTTTTTGAAGGAATTGTGAGATGCTTGATGCAAAAGGCCTAAATAGATTTGAAGGACTCTTGATAGGGATATGGAGGCTAAAGAGACTTTTTGAGGCCCAAGAGCTAAATGATGAAACTACTATTGGAAACTGGAGAAAAGACAATCTGTGTTTAAAAGTTTTAAAGAACTTAGCAAGATTAATTCCTGGTGTTTTATGGAAGGCAAAATTTGAAAATGGTGAGCCTGGACACTTAGCTGAAGAACTTTTCAAAGTAAAATCAGAGAATGTGGTTTCGCTTCACCTTGCAGCTTATAGCAAAATGCTAGACAAGAGAGATAAGCTGAGGGCTGAACTGTTGGGCACAAGGAAAACAGAAACTGATTCTGGAAATAGCAAGCCTCTGTAAATCAAGCTTTCAGAAGATAGCACCCATTTGAGGACTTAACTAAACTTGGAATTTGTAAACCAGGATTGAATATGCAATTATCTAGGAAAGGTTTGTGGAAAGTCATAATGTATGATGGCTTGGACCCCTGCTCCTTTCATACTAAACCAACAAGCTTTTTGAGAGAGCTATATGAACAAAACCACTGTCATCTTGGACTAAAATGGACATGGAAAGGAGAGATTGAAGGAGAAACAGCTTTAGGAGTACCATGGAACTACAATCTGGAATTAAGACATCACCTTGGCCAAAACAGGAAACCCACCCATGTGTACCAAGAAGGTGAGTTTGCACCAGCAGTTGAAGAGGGTGGATGTTCCCATCCAATGTTCAGGGACAGTAATCCACCCCAAGTTACAGAGAGGGTGGAGCACTTTCCTCAAGGTTATGGCAGTTAAAGTCAGCATCCCATAGATCTGAGAAAGGTGGACCTGTCCCCCATGGATTGGGAAGAGCAGGTGGTCAACTCATTGTTCTGAGAGCATTGATCCTGTATGCCAAAGGTTAAGGATGATGCTGTCCTCACTTCACTGTACTAGAGGGATTAAGACTCTAACCCAAAGATGGGGTAAAATGTGGCAATCACCCCAACACTCTTGGAGGGTGAGTTCTGGAGCTTGGACAACACCCAGATGCTTGATGAGGGTGGAACCAAGAGAATGGCCATTAGGCAAGCCTGTGGAAAGGGTGGGTCCTCATGTGGCCCCAAGAAGAAGGAACCATCATCTTAAGAATGACTCTCAGACCTTGAAATCAAAGGGACAATACCCTGTACGTTTGCTAAACTGTAGAGAACCCATGACTCATGTTTCCCTCCCAATTTCTCTTTAGGGTAATGCAAATCTTTATCCTTTGTCTGTCCATTTGTGTATTGGAAAAAGATAAATTGTTTTGTAAGTTTCAGTGGTCTACAGAAGACAGGTCTTTGCCCCAAGACAAACTATTTCTTTAAACTGATTGTGTTATGATTCTATACTTAACATTGTTAGTTATTTAAATTTAAAAAAATATTGTAATGTCTTTTTGGAATTCACAAGACAGAGTGTATCAGTTTGATATAGTTTATGAATTCCAAAAATAGATATTGGTTTATGTTTGCAAACTGGTCTATACCAAGGCATGATTAAATTATGATTAGGGCTTTGATTGGGCCATATAAGTAAGATGTTGAGACCCCACATCCTTGGTGAGTGGGACTCAGAGATAAAACTACACAGCAGAGCAGAGGAGTTAGTTGGAGTTTTGATGTTGTAGTTTTGAGCTGGTGCCCAGGAAGTAATCATACAGAGGAGCAGAGCAGTTGAGCCTGGAGAGAATCAAATCCCAGGGAGAGAGACAGAGGGAACCAACCTGATAGTCTATAGCTGGCCTTGTGAAGAAAACAGAGTTGCTGAACCCAGGGAGAAATAAGTGACAGGAACAGAGAAAGCCAGGAAACCTTAACTCTTGCAGATGTCAGCAACCGTTTTGCTCCAACACATGGCAATAAACTTTAGTGAGGGTAGTAATTTACACTTTATGGCCTGGTCACTGTAGGCTTTTACATCAAATAAATACCTTTTATAAAAACCAACAAATTTCTGGTATTTTGCATTAGCAACACATTGGCTGACTAATATAATATCATAATCGGATATTTCAGAGGTTAACATCAAGAAGTATGAAGAGCCATCAGACAGACTAGTTCAAGATCTCATCTGTCCTAATTATGCAATTTATAGCCATGCTTGTTGTATATTGGTCAGATGAGAATGAGAAGGACTGCAATGTAAAGCATAAGGGGTGGGTGCTTTCAAATGGAGAGATTTTATAGATACAGAATGAATCAATTCTAGCTATGCTGGTTACTCTATCTGGAAAGTCTCATCATCTCTTCTTTTGTTATACAGATTTTACTAGACTTAATACAATTTCCACTCCTACCTCAACTCATCCAAGATCACCCCAGTCAAAACTGACTCTCCCTTCTGGGAACTCTTGTGAAACATGCAGTCAGCATCACAGACTTTAGCACTTAATTCTTCACTAGTTGTTTCTTGAATGTTTATCTTATTCCCCAAAGGTAGTGATAAGCTAATGGAACAATATATATTTTTTCTACTTCTCCCTCAGTATGGAGTATGATAGCCAAAACACTTGAATTGAAGATTATTGGTTCAAAATATTGATAATTATCCAAAAATGGAGATGGTGACTTATGGGTTCATACTGCAATTATTTCTATTTTTGCATATGATTGAAAATTCCCTTGATAGCAAGATTGCCAGGTTAGCAAGTACACATATAGGATGCCCAGTTTACTTTGAATATCAGATAAACAATGGTTAATTTATTATTTTTATTTTATAATATTATATTTAAATTATTATAGTAAATGTCATATATTATTTTATAATATAATTAAATAACATTATTATAATAGTTTATAATATGATTTATATTATTGTCAAATTACTATATGTTCCCATGGGACATAGATTTTAGAAGTATTCATTTCTTATGAGAAAATAAAATTAAACTGGGTTTTCTGTATTTTACCAGGCAAACAGTTCAGCCATAAATTCAAACACATAATTGTGATGTTTAATGGACTAAAAGAAAAAGTGAAAAACTGGATGGCAGAAAAAGTGCAATGTCTTCTATAGTGTGGTCTGGTGTCACTTGCCAAAGAATACAATATGGGCTCTGTTAAAAAGCCAGCTTCCAGTGGTCTCCTGCCCCCACCCAAGGCATACCAAATCTTAATGGGGCTTTATATTTGCTAAGGGCTCCCAGTGATTCTGCTGCTATTGCTAGTAAACCAGGTGTCTATGCTGTTTTATATATTATATGATCTTTACTTTCTTTGTAGTGGCCTTATTTGAACTAGTTCTCTACTCTTGCTTTTTTGTCAGGGACATGATATAAGAGACATTAGTATTCCTATTCAGTGACTCACTTGCTGAAGAGTGAAAAATCAAATCATGTCACAAATATTTTATAGCCTTTAGAATATTTAAGCTTTTTGAATTTTTATACAGTGACCCAGCAACTTAACTAGTGATGCACATTCTACTGATTTTATTCAACATTACCAATAAAATTGTAGTTGGGAAATTTGTAACTCTCAATAGTATGTCAAAGTGAGGGCTTCCAAGACAACAACCATCCTTGTTTGATTTTGGAAGTTCCATTTTTAACACTGAAAGACTCATATTTTGGTCTATCATTTCCTGTTGCCCCTGGATAACCGTCTGTAGTGGATTCTTGATCAATGCCCTCATTCCACCAGATTCTGGATGTATCAGCTTAAAGTTGTTTCCCTCCACAATAATTGTATTAGAGATTTGAAAGGGAGCCTTGGTAGTGATTGGAATGGCTCTTGGTGGCCACTAGGTGTTTTGCATAAAGGGAACCCAAAATTACACCCTCTCCTCAAGGACAGCATACATCTAGTACCCAGTTGATGCAACGGTAGAAAGCACATCCCTGTTTCTCAATTCAGTTCATCTTTGAAGGACCATCCCAGATCCAGCAAGTGATTCTTGTCAAAGACATGGCCTTATTTGGGAATAAATGTGACCCTGAGAATGTAGATAAAGGTATATGCACAAATGTTCTTAAAAGTTCTTGAAACCCTAGATGTCTTCTAAACATTTTGTGTCTGCAGAAGTGGTCCATTCCTTCCCACCCTGTTTTGAAAACCATACAGATCTTTTTGCATTGCAAAAAATACCACACACCATTACCTCACAGGATCTTAACAACTCTCTCCTGAGCCATAAAGGTGGATATGACAGGAGAGGATGGGTGGTATTGAGTGCAGCAGAGGTAGAAAGTAGTCAATATTCTTATGATTCTCTGCCAAGTAAGGAATTATCTGCATCTAAGCATTGAAAACCTATACATGTAATTCCATATATAGACTAAGAGAGGTGTTTTTGTAAAACTATATGAGACAAAACATTTTAGCAGTGTCTGAGGGAATGATTTGTATTACCTTCCATTTCTCTTCACCCACACATTCATGAATCAAATCCTATCATTTTATTAACCAAAAGATGAAACAAATATCCAGATATCCTTTTACCATTTCTACCACCCTCACTTCCCCAGAAAGGCATTCCCTAATCCCCCAATCCTAAATTAGTATCCCTAGTTACCTCTACTCCTTTTTATAGTATATTTTAATATTTTTCCTAAATCTTTTCACAATGTGAGATGTTTATTGGTGTGACTGATTAATCAAACAAATAGGGACTGCCAAAGAGAAAAACTGCACAAGTCAATATTAAGCAGCCAAGGATTACTTTGTTCAAGGGGCTGCTACAGCAGAGGAGAGAGAGTAGAAATCAATTTCATTGAAACAGATGCAGCAAGCTATTAAAATTTTGGAGGAAATGCTCTGGAAGTTATATTGGGGGTTAATCACTGGAATGGCTGAAGGATTTACTGAGGTTTCACTTAGGATGGTTCAGTTCCACAGAAAGGGGTGAGGGATTTTCTGAGGTTGTGATTAGCATCACTTCATTTGAAATGTTTTTCTTTCCAGTTATCAGGTCACCTGGAGTCTGTAAGGACTAGGAGTGAGGAAGAGTATAAGGAAATACCCAGATAAGAACCTTTCAGGCTACTGGATAGCAGGGGTGAGAAGAAGAGAGAAGGGAGAGGTCAGAGCAAGTTTGATGTTTAGAATAGCTAGGATCTGAAGTTGTGTTTTTCCTTATTTTCCCCTTCAGGCTCAATTTATTTACTATGCAGCCCAATATTTGTAAATTTGATTTCAAGGTAGTCAGGAGAGAAGAGGGAGCAAGTAGTAGCATGTGAGAAGTGAGGTTCACAGTTTGATCTAGAAAAAGTAAAACAGAATTTTACACTACCATTACTGACTTGATAATCAATATATCCCCAATACTTCCTGTAATGCCTCATGTATGGTAGATACTTGGCATTTTATGTCAAATGAGTGAATAAATGAAAGAAGTTAATAAATTATGAACTCATTGAAGAAACATTCCTGTGTATTTACTGGGAGTATTTTAAAATTAAATTGAGAATAATATAAAGAGATGAGTTATTAGAAAGCATTGTAACTTGGTCAGGAAGGATAGTCTGGGAAAAAAACTTGGCCTTCTTATTCTCTGACACAAATAACTAAAATCAAAATTCAAATCATGGACATTACTATTGATCTTCCAGAAATAAAGAGAATTATTAAGTAATATTATGAAAAATTATATGCCAACAAATTAGATAATCTAGGTGAAATGGACATATTTCCAGAAATACACCAATACCTCAAAGTGACTCAAGAAAAATTGAAAATCTAAGCAGAAATATAAGAAGTAAAGAGATTGACTCAATAGTCAAAAAGAAATGCTCAAGATGTGATGGCTTCATTGGTGGAATCTACCAAACATTCAAGGAATTACCAACTCTTCTCAAATTCTTCCAAAATGTGAAGAGGAGAAAGTAATCCCTAACTTATTTTATGAGGCTAGTTTTACCCTGTTACCAAAGCGAAGTAAGGATAAAGTAGGATGAGAAAATTTGAGACCAATTATCCTTATGAACAAAAATTGCAAAAGTCCTAGACAATAAGACAACCAGCAAGAAGGCAGCAGAGTAAGGAGCTCCTAGAGTCAGGTCATGCTACAGTGCAATTAGTAATCACCCAGAGCTACATAAAACACCTGTTTGGGGGTTCTAGGAGACCAGAAGAGCACCCTGTAACATCCTTGAAGGAATGGAAGGAGGAAACTGTCCATCTGCAGAGAACATTCATAAGTACAGCGCTCCCTGCCATGGAGGCCAGTGCTCATGCTCCACTGGTGGTACAAGCTGCTTCAGTATCTATTGTGCTGCTGGAATTGGATGCTCCCCTTCCCAAAGATGGGGGAGAAAGAGACAGCTGGGCACCAACTTCAGCTAATGATTAGTAAATTTGGCCGGCTAAGGTATAAACCAAGAACAGCTAAAGTTTGGATAAGTCCAAGTCAGAAAGAGGCCCATAGCCACCATTTTAACTCTGCCCCCACCATGAGAGGAAGTGGGGATGACTGAAAGTCACAATGCTGTCAAGGACCACCTTCTTTCCATCCAGATTGGATTCCAGCTCTAGCCTAAGCCCCAGCCCCATCTCCAGTAGTGAGGAATGTGGGGGGACCTGCACCAGCCTCTTTGGGAAAATATAGACCACACCATGAAGGCTAGTGATCATTCTACTCTGTCAGCATAAGTCAGCTCAAGAGGTGTTCTGTGGCTGGAATTGGAAGCTGCATTTCCCAAAAATAGTGGAGGGAGAGACGATTGGCCAGAGACTTCAGCTACTGATTAGTAAATCCAGCTGGATGAAATATAACCCTATGAACAGCTATAGTTTGAACCTGTCTGGGTCAGAAAGAGGTGTTAGCTGTCATTTTGATTCTGTTCCCAGCATGAGGGGATGGATTGCTGATTGAAAATCACAGTGAGAGTAAGGACGCTCTTTTCACTCAGTCTAGCCTAGGCTTCAGCCCCACCTGTAGCAGAGAAGAAGGTGGAAGGCTATACACCAACCTCTCTGGGTAACTGCAGGTATATTCACCTAGCACAGACTGAATAATCAGAAGTCTACCAGAGTAACTGTGGTCATTTTGGACCCACATGACATAGACTGCTGTCCATAACTGCAGCTCCATTCTGGCCTCAGGCAGAGGAAGAAGGGGTATGAAACTTCATCAGTCTTTCTGGGCAACTAGAGTTTAGGCCTGCACAACTTGGGATTATTACACATGGTTGTGGTTATGTCCCTACCCCTGGCAAAGGAGAAAGTTGGGAGAAGCTTTATTTGTCCTTTGGGCAATAAGGGCAGAGTAAGCCTCCAGAGCTTACAGCACCAACTACATCTTTGCCTCCTACTACACAACCAGCTAGAGAGAAAGTGTAAGCAGACCCTAACTAAAGAGAGAAAGTGTGCCCAGAATAAATACATCTAGTAAGTCAAGATGATATGAAGATACCCACAAAAAATTACAATCCACCCAAGAAACAGGAAGATATGGCCTTGTTAAAGGAACAATATAAGCCTCCATATGACATAAAAGAGATAGACAACTAATCATAGATGTTCAAGCAAATTTCCTTCATAAATTCAATGAGATGGCTAAAGAGATTAAGGATATTAAGAAGAAATTGGATGAGTCAAGAAGAATTTGAAAGCATATATATAGAAAAATAGCAGATCACTTGGGAATGAAAGACACAATAAATAAAAATTAAAATATAATGGAATCATATAATAGCAGATTTAAGGAGGCAGAAGAAAGGATTGGTAAGCTTGAAGAAATGACCTTGGAAAGTGAACATACAAAAGAACTGATGAAGAAAACAATGGAAAGAATTGAACAAGGTCTCAGGGAGCTAAATGACAGCAAGAGATGTGCAAACATACAAGTCATGGGTGTCCCAGAAGGAGAAGAGAAGGAAAAAAATAACAGAGGTAATATTTGAAAAAATAATGGTAGAAAATTTTCCAACCCTATTGAAGGACATGGATATCCATGTCCGAGAAGCACAATGTACTCCCATCCAAATAAATCCAAATAGAAGGGTTCTAAGACACATATCAGAATGTCAAATGCCAAAGAAAAAGAATTCTGAATGCAGCAAGAGAAAAGCAATGCATAACATATAAGGGATACACAATAAGAATAAGTGCCTTTTTCTCATCAGAAACCATAGAGAAAAGAAGACAGTGGTATGATATATTTAAGATGCTGCATGAGAAAAACTTCCGCCATGAATTTTACATCAAGCAAAACTGTCTTTCAGAAAAGAGGGTGATTTTAGAATATTCACAGATAAACAGAAACATTGAGTTTGAAACCAAGAGACAGGCTTTGCAGGAAATACTAAAGGGTGTATAACAGTCTGAAAAGAAAAGAATGGAGAGAGAAGCTTGGAAGTGAGTCTATAAATGAAGATTGTGTCAATAAGTGTAACTAAAAGTCTCAAAAGTTTGGTGAAAATAAAATATGACAGATAAAACCCAAAGGTCAAAATGGATAAAATAAGAACTGCTTTTAAAGTAATAACATTGAATGTTAATGAATTAAACTCCCTAATCAAAAGACAAAGACTGGCAGAATGGATAAGAAAATATCAGCCAGCTGTATGCTGTCTGTTAGAGACTCACCTTAGACCCAAGAATACCAACAGATTGAAAGTGAAGGGCTAGAAGAAGATATTCCATGCATTCAGTAACAAAAACAACAACAAAAAACAAAGTTGGAGTACTTAAAATTATGTTAGATGAAATAGACTTTTAAAAGTCAATGTTCAGAAATAGGCAGGAGTTTCTCAAGAGCAAGGGCAGTTCCTAATAGAGGAGGACAAACCAGTGTATCAAGACCTCTTGTTGCATGTAACTATGAATCTTTTCATCCAGTAAGTCAAGCCAGGGATTTGTCATGGCCCATGGGGGGATGGGGTGGGAGGAATAGATTAGATCAAACAGGGGGGTATTTAATGGTCAGTAGAAATGTTCTTCATTACCATACAGTGATGGACACAGGACATGGTAAATGTCATCAAAATTTATAAAAGTGTATGGTCTAAATGTAAACTATACTGTAAACCATTGACAATGTTTAATAGCTATGTTTCACTATTTGTATATCAGTTATAACAATGCAACCATCCACAAATAAAAAGGTATTAATATGGGGGGTAGAAAAGAGGGAACATGTTGGGTATATGAGAGTCTCCTGTATTCTGTGTGTAACTTTGCTGAGACCTAAAACTTCTTTGAAAAGAAAATGCAAAATAGTGAGACACTGGGGACTGAGAGGGGGAAGGTGCCACAGTACAGACTGGACACCAGATATTGAGTGATGAAAAGCAAAGGTCAAAACTCTTTTTTTATATTTTTCATTTTTTTTAATATCCCAACCTTTTAATTTTATTTTATTTTTAGTTTTTTTTAATGTTTATTCATTTTATCTCTTATATTTAAACTTATCATTATTGTTTCATTTTCCTATTAATTATATTCAGCTATTTTAATGGTTTTGCCTTTGAAGAAGATTTAGATCACAGAAGGGTTACAACTGGGGTGGAGGAAGATAGTTGGTGTGGGGTGTCAGGGATGGGGGGTGCATGGGAGGAAGTTCACTTGAGCATAAATATAAGGTATATAAAAATGTTCAAATGTTCTCAGGGCATTGTCACAGTGGGTGGAGAATCACTCAATAAATGAGAGAATACTGAATTTCCATCCTGGAGAGCTCTGCCCTATTCTCTAAGGGTTCAGCAACAGTCACCCAAGTGCAGGGGCAGTGAATGGCAAAAGAGGATGATCTACTGATGAACCTTTGATATTAATGACTAGCCTTATGAGTCTTTGCTCTCAAAATTGAAACTTAGTCTATTGTTATGGGGTGCTTAAGGGATGCCTCCTGAAAGACTCATTTTTGTACAATTGTGGCCTCTCTCTAAGCCAAACTCAGCAAATGAATGCATTACCTTCCTCCCAGTGTGGGACAAACTCCCAGGGATGAGCCTCCCTGGTACCAAGGGATTGCAACCAAGCACCAACTGGCAATGCAACTGGAAAAAGACCTTGAATAAAAGGGGGGAAAGGTAAAGACAAATGAGTTTATATGGCCAAGAGACTTCAAAATGAGTCGGGATGTCACCCCAGAGGTAATGTTTATGCACATCTCAGTACGAATTCATAGACTTCCAAACTTGATATCACCACAAATAGTGGGACTCCTGAGGGCTCTAGAGACACCCAGATTATATGTCAGGGTGGATAGGTCCAGAGTTTGGTGCCTTGCCAATGGGCCTTGGGCCTTATTTTGGAGTTTGTGCTCCTGAGAGTGACAAAGTTGGACTCAACTATGTCTTCCCTGCACATGGCTCATTTGTCCCTTCTATGCTAACCTATAATTGGTGCTGGAATTTGTAGGTGTACATCCAGAGACTTCAACTGTCCATGTGCCAGCTGGGTTCAGAACATTGGTGGAGCAGCAACTCCTACTCTACACTTCATTGGACTCACCCAGGACAACTGGCAAGGAGATGATGGACAATGGCCATCACAGGGAATAGAAAGAGTCTGCAACTCCAGGCAGGATAATCCCATCCATCTTCCCCCTGGGATAAAAACTCCCTCTCAATTGGAGGTGGACTGGACATCACCATCCCAGATGCCTTAGGATGGGGGAAAGAACTATGGACTAGAGTGGACTTACTTCTACTACAGACATATTGTGATTCTAGCAATGGAAGAAATTACAACATGATAAGGTACAATCTGAGAAGGAAGTCAGGAAAAAAGCATTCCATTTACAATAGCAGCTAAAAGAAGCAAATATTTAGGAATAAACTTAATCTATGATGTAAAACACTTGTATTCTGAAAACTACAACTCATTGGTACAAGAAATCAAAAAAGACCTAAATAATTGGAAAAACATTCCATGCTCTTGGATTGGAAGACTAAATATAACTAAGAGGTCAATTCTACCCAAATTGATATACAGATTCAATGCAATCCCAATAAAAATTCCACCAGCATTTTTAAAATAAATGGAAAATATTATTATCAAATTTATTTGGAAAGGTAAGGGGTCCTGAATAGCCAGAAACATATTAAAAAGAAAAATAAAGATGAAGGATTCTCACTTCCAGACTTTAAATCATATTACCTGAGTGGCGTTGAAGCGACAGATGCAGACAATTTTACATCAGCATATACCATGCAGAACTGTGTGGGAGAGTGTGGTCTTTGATGTGAACTGTGGTCTATGCTTGGTGGCAAGGCCCCAGGATGAGTATATCCATTATGGGTGATGTGCCACATTGATGAAGGATGTTTGTGTGGGATGTTGTGGGAGGTGTGGGAGGTCGGGAACATGGAAATCCCTGTAATTTCTTTGTAATATCTAGGTAATCTAAGTACCTTAAAATATATATAAAATAACATTTATGTAAGCAAATGCACATATATGCATATATATTTATATATCATTTTACAAATATTTGTATGTATTGTGAAAATTTTTATTTTCACCCACAATAAAACATTTTTAAAAAATCATATTACCTCACTACAGTGATAAAAACAACATGTTACTGGCATAAAGACAGACACATAGGCCAATGGAACCAAATTAATGGTTAAGAAACAGACCCTCACATCAATGGTCAAGTGATATTTGACAAACCTGTCAAATGCACCCAGCTCAGACAGAACAGTCCATTCAACAAATGGTGTTGACAGAATGGAATAACCATAGCCAAAAAAGGAAAAAGGACCCCTATCTCACACCTTATACAAAAATTAAATCAAAATGTAACAAAAACTTAAATATAAAAGTAAGAACCATAAAGCTTCAAGAAGAAACTATAGGAAAATATCTTCAAGACCTGGTAGTAGGTGGTGGATACCTAAAGGAGATATGAGGAAGACTGAGATGGACTCCTGATGTTTAATTTATGTAGAAGTTTTAATCAACTTTATTGTAAAAGTGTGGAGATGTATAGAGTTGATGGTAACACATTATAGTTAGTTAAAGCTTGTTTGTAACCCAGATTGTGGCTGAAAAGTGTAGTCTAGGGATGTAAATACCAATTGAAAGAAAGCTAGAGAAAAATCTAGAGACTGAATAACACAGTAAACTCAGAGGTGGATGAGAATTGTGGTTGATGGTACAGATGCAAGAGTGTCCTTTGTGAGCTAGAGCAGATGTTCATCCCTATTGCAGGGTGGTGGGAATGTGGCGAAGCATGGGAAAAATACAACTGAAGTGACTTATGGACTATGGTCAACAATGATATTGTTATATTCATGCATCTAAGCCAAAGATGTACTGTGTTGATAATGGCAGAGTATGGAAAAAGTGTGCCAAATATATGGTATGGAACTGGTAATAGTTTGATGATATCTCATAATCTGTAACAAATTTTACACCACAGTGTGGTGTGTTGGTGAAGGGGTATTGTATGGGAATCCTACATATGTGCATGATTGTTTTCTAAGTTTAGCAATTCTGATATAAAAATATATTTAAAAAATAATAACAGTTTGTGTTGGGAGAAAATACACCAAATGTAAGATAAGGACTATAGTTAGTAAGGTTTTGATGATATTCTTTCATCATTTGTAACAAATGTCCCACAACAATGCAAGGTGTTGGTAGTGGATTGATGTGTATGGGACCCCTGTATGATGTTATGCATGTTTGCTTTGTAAGTTCACTACTTTTACTACATATTTATTGTTTATAACATATTTATATATAAATGAAATATAATAATAATAATAATAGTGTGGGTTGACAGGAAAATACACCAAATGTAAGATACTTTGCTTGGGAGTAATATTTTGGTAGGATGCTCTTTAATCATTAGTTAAAAGTGTTTCACAATGATGCAAAATATTGTTGGTAGGATGAGGTATGATGTCCTTGTAAGATGTTATGATTGTTTGATTTGTAAGCTCACAACTATTACTATACACTTATTGTTTATGTCTATTTATGTATGTGTGATATACTTCAATAAATTAAAATGTACATAAATTTTAAAAACCCTCAACAAAATACTGGAAAAGAGAATTAAACAGTATATTGACCAACATCCTGACCAAAGAAGATTTTTCCCAGAACAGTATTGATGGTTCAGCATAAGAAAATCAGTCAATGTTAATTGATGTCAAAGCTGAAAGACAGAAAGTTTTCCCCCTAATATTAGTAAAAGAAAAGAATGTCTGCTTTCACCAATACTGTTCATCATTGTACAAGAAGTTCTAGTAAGGGGAATTATAAAAGAAAAAGAAATAAAAGGCAACCAAATTTGAAAGGAAGAGGTAAAACTATGTCTATCCACAGATGGCATGATGCTAAATGTAGAAAATCCCAAATAATTGACAGGAAAACAATTAGAGCTAACAAAGACTGTGGGATACATTATTTACACACAAAATTCAGCTGTGGTTCATTGGCTTTTTTTGGTAAGTGCTTTTCTAAGAGACTAGTCATCATTTACTTGAATTGGCAATAGCATTTTTTTAAAAAATGGGGGAACATGATGTGTAGGTAACAAAATACTGCCCCTTAAGGCCAGCCACACAGAACTCAAGAATTTCTCTTTTTAAACCTTATTTTAAGAACGTAGACTAGAAAATCCGGCAACCAAGAGACTACCAGAGGAGAAACCCAAGAAGATGGAAACTGCCCACAGACAATCAGAGGCATTTTTTGTTTCAGAGATGGGACACAGACAGTCAGAATCCGTCCTGTGCATTGTATTCCCTGATTCATATTAATGGACTCAGGAGAGCCTGGCTCTTGCAGTAGTTCACTTCTGTAGATGCCCAATATCCCAAACTGGGCTCCTTATTTTGGGTAAAGCAATTCTGGATGTCTTCCTACCATCTTCAACTAAAGAGTCTGTCTAATTTCCTTTCCAGCATATTTTAAATTTTAGACCATGGCTGAAATGTTTTATTTCAATATAAAGCTAATAAAAATGTTAATGACAATTAAATTTTAAGTAAGGAATGAATTGTACACAAAGAAATAATGATCACTTCAGACATTTGCCACCTCCTCCTTACTACCAGGCCCTGTATGAGTTGTATTCTTCACAGCTAAGGGGGACCTGTGCCCCTTGACCCCTGCTGCCTGCTTCACTCCATGGTTCTCTTATATCTCTTCTAGATGTAGGGAAGTCACTCTTGGCACAGTCCCAGGTGTTGTACAAAAAGTCTCTAAGCCTGTATCTGCAAGAGAGATCCCAAGAGAATCAAGACCATCTATTCAACAAATGGTGCTGGGGTAACTGGATATCCATATCCAAAAGAAAGGAGGACCCCTTTCTTACATGTAATAGAAAAATTAACTCTAAATGGATCAAAGACCTAAATATAAAATCTACAACCATAAAACTCTTAGAAGAAAATGTAAGGAAACATGTTCAAGCTCTTCTAGTAGGTGGTGGTTTATTAAACCTTACACCCAAAACATGAGAAACAAAAGAAAAAAATAGATAAATGGGACCTCCTAAACTTGAGCACTTTTATGCCTCAAAGGACATTGTCAAAAGTTGAAAAGGCAACCCACTCAATGGGGGAAAATATTTGGAAATATTTCCTCCAGAATCTAATTATAGAACTGTCACATGATCCAGCAATTCCTTTACTAAGAATATATGCATAAGAACTGAAAACTGTGATGTGAACAGACACTTGCACACTGATGTTCATAGTGGCATTATTCACAGTTGCCAAAAGATGGGAAGAGCTCAAATGTCCATTGACTAGTGAATGGATAAACAAAATGTGTTATATACATATGATGGATTCTATGCTGCAGTAAGAAGAAATGAAATTTGGACACCTAGGATATTCTAGGATATTCATGGATGAATCTTGAAGACATTATGCAAAGTGAATTAACCAGACACAAAAGGACAAATATTGCATGGTTTCACTAATATGAACCAAATTTAAAAAAACAATTACATGGAGTTGAAACCTAGTGTATAGGGTATTAGCGGAAAAGAGTAGGGCTGGGAAGGAGTACTGATGCTTAATGTATGTAGAAGTTTTAACTTGTCTGTAAAAGTGTGAAAATAAATAGTGTTTATGGTAACACATTAGAGTGGATAGCAGCCTGTTTATAAATGGGATTGTGGATGAAAAAGGTACTGTAAGGGTGTAAATGTCAATTGAAAGAAAGCTGGAGAATAATTTGAGGCTGAATAACACAGTGAACCCAGAGGTGGATGACAATTGTGGTTAATAGCACAAATGCAAGAATGTCCTGTGAACAAAATGGATGCATGTCACTATTGCAGGGTGATGATAATGTGGAGAAGCATGGGAAAAAATACAATTAATGTAACCTATGGACTATAGTCAACAGCAATATTATAATATTCTTGCATCAGTGAAAAAGATATACTGTGTTAATAATAAAGGCATATGGAAAAATATGCCAAATGTGTGCTATGGACCACAGTTACTGGTAATATCTAATGTATTATCTCATAATCTGTAACAAATATTCCACAACAGTGTGGTGTGTTGGTGAAAGGATGATGTGTGGGAATTCCACACATGTGCATGATTATTTTACAAGTTCACAACTTCTGTAATAAAAATATGTTAAAAAATAAAAAAATAAAATAAATGGACAAAAGACTTAAATAGAAAATTCTCCAAAGAGAAAATACAAATTACCAAAAAAGCACATGGAATAAATGTTCAACATCATTAGCTATTAGGGAAATGCAGATCAAAACTACACTGAGATATCATTTCACACATCATAGAATGTCCATTATTTAAAAAACAGAAAACTACAAGTGATGGAGATAATGTGGAGAAATAGGAACACTCCTTCACTGTTGGTGGGTAGGTAGAATGATGCAGCCTTTGTAAAAGACAGTTTGGTGCTTCGTCATGAAACTAAATATAAAACTGCCATATGATCTAGCAATCCCTTTATGAGGAATATATTCAAAAGAGCTGAAAGCAAGGATATGAACTGACATTTGCACACTGATGTTCACAGCAGCATTATTCACAATTGCTAAAATATGGGAAAACTTATGTGTCCATCAGCTGATGAATGGATTTTTAAAATGTGGTATATACATACAATGAAATACTATTCAGCTGCAAGAATAAATGAAATTGGGATGCATATGACAACATGGATGAATCTTGAAGACATTATGCTGAGTTAAATAAGTCAAATACAGAAGAACAAATCTGTATAGTCTCACTAATATGAAATAAAATGAATAAACTCAGAGGTAAACTCTAGAGTATAGGTGTATTAGTCTGCTAAAGGGTTGCTGACTACCTGAAATGTTGGCTTTTATTAAGAGTATTTATTTGGGGTAGAAGCTTATATTTACAAGGCCTTACAGAGTCCAACACAGGTTGCTTTCTCATTAAAGTCAGTTGCCATGTGTTGAAGCAAGATGGTTGCTGATGATATCTGCCTGGTCTCTCAGAGTTTCCTGTATCAGTCTCTGGCATAGGGTTCATTTCTTCCTGGGCATTCTCAGCTGCTCAACTGCTCTGTTCTCTTCAACTGCAACCTATCAGAATGGCTTATCTCTCCCAGGGGACCCAGGATCAAACATGACAGAGCTTCTCATGTCTTCTTGAATGAGTACCCATTTATATCAGCCCACAATGGGGTGGGGACTCAACCTGAGTTACAATTAATGATGTGATCAAATCAAAAGCCCTAAATTGAATTTATCAAGTGAACTTAAAACCTTTCAATTTAATACAATCAAAGAGTATTACAACCACAGGAATAGATTAGTTTACAAACACAATCTTTCCTTTTGGAATTCATAAGTAAGCTCAAACTGTCATAATAGATTACTAGGAAATAGAATATTCCCTGAGAATGGGACCTGATGCTTAATATATGTAGAATTTTTAATAAAGTTTATTGTAAATGTGTGGGAATGAATAGAATTGATGGTGTGATGGTTAGGCTAATGTGTCAACTCGGCCAGGTAATTGTGTCCAGGTGTTTGGTCCAGCAAGCACTGGTCTAATTGGAATACAAGAGCATTTATGGACTTTGATCACCAGTAAGTTTACTGCATGGATGGCTGATTACAGCTGCATCAATCAGGGAGATTGCATCAGCAATGGATGATGCTTTTATTCAATCAGTAGAATGCCTTAAAAGGGGAAGTGATTTCAACATTCAAAGAAAATTTTGCAACTCATCTTTGGACAGCCAACTTCTCCCAGAAACTCATTAAGGACCTTTCATTGGACTTTCATTGGAGCCCCTGGTTTGCAGCCTGCTTGCAGAACCTGGAGTTGTGCATCCCCATGGTTGTGTGAGAGATATTTACAAAATCTCATATTATTAACAGACATCTCCTGTTGATTCTGTTTCCTGAGAGAACTCTGACTAATACAGCTTGGTACCAGGAGTGGTTCTTGAGAGTCTTAAACTTGAGATGTCTGACGTGGTTCTGGGAGATTTGCAACTGGCTCTACTTCATTTGGACACAAGGGTACTAATGACTCCCTTACCAATAATGAAGAGATTGTTAACAGTCTAAGGCATGAGCAGACAATAGAGATACACAAAATAGTATCCCTGGATTCCTCTACTTCCAGGCTTATAAGAAGCAAGAATCTGGGTGGGAGTGTTTTCAACACTGTAACAAAATTTTGTGGAGTCAAAAGTTATAATGATGTTGGCTGGCTTCTCCTAGATACTCTGGATACAGTTATAAAAGAAAGAAATGAGCTAAAGTCTTCAAATTTGAAACTTAAATGCCATATGAATGATGTGAAATTTGCTCTGTGTGCCCTGAATGAAAATCTTGTCTCCTGTAGCCACAGACTTGAGATATCTGAAAACCAAACCCAGATTTCTCATTGTATGAGTAGCCGAATTACAGAGGAAACTAAAATCTCAACCCCACAGGGTTTCTGCAATTAAAGTGAATGCATTGATTGGAATAGAGTGGAACCCCAAAGATTGGGATGGAGACATATAGGATGATGATAATATTGGTTGGGACATTGGAACCCTGAATTCTGCTGAGACTTTACCAGATAAACCAGCAATGTCTTGCCCTGTGGAGACCTACAGCCCTTTGCCAGAGTAACTGTGCATTGGGGAAAAGGAAATGATCAGATATTTGGGGTATTATTAGACACTGGCTCAGAAGTGACATTAATTCCAGGAGACCCAAAATATTGCTGTGGCCGACCAGTCAGAGTAGGAGCCTATGGAAGTCAGGTGATTGATGGAGTTTTAGCTCAAGTCTGCCTCACAGTGGATCCAGTGGGTCCCTGGGCCCATTCTGTGGTTATTTCCCCTGTTCCAGAATGCATAATTGGAATTGACATACTCAGTAACTGGCAGAATCCCCAAATTGGATCCCTGACTTGCGGAGTGAGGGTTATTATGGTTGGAAAGGCCAAGTGGAAGCCACTAGAACTTTCCCTACCTAGCAAGAGTAAATCAAAGGCAATACTGGATTCCTGAAGGGATTGCAGAGATTAGTGCCACCATCAAGGATTTGAAGGATGCAGGGGTGGTGATTCCCACCACATCCCCATTTAACTCTCTTATTTGGCCTGTGCAGAAAACAGATGATGTTGGAGGATCACAGTAGATTATCATAAACTTAACCAGGTGATGAATCCATTTGTAGCTGCTGTCCCAGATATGATATCATTGCTTGAGCAAATTAACACTTCCCCTGGTAACTGGTATACAGCTGTTGATCTGGCAAATGTTTTTTTCTCAATTGTCGTTAGTAAGGACCACCAGAAACAGTTTGCTTTCAGCTGGCACATCCAGCAGTATACCTTCACTGTCCTGCCTCAGGGGTAAATCAACTCTCCAGTCCTATGTCGTAATATTGTCTGCAGGGACCTTGATCATCTCTCCCTCCAAGACATCACACTGGTCATTGTATTGATGATATCATGTTGATAGGACCTACAGAACAAGAAGTAGCAAAGACTCTGATTTATTGGTAAAGCATTTGCATGAGAGAAGATGGGAGATAAATGCCACAGAAATACAGGGTCCTTACACCTCAGTGAAATTTCTAGGAGTTCAGTGGTGTGGGGCATGTTGAGATATCCCTTCTAAAGTAAAGGATAAGTGGTTGCATCTGGCCCCTCCAAAGACCAAAAAAAGGCACAATGCTTAGTTGTCCTCCTTGGATTTTGGAGACAACACATTCCTCATTTGGGTGTGCTACTCTGGTCCAGAAAATCTGCTAGTTTTGATTGGGGACTGGAACAAGAGGAGACCATCTGACATGTCCAGGTGGCTGTGAAAGCTGCACTTCCACTTGGACCATATAATCCAGCAGATCCAATGGTGCTGGAAGTTTCTGTGGCAAATAGGAGCCTTTGGCAGGCCCCTATAGTGGAATCACAATGTAGACCCTTAGGATTTTGGAGCAAAGCCTTGCCATCCTCTGCAAATAACTACTCCCCTTTTGAGAAACAGCTTTTGGCTTGCTATTGGGCTTTAGTAGAGACTGAACACTTAATCATGGGCCATCAAGTTATCATGAGACCTGAGTTGCCTATCATGAGCTGGGTATTGTCTGATTCACCAAACCATAAAATGGGGCATGCACAGCAGCACTTCATAATAAAGTGGAAGTGGTATATATGAGATAGTGCTCAAGCAGGTCTTGAAGGCACAAGTTACATGAAGAAGTAGCCCAAATGGCCATGGTCCCCACCCCTCCCATGTTACATTCTCTTCCCCAGCCCACAGCTTTGTCCTCTTAGGGGAGTCCCTTGAAATCACTTGGCTGAGGATGAGAAAACGGGCCTAGTTTACAGATGGTTCTGCATGATATGCAGGTACTACGCAAAAGTTGACAGGTGTCGCACTGCAGCCCTTTTCTGGGATATCCTTGAAGTATAGCGGTGAGGGCAAATCCTCCCAGTGGGCAGAACTTCAAGCAGCGCATCTAGTTGTTCATTTTGCTTGGAAGAATAAATAGCCAGAGGTGCATTTGTACACTGTTTAATAGGTGGCTGCCAATGATTTGTCTGGATGGTCAGGGACTTTGTAGGAATGTGATTGGAAAATTGGTGACAAGGAGGTCTGGGGAATGCTATGTGGATAGACCTTTCTGAATGGGCAAAAAACATGAACATATTTGTGTCCCACATGAATGCTCACCAGAGGGTGACTTCAGCAGAGAAAGAGTTTAATAATCAAGTGGATAAGATGACCCACTCTGTGGCTAATGCTCAGCTCCTTTCCCCAGCCACTCCTGTCATTGCTTAATGGGCTCATGAGCAAAGTGGCCATGGAGGTAAGGATGGAGGTTATGCATAGGCTCAACAACAGGGAATTCCCCTCACCAAAGCTGAATGCCCAATCTGCCAGCAGCAGAGACCCATCCTCAGCCCCTGATATGGCACCATTCCTTGAGGTGACCAGCCTACTACCTGATGGCATGTTGACTACATTGGACCAGTTCTACCATAGAAGGGGCAGCAATTTGTTTTAACTGGAATAGAAACATACTCTGGATATGGATTTGCATTTCCTGCATGCAATGCTTCTTCCAAAACTACTATCCAGGTATTACTGAGTGTCTTATCTACCACCATGGCATTGCTTCTGATCAAGGAACCCATTTCATAACAAATGATGTGTGGGAATGGGCACAGGCCCATGGAATTCACTAGTCTTACCATGTTACCCATCACCCTGAAGCAGCTGGATTAGTAGAACAGTGGAATGGCCTTTTGAAGACTCAATTAAGGTGCCAAATAAGTGTCAATACCTTGCAGGGCTGGGGCAATGTTCTCCAGGAGGCCTTGTATGCTCTGAATCAGCATCCACTCTATGGTGTTGTGTCTCCCATAACCGAGGTTCATGGGTCCAGGAACCAAGAGGTGCAAATGGGAGTGGCACCACTCACTATTTCCCTTAGTGACCCACTAGGAAAATTTTTGCTTCCTGTCCCTGTAACCTTTAGCTCTGCTTCTCTACAGGTTTTAATCCCAAAAGGAGGAGTGCTGCCACCAGGGAACACAACAATGATTCAATTGAACTGAAAGTTAAGACTACCACCTGGCCACTTTGGGCTCCTTTTACCTGTGAATCAACAGGCAAAGAAGGGAATTACTGTACTGGCTGGGGTGATTGATCATGACTATCAAGTGGAAATAAGACCACATCTACATAGTGGAGGTAAGAAAGAGTTTGCCTGGAATGCAGAAGATCCTCTAGGGTGTCTCCTAGTCCTGCCATGCCCTGTGATTAAAGTCAATGTAAAATTGTAACAAACCAATCAAAGCAGGACTAATAATGGCCCAGAATCTTTGGGAATGAATGTTTGGGTCACCCCACCAGGCAAATAACCATGGCCAACTGAAGTGCTTGCTAAGAGTAATGGGAACATGGAATGGGTGGTGGAAGAAGGCAGTAATAAATATGAACTTTGACCATGTGACCAGTTACAGAAATGAGGACTATAATAGTTTTTGTTTTGTTATGAGCATGATTGTACATGTATCCAAAATGAATTTCTTTGTTTTCCTCCCCAACCTTTTCCCCTATCATATAAAACATATTAATTTCATGTCATAATATTTAAAGATGTCAAGTTTAAAATTGAATATTACCCAAGGACTTGCATCCTATTCTGTAGGGAATTAATGTGTTTCTGGTTGTACACAGGTAGTTGAACATTGTTAGGTGGAAATATATATATATATACTTGTCTGTTATTGTTTTTACTTAGAAACTAAGTATGGTTTAATGTAATGTGTATGGTTGCCGAGTTGACAAGGGGTTGACTGTGATGGTTAGGCTAATAGGTCAACCAGGCCAGGTAATTGTGTCCACATGTTTGGGCCAGAAAGCACTGGGCTAATTGTAATACAAGAATATTTATGGACTTCAATCATCAGTGAGTTTACTGCATGGATGACTGATTATATCTACATCAATGAGGGAGATTGCATCAGCAATGGATGATGCTTTTATCCAATCAATCAAATGCCTTAAAAGGGTAAGTGATTTCAACATTCAGAGAGAATTTCCCAGCTCATCTTTGGACAGACAACTTCTCCCAGAAACTCAACATGACCTTTCATTGGACTTTCATCAGAGCCCCGGGTTTGCAGCCCGCTTGCAGAACCTGGACTTGTGCATCCCACATTGCATGAGAGACTCTTATAAAATCTCATATTATTGACAGATATATCCTGTTGGTTCTGTTTCCTGAGAGAACCCTGACTAATACAGATGGTAATATATTACTGTAAGTATAATTAACACTGCTGATTTATAAATGTGATTGTGGATGAAAGGAGTCTGTGATTTTAATATTTCAATTGAAAGGAGGCTGGAAAATAATGTACAGGCTGTATAACAGTGATTTTGATGGTGGATGAAGATTGTGGTTAATAGTATTAGAATGCTCTTTTACAAAGTTTTAAGAATATGGTGATACATTGGAAAATTACAACTAATGTAACAAATACACAATAAATGTAATTTTTGAAGGATTGGCAAAAGAAGATATTATATCAATTATATACCACATTAGAGAGGTATAAGGAGGTATGGAATTTTTCCTTTTGGAGAAACGAAAATGTTCTTAATTGACTAAGGTGATAGCACGACTCTGTGTTGAATATGATAGCCACTGAGTGTACACTTTGAGTGGATTGAACAAAGCAAGGGGCTGTATAAAACTATGAATCCTGTGGTAGAAGATGGACTGTGGTTAGCCAAACAAATATGAGAACATTCTCTTATGAATGATAACAAGTATATAATAGTAATACAGGGTGTCAATAACCAGGTGGGTTGGTGGAAAAATACACCAAATGTAATGAATTGGCTATAGTTAGATATGTTTTGATGCTAGTCTTTCATAGTTTGTAACAATTGTTTCACAACAACGTAAGTAATTGGTGGTGGGGTAATGTTTGGGAGTCCTGTATGATGACATGTATGTTTGTTTTGTAAATTCATGATTTTTACTATACACTTATTGTTTATGAATATTCATATATGGATAATAAGCTTCAATTTTAACAAATTTAATTTTTTTTTTAATTTAAGAAACAAGAAAGGATTAACAAGTGTGTTTTAAATTTAAAAACACAAGAAAGTTCAAACCCACCTTTGAAGCCAATGATGAATTTAATTTTAACTTAATCATACTCTAACCAAACAATATTATCCTTAACCTTAAACTGACCCCTACCATATACTGTCACCAATCCTAACTCTATAGTGAACCAAATCATAACCATTCACAAATCGTATATAAAATTCTGACCTTAACATTACCCATAACCTTAAGCATAATTTTTTAAATTTTTTCTTTTTTTTTAAAGATGCTCAGATTACATAAATGTTACATAAAAACATCGGAGATTTTCATATGCCCCATTGCCTACACTTCCCACATTTTCCCACAATAACAACATCCTTCATCAGTGTGGTATATTTGTTACAATTGCTGAATACATTTTGAATCATTGCCAGTAAGCATGGATTATAGTTTGCATCATAGTTTACACACTCTTCCACACAATTTCATAGATTGTGGAAAGATATGTAATGGCCTATATCTGTCATTGTAATGTCATTCAAGACAATCCCCAAGTCCCCAAAATGCTCCCATATTGCACCTGTTTTTCCCAATCCCTGCCCTCAGAAGCTCTAGTGACCACTGTTTTCACATCAATGATATAATTTCTCCATTACTAAAATCACAATAAGTCTATAGTAGTATACCAGTAAATCTAGTTTAGTTCATAGTTCATTACCCAATTCTGAGGAATTTAGTATGTTGATGTCAACTCCACCTTTAATTGAGAGGGACTTAGATCCCATAGGGCAAATGGATGGGACTCTCTTGACTGCAAACTCAGTTCTTTGGGATGGTCATTGTCTATCATTGTCTCCTTGTTAGTTGTCCTAAGTGAGTCCAGTGAATGAGAGGGTACATGTTGCAACTCCTTTGAGACTCTTGGCCCAGCTGGCACATGGACAGCCCAGAGATTTTAGTCTTTTGGACATACATGTATCAACTCTAGTACTAATTATAAGTTCAAATAGAAGGGTCAGAAGAGCCATGTTTCGGGAAAACACAACTGAGTCCAACTGTGTCACACTGGGGAGCATAAATTCCAAAGTAAGGCCAACTGGCAAGGCACCAAACTCCTGAGCTATCTGCCCTGATTGTATTGTCTGGATGTCTCCAGAACTCTCATAAATCCTGCTATTTGAGGTAGTATTTATTTTGGCAGTTAATGAGATACTGCTGAGTTGTACATAAGCATTACCTGTAGAATGACCTCCCAGATCACTTTGAAGTCTCTTGCCATATAAACTCATTTGTTTTTACATCCCCCCCCCCCTTTTGGTCAACATCCTTTTCCAGTTGCATTACTAGTCTGTGTTTGGTAGTAATCCCTTGGTGCCAAGGCGTATCATCCCTGGGATTCATTTCCCACACTGGGGCGGGGGGGGGGGGGATTATGCACTTATTTTCTGAGTTTGGCTTAGAGAGAGTCTACATTTGAGAAACAAGGAGGCTCTCAGGAGGTAAATCTTAGGCACCCTAAGAGCTTTGTCATATATGTTTTATGAATATTTTTCCCAATCATTGGCTTGTGTATTAGAAATGAATTAGAAATTCAAGGCAGATGGCCACTGGGACCTCCCTCTCCATTTGTTTTAATTTTTTGCTCCAATTTGCTGATTTTGGGGAACAACACAGGGGTACTTAGCTTCTCCATTGCCTCAGGTGTTTCACTTCCACATTTGAGTCCTTGCATATGGAAATGAAACTCCACTTTCTCAGACCCCCACCTCTTCAATGAAGATTTTAGACAAGTGATGGAGGAAGAGTTTACTAGGCAATGCAAACAAATTCAAATGCATAGATCTATTTGTTAGAATGGCCCAAGTGTCAGGGCTGCTCTCATCACAGCCTAGACTTGCTACAGGGCCTCAGTCAAAACTGAAAGCCACACATTTACCTGGCAAAAGCATTGAAGCAGTCTTGTTGAGTGTGGAAGTTGCTGACTCCCAAATTCATATAAGTCTACTACATATTGCACTTCCTTGTTAATATGGAAGGCATAAAATGTGCTAAGTTGTCCTCTCTTTAAGAGGGGGTGTCTCAGTATAGCCCAACCATTGCACTCAAAACAATTTCACTGATCATCACAGGATTTAACTCCCACCATCTGTAGCACTAAAGCCTCCAAGGTACTCACTATTTCTTAGTCACCTAGTCTAACATGACATCATTATCCTAAAGGGAGCATATTGATGAGATCCTTTCTCCAAGATTCCAAGAGCCATCCTAATTTTGTGATAGCACCATTTCTGTGTCTTTGTCAGGGTTTACTCCTGTATCTTGGAAGAAAGTTCTCTTATGAATAAATTCTTCCTCATCCAACTGATATCCCTTGATTATTCACCTCAGGATTCAGTCCTATATATATTCTTCTGTCTGAGGCTGATATTTGTTGGCTAGGTCTTGTAGCTCCTTTGAAAAATAACTCCCTTTCCTCCCTTACAAGGCCCTCAATATATGTTGTGACTTAAAGGTAACTATTGGTTGTCAAAGAAGAGAAGGGTGTTAAGAGCCTGTGGGTGAAAAGGGTGGTTTCTTGCAAGGCAAAATATTTGCATTGAGAGAACATTGGAGCAAATCTTCATGACATTACATTTTTTAGTAATGTAGTCTTAGATATGACAGCAAAAGGCTTGAGAGAGAGGCCCAAAAGAGAGATCTTGAATAATACATTACAGTTACTAGACCCAGTAGAAATATACATTACAATATAAAACAGCAAGATATACATTCTTTTCAAGTGCTCATGAATCATTCTCCAGGATAGGCCATATGTTAGGCCATAGAACAATTCTCAACACATTTAGAAAGGAAATTATACAAAGCACTCTCTCTGACTACAGTGGAATGAAGCTGAAAATCTATAATGTGTGGAGGACTGGAAAATTCACAACCGTATGGGAGTTAACTCACTCCTTAACATTCACTAGGTCAAGGATGAAATTGCAAAAGAAATCTGTAAATATCAGAGCAAATGAAAATGAGAACACAATATATTAAAACATGGGTGCAGTGAAGCCAGCACTGAGAGGGAGACTTATGGCCTTAAATGTCTACATGAAAAAAGAGAGTGTTAAAATAAAAGATGTAACTTCACATCTGGAGGAACTAGAATAAGAGCAGTCTAATCCCAAAGAAAGCATAAGGAAATAAATAACAAAAATTAGAGCTGAATTAAATGAAAATTTGAATTAAAAATACAACAGACAGAATAAACAAACCAAAGAGGGTTTATTTTGAGAAAAATAAAATTGACAAACCCTTTGCAAGACTAACAAAGAAATAAGAAGTAAGATGAAAATAAATAAAATCACAAATGAGAGAGTATATCACCACTGACCCCACAGAAAGAAGGAATATCATGAGAGCATACTCTGAAAAACTGTATGCAAACAAGCAGGACAATTTAGAGTAAATGAGTGAATTTCTAGAAATACATGAATAACCTCCTCTGTGAAAGAAGAAATAGAAGACCTCAACAGACCAATCACAAGTAATGGCTTGTTTGTTGACTGAATGTCAACAAAACATTTGTCAACAAAATCCCAGGACTAGATGGCTTCACAGCTGAATTCTACCAATCATTCTGAAAAGAACTAACACCAATCCTTTGCAAATTCTTCCAAAAAACTGAAGAGGAGGAAACATTATCTAGTTCATTCTATGATGCCAGCATCACCCTAATACCACATAAAGACAATACCAAAAGAAGAAAATCACAAACCAATTTCTCTAATAAACTTAGATGTAGAAATTCTTGCAAATCGAACCCAACAACATATCAAATGATCAAGTAGGTGTTATCCCAGATATTCAAGGATATTTCAAAATAAGATAATCAATTAGTATAATATACCACACTAACAGACCAAAGGAAAAATTGCCTTTCATCTCTATCAATTCAGAAAAGGTATTCAACAAAATTCAGCATCATCTCCTAATAAAAAAGCACTTTGAAAGATAGGAATACAAGGCAATTTATTCAACATGATAAAGGGCATATATGAAAAGCCCATAGCTAACATCATACTTAATGTTGAAAGGCTAAAGACTTTCCTCTAAGATCTGGAACAAGACAAGGATATCCAATGTCACCAATTTTATTCAACATTGTCTTAAATATTCTTGTTAGAGTACTTAGGCAACAAGAAGAAAAATAAAATGCCTCCAAATTGAAAAGGAAGAAGTAAAATTTTCACTATTTGCAAGTGACAAGATCCTATATATAGAAAGTCTTGAAAAAATCTAGAAAAGCTACTATAGCTGATATATAAGTTTAATAAACTGGCAGGATATAAAAACAACATGCAATAATCATTAGTGTTTCTTTACACTAATAATGAGCAATCTGAAGAGGAATTCAAGAAAAACTTCCATTTACCATAGCAACTAAAAGAATTAAATTTTTAGGAATATACTTAACTAAAGATATAAAGGACTTGTACAAAGAAAACTGCACAATATTCTTAAAAGAAATAAAATATCTAAATAAATGGAAGTATATTCTATGTTCAATGGATTGAAAGACTATAAACATTATTAAGGTGCCAATTCTACCTAAATTGATTTGCAGGTTCCTTGCAATCTCAATAAAATTCTAAAAGCATTTTTACAAAAATAGAAAAGCCAATTATCAAGTTTATTTGAAAGGGTATGGGTCCCCAAATAGCCAACAATATCTTGAAAAAGTAAAATGAAGTTGGAGGCCTCAAAATATCTGCCTTTACAATATTCTACAAAGCAGTGGTCAAAACTGCATGGTATTGGCACAAGGAGAGAAATATTGATCAATGGAACCAAATAGAGAGATCAGAAATAAACCCACACATCTATGGCTAACTGATATTCAACAAGGCTGCCATGTCCACTCATTTCAGACAGAATGGTCTCTTTAACAAATGGTGATAGTATAACTGGATATCCATATGCAAACGAATGAAAAAGGATTCCTAATCACACCCTATAAAAATGTTAACTCAAGCTGCATCGAATACCTAAATAAAATAACCATGGCCAAAAAGCTCCTAGAAAATAATGTAGGAAGCATCTAGATAACCTTGTGGTAAGCAATGGTTTCATGAACATTAAATATAAGGTGCAAGCAATGAAAGAAATATTTATAAATGGTACCTTCTCAAAATTAAAAACTTTTGTGATTCAAAGGAGTCAGTCAAGAAAGTAAAAAGGCAGCCTACTCAATGGGAAAAATTTGGGGGAACCACATATCCAATAAGGATTTAATATCCAGGATATATAAAGAAATCCTACAATTTAATAATAAAAAGAAAAAAAAACCCTCATTTTAAAATGGACAAGAGACTTGATCAGAAACTTTTTCAAAGAGTAAACATAGATGGCTAAAAAGCACACGAAAAGGTGCTCAACATCACTATTTATTAGGGAAATGCAAATCAAATTTACAATGAGATATCATGTCACATCTAGACTGGCTGCTATTAAAAAACCATAAAACTACAAGTGTTTGAGAGGATGTGGAGTAATAACACTCATTCACTGTTGGTGGTAATGTAGAATTGTGTAGCTACTGTGGAGGGCATTTTGGTGGTTCCTCAGGAAGTTCTGGCAATCCCACTACTAGATATATACTTAGAAGAATTGAAAGCGGGTATACAAACAGATATATGCACACCAATGTTCATAGCAACATTGCTCATATTTGTCAAAAGATGGAAGAATCCAGGTGTCCACGAACAGATGAATGGATAAACAAAATGTGGTGTATGCATAAGATGGAATAGTATTCAGGTGTTGAAAGGAATGAAGTTTTGACACATGTGACCAACATGGATGAATCCTGAGGGCTTTCTGTTGAGTGAAAGAAGCCAAACTAAAAAGGATAATTTTGCAAGATCTCATGTGAACAAAGAATAGTGAGCTCACACATAGAGGTACAGCCTGGAAGATAGGTTACTAGGAGAGAGAAGGGGAGTAGAGATTTATGAGCTGATGCATAATGTGGGCAGAATTTATAACTAGGTTGATTGTAACAGTTTGAAAATGGACATCAGTTATGGTGGCACAGCACCATAATTGTAATTAACAGTGCTGAAATGTTAATGTGAATGTGCTTGAAAGGAAAGTTTGACTCACCCATGAGGCTAGAAAGAAAGCTGAAGATAAAATGGGATATTGTATAACTCAGTGAATTCTGGGGTAGTCAAGGACTGTAGTTAATAATACAAATAGAATGTTATTTCAGGATCTATAACAAAGTACTATCACTAGTACAAGGTGTTGATAGTGGAGTGATATATGGGGAAAATGTACATGAAACATAATTCTATGGTATATGAATGGGTTTGTGTTGCCATAACTAGGTATTCTCAATAGATAGATTCCCACACAATAACACAATATTAAACTTCCATCCTGGGGAAGATCTGCTAATTTCTTAAATAAAATGACAAAAATTTCTGGTATATATAAGCCACACTTAGAAAAAATGAAAAGGCCTATAGGCAAGTCCTCGATATTAAGGCTTGAACTTATGAACTTTATTCCTATAAAAAATGAAACAGCCTAATTATAATTAACACCTAACAGTTACTTCCTGAAAACCTCTTTGTTACTCAAATATGGCCTCTTTCTGTTAGCCAAATTCAGCAAATAAACCCACTACCTTCTCTCCAACATGGTACGTGATTCCTGGATTTGAAGCTCCCTGGTACAGAGAGATTATTACTAAGCATTAATCAGTGATGTATTTGGAAAAAGACTTTGACCAAAATGGGGAAACATACAATTAAAAAAAGAATTTTTATGGTGAAGAGATTTCAAAGTGTGTCAGGAGGTCATTCTGGAGGTTATATTATGGAAGCCTAAGTCATATTTCACTAACAGCCACAGTAATCAAGAGTGCTTCTGAGGTTTCTAGGGTTGTCTAGACACCAGAGGAAAGGCAAACAACCTCATGAAATCAATACCCCTTCAGTGGACCTTATTTGGGATTATATGATAATCTATTTTACAAATATAACATAGTTATACTCATTTATAATTCCCTTAATCATGCTTCTTCTACTACTTTTATTTGAAAATATAATTCCCAATATATCCATTAAATATATCTTTCAGAGCTTAAATCTTTTGGATTGTTCATATGCCAGTTGAGCCCTGAATCCCAGCAAAGTAGTGGCCAACTCCTCCTCTCCAGGTCTTTTCTCTTGCCCTAGACAACCATCAAAATGATGATGATGGACAAGTCCCATCACACACAAGAAAAGATTATCTACAACTATAAACAAAACAATTCTTTCATCTGTCCCATAATGTCTAAGTCCCCTCTCAGCCTCAAGAAGTCAGAATGGACATTCCCAAGTTCCTTAAGATTGAAGAGTGAACAAACATTAGAAAGAGTGTAACCACAGACCAAAGAGATTTACAGTTATTGTAGTTACTATCTCATGTTAATGAAAGAACTTGTAACATTGATATAAAATGCAGTCCATGGGGTGTTTTGGGGCTGTGGCCATGCTGACATGCTATGTGTATTCCAGCTGTGATGCTGCACCAGATCCAGGAGTGCAGCAAGGGATGGAGTATCTGCCCCATGGTGCTGGCAGGTGGTCGATGAAGTGAGTGAAACCCATGCCTTGGGACCATAGCTTTCATCCCTGGCCCCATGGTAGCAAGGCAAGATGGCATCTGTTTAAGTGGGCACTATCTGACTCACCTTCTGATGGCTGATTGGGGACAGGGTCTTGCCCGGGGGTCTGTATTGTGGGTGCATGGAGCGAGAAGCTTGGGACATCTATCGGGAGACAGCTTGATGGTGTGGATTGCTCTGTAGAGATTCATGAGTTTTAACCATGCCAATGGAGGTTAACACAGATAGCTGAGTCCCACTCTCGGGGAAAAAGGCTGGTTTGAGCCACAAGTCCCCACCAGCAACCCAGTGAGAGGGAGGGTTTTCTGAGAGTGGGAGGGTTCTGGCAAAAGATTGATAGGAGTTAGTTTCCTTTCTGTGGATTTGTCTGCCTGGAACCCCTTGCAGCTTTGGGGAACAAAATATCTGGCTTGAATCAGCACTAGGCAGAGGGGAGTGGTGAATCTGCTGAGGAATTTGATTTACTTAGCTGCCCAGGTATACTCCCCAACTTCTGCCAACAAGCCGGGAAAGGGAGTATTCTCTGAGAGTGGGAAGGTTCTGACAGAAGGAGAGGGGTTTCCTTTCTGTGGATTTGGCTGCTCAGATCACTTCATAGCTTTGGGAAGCAGATAAAGTGGTTTGAAGCAGCACCAGGCTGAGAGGAGAAGTGAATCTACTGAGACAGCCCAATTTACCCAGCAGCCCCATGATGCTGAGGTTTAGCTCCAGAGGGGGCAGAATCAGCCAATTTTTTCATAATGCATGGACAAGCATGAGAGCTTCAGCTCCCCTGGGGTGGCCAGGAAGTGGGAAGTGTTTGATTAGTTTCCATTAGCCTAGTTAGAGCCCCATCAGTGAAGGGGATGGTTTAGAAGAGGGCTTCTCTTGGGTCCCTTATTTCACACACACACACACACAAAGACAGACACTTTAAAAAATAAAAAAATGAATTTTTCTGTTTAATTTAGTTTAATAGATAAAATCTGCCTCAAAACCTGCAGATAGAACCTTGCAGAGCAATTGAATGATAAACACAAGCAGGCTGAGAGGTTCCAAAAGGTCCCAAGAAGGAACATTGTTCTTCCTTAGATTTGTTTGACTGCTTGCTTGTGTGGGTGTTTGGTTTTTCACTGTTTATTTGATGTCTCTTGCTTTTCTTTCCTCTTTCCACCACCCTTTCTTTTTTCTTTATCCTTTTTTAATTTTTTTAAATTAGGTGCTGCTAGCTTGTCTCTTTTTTGCTGTGCTTTTATATATATATATATATTTATTTATTTATTTTTTTTTTCCTATATTTGGTTTCTCACTCCATTGTAGGTACTCCACTTTTTTTTCCTATTACTCTACACTGCCTAAATATTCATTTCACTAAGTCTTATTCAGCCCCTTTTCTAATTTTATCAATATTACTATTATCCTTCCTCATTTCTCACATCTTTCAATACCTCTGGCCTAATCTTTTGCCTTCAAGGGCACATAGAAAGAAGCAAGGAAATAAAATAAGAAGAAAAAGTGTCAAAGAGAAAACCAAATATACACACAGAACAACCAACTAAATAAAACTCTAGAGCAGAGAGAGAAGCTAATCAACGGAACAAACCCATGAAGATAAAATGATGACCAGAGGGCAAAAAAAAAAAAAAAAAAAAAATTACAAACCACACTGAGAAACAGGAAGACACGGACCAGTCCAATGAACAAACTAATAACCAGGAAGAGATGCAGAACATCAGACAACTAATCAAAGATTTTCAAACAAATATCATGGGCCAACTCAGTGAAGGAAGAGATAAGGAATATTAAGAAGACACTGGGAGAACATACTGAAGAAATTGTACAGTATGATACTGTACAGAAATGATAACAGATATGATGGTGATCAGTGGCACAATCCAAGAAATAAAAAAGATGCTGGATTCACATAACAACAGATTAGAACAGGCAGAATAAAGAATTAGTGATGTGGAAGACAATGTATCTGAAATCAAACAGATATAGAACAGATAGACCAAAAGATAAAAAAAAATTCAGTAAGGACTCCGGGATTTAACCAACAACACAAAAGGCACAAACATATGCATTATAGGCATCCCAGAAGGAAAAGAGAAGGGAAAGGGAACAGATGGAGTGTTGAAAGAAATAATGGCTGAAAACTTCCCAACACTATTGAGAGAGATGGATGTGTAAATCCAGGAAGCCAAGCGCACCCTAAAGGGTATAAATCCCAACAGGCCAACTCCAACACATATACTTGTCAAAATGCCCAATGCTCAAGACAAAGAGAAAATACTCAAGGCAGCAAGAGAAAAGAGAGCCATCACATACAAGGGAAACACAATAAGATTAAGTGCTGATGTCTCACCTGAAACCATGGAGGCAAAAAGACAGTAGTATGACATAGTCAAAGTTCTAAAGGAAAAATACTTCCAGCCATGACTTCTCTATCCTGCAAAACTGGCATTCAAAAATGATGGAGAGTTCAAAATATTCACAGATAAGCAGGAATTAAGAGAGTATGCCAATAAGAAACCTGCACTTCAAAAAATACTAAAGGAAGTTTTAGAAGTTGAAAGGAAAGAACAAGGGACACATAGTTGGAGGAGAGTTTAAAAATAACTAAAAAGACAAAAACAGAAACAAAATGACATATCACATACATTAACCCAAAGAAAATATGGCGGAAGTAAGAAAATCATTTTGAGTAATAACATTGAATGTTAAGGGATTAAATTCACCACTCAAGAGACACAGATTGGCAGAATGGATAAGGAAATATGAATCATCTATATGCTGTCTACAAGAAACCCACCTTTGACCCAGGTATTCAAGGAGGCGGAAAATGAATGGTTGGAAAACAATTTTACAAGCTAACAGTAGCCAAAAAAGGGCAGGAGTAGCTATTCTAATATCAGACAAAATAGACTTTAAATGCAAAACTATTATAAGAGACATAGATGGACTCTATATATTAGTAAAAGGGGTAATTTCTCAAGAAGAGAGAACAATCATAAACATTTATGCACCTAATCGGGGTGCTTCAAAATACATGAGGCAAATTCTGGAAATACTAAGTGGAGAAATATATGCCTCTACAATTATAGTGGGGGAATTTAAACACCATTATCACCATTAGACAGAACATCTAGACAGAGAATCAATAAAGAAACAAACACTCTGAAGAATACATTAGAGGTAAATACATATATTAAAAAAGAAGAAAGAGCTAAAATTGAAGACCTAACTGCACACTTGGAGGAATTGGAAAAACAACAACAAACTAAACCTAAAGGAAGTATAAAGAAGGAAATAACAAAGATTAGAGGAGAACTAAATGAAATAGAGAATAAGAAACACTAGAAAACATAAACAAAATCAAAAGCTGGTTCTTTGAGATGATCAATAAAATTGACAAACC
Source organism: Tolypeutes matacus (assembly GCA_026826555.1). Classification (NCBI taxonomy): domain Eukaryota; kingdom Metazoa; phylum Chordata; class Mammalia; order Cingulata; family Chlamyphoridae; genus Tolypeutes; species Tolypeutes matacus. The sequence continues at coordinate 330,758 of JAKSZT010024889.1, read as the reverse complement.
ATTAGCCAGACTAACAAAGAAAGAGAGAGAACAGATGCAAATACACAAAATATGGAATGAGCAAGGGGATATCACTACTGACCCCACAGAAATAAAAAGTATCATAAGAGGATACTTTTAAAAATTATATGCAACAAGAATGATAATTCAGAGGAAATGGACAAGTTTCTACAAACTCACAAACAGCCTACATTGATGAAAGAAGAAATTGATGAACTCCACTGTCCAATTACAAGTAAAGAGATAGATTCAGTCATCAAAAACCTCCCAACCAAGAAAAGCCCAGGACCAGATGGCTTCACAGATGAATACTACCAAACATTGTGGAAAGAACTAACACCAATTCTGCTTAAGCTCTTCCAAAAAATAGAAGTAGAAGGAATTTTGCTTAACTCATTCTGCGATGCCAACATTACCTTAATACCAAAACCAAACAAAGATACCACAAGAAAGGAAAATTACAGACCAATTTCTCTAATGAACCTAGATGTTAAAATCCTCAACAACATACTTGCTAATTGCATTTAACAATATATCAAAAGGATTATACACCATGACCAAGTGGGTTTCATCCCAGGTATGCAAGGATGTTTCAATAGAAGAAAATCAATGTAACACACCACAAACACACATTGAAAGAAAAAATCACATGATCATCTCTATAGGTGCAAAAAAACAATTTCACAAAATACAGCACTCTTTCCTGACAAAAACACTGCAAAAGACAGGAATAGAAGGAAACTTTCTGAATATGATAAAGGGTATATATGAAAAACCCAAAGCTAACATCATCTTCAATAGTGAAATCCTAAAAGCCTTCCCTCTGAGATCGGGAATAAGACAAGGATGGCCACTATCACCACTCCTATTTAACATTGTCTTAGAAATACTTGCTAGAGCACTGAGGAAAGAAAAAGATATAAAAGGCATCCAAAGTGGAAAAGAAGTAAAACTTTCATTATTTGCAGATGACATGATCCTATATGTATAAAGACCGGAGAAATCTACAACTTCTAGAACTTATAAAGGAGTTCATTAATGTCTCAGGCTATAAGGTCAATGCTCAAAAATCAGTAGCATTTCTGTACACCAATAACGAGCAATCTGAGGAGGAAATCAAGAAAAAAAAATACCATTTACAATAGCAACTAAAAGAATCAAATACCTAGGAATAAGTTTAACTAAAGATGTAAAGGACTTATATACAGAAAAGTACACAACACTGTTAAAAGACATCAAAGAAGATTTAATAAATGTGAGAATATTCCCTGTTCATGGATAGGAAGAATAAACATCATCAAGATGTCTATGCTACCCAAACTAATCTATAGATTTAATTCAATACCAATAAAAATCAACACTGTATTTTTGAAGGAACTGGAAAAACTAACTACAAAATATATTTGGAATGGTAAGAGGCCCCGAATTGCCAAAGACATATTGGAAAAGAAAAATGAAGTTGGAGGTATCACATTACATGGCTTTAAAACATGTTACATAGCTACAGTGCTCAAAACTGCATGGTATTGGCACAAGGATAGACATACTGACCAATGGAACTGAATTGAGAGTTCTGATATAGATCCTCGCATACACAGTTTTGTGATATTTGACAAGGCCACCAAGCCCACTCAGTTGGGAGAGAATGGCCTCTTTAACAAGTGGTGCTTGGAGAACTAGATATCCATATCCAAAAGAATAAGCATGGAATACCATCTCACACCTTATACAAAAATCAACTCAAGATGGATCAAAGATCTAAATATAAGAGCAAAACCCATAAAGACCTTGGAAGATAATGTAGGGAAGCATCTACAGGACCTTGTAATAGGAAATGGTTTCATGAACTTCACACCCATAGAATGAGCAGCAAGAGAAAAAAATAGGTAAATGGGATCTCCTCACAATTAAAAACTTCTGCACTTCAAAGGACTTTATTAAGAAAATTAAAAGGAAGCCTACCTAATGGGAGAAAATATTTGACCATATATCTGATAAGAGCCTAATATCATGCATATATAAAAAAATCCTACACCTCGAAAGTAAAAAGTCAAACAACCAATTTAAAAAATGTTCAAGTGACCTGAAAAGACACTTTTCCAAGGAAGAAATATAAATGGCTAAAAATCACATGAAAAAATGTTCGACTTTGCTAGCTATTAGGGAAATGCAAATCAAAACTACAATGAGATAGCATCTTACACCCATCAAAATGGCAGGTATTAAAAAAACTGCAGACTCTCAGTGTTGGAGAGGACGTGGAGGAATAGGAACCCTTTTCCACTGCTGGTGGGATTGTGGAATGGTCTGGCCACTGTGGAGAAAGTTTGGCAGTTCCTCAGAAAAGTAACAATAGAACTTCTGTATGATCCAGCGATTTCACTGCTGGGTATATACCCAGAAGAATTGAAAGCAAAGACACGAACAGATATATGCACACCAATATTCATCGTGACATTGTTCACAATTGCCAAAAGTTGGAATCAGCCCCGGTGACCATCAACAGATAAATGGATAAACAAAATGTGGTACATACATACAATGGAATATTACTCAGCTGTAAGAAGGAATAAAGTGCTAACACATGGAATAACATGGATGAATCTTGGAGACCTTATGTTGAGTGAAGCAAGTCAGGCATTGAAGGATGAACAGTATATGACCTCACTGATTTGAATTGAGGAAAGTGAGCAGGGTCTGAGAACCATTGTCTGAAAGATAGGTTAACAAGGGAAAGAGAGAGAAGAGAGGGTTGTGAGCCATCACCTATATGGACATAATCTATGGTAAAATGATAGAGTACAGTTGCATATTGAAGGATAGGACAGGTGGGTAGTGATATTTCTGGGTTTGGTGGTGCAGGATTGACAGGTGGGTAGAATAAGAAGGGCAGGTTGGAATACCCAGGATACTAGGGGGGAGATGGTAGGGGGACTAGGTGAACATGGGATTTGTGGGTATGATGTTGAAAGTGCAGGAGTGGGAAAGCTCTTATGGCAATATGACAAGGTAGTGTCACTGGTTTGGGGTGTGGGTTTTGAGGGGCATTCAGAAATGGTGCATCTGGTGTAAGCTTCTAAGGAAAGTGTGGGTGTTCATCCTCTCATGATGTGTTGTGTCAGGGAGTGGAGACCCACACGGTGAGTGGGAAAGGGATGGTCCCATTTTTGGGAGGACCGATTCACCCAGAAACAGACAGATGGGTGTCTCTTAGAGGCAAGAGTGGATCTTAACAGGGGAGGATAATCAGCATGCCAAGACCTCTTGTTGTATGTAACTATGAATCTTGTCATCCAATGAGTCTAGACAGGGGAGTGTCGTGTGCCCCAGGGGGATGGGGAGGAAGGAACAGAAAAGATCAAACAGGGGGTATTTAGTGGCCAGGGGAAATGTTTTTCACTACTTTACAATAATGGACCCAGGACATGGTAAATATCATCAAAAATTATTAAACTGTACCATTTAAATTGTAAGCTATACGTAAATTATTGACAATGTTTAGTAGCTATGTTTCACTATCTGTAAAACAGTAATAGCAATGCTACCATCCACAAAAAAAGTTTTTCATATGGTGTGAGGAAGGGGGAAGGAGGTTGGGTATATGAGAGTCTTTAGTATTTTGTGTGTGACTTTGCTGTGACATAAAACTTCTTTGAAAATTAAATGAAATTTTAGGAGACACTGGGGAGTGAAAGGGGGAAGGTGCCATGGTACAGATGGACACCCGATAATACACTGATAAAAGGAAAACAATAGTAATACTAAGTTTAAAAAAAATTTTAATTTTTTTGTTTTTTTCCATTTTTTGAATGTCCCAATCCTTTAAATTTATTTTATCTTCAATTTTTTAAAATGAGTTTCCATGTGTTTTATCTCTTACATTTAAGATTATCGTTATTATTTCATTTTCCTAATAATTATATTTGGCTATTAAATGGGCTTCATCTTCAAGGAATGTTTACATCACAGAAGGGTTACAAAACGGGCAGCAGAGGATCATTGGTGGGGGGTGTCTAGGATGGGGGTTTCATGGGAGGAATTTCACCTGAATATAGATGAAAGATATATAAAATTTTTCAAATGATTAAGGGGCAGGGCATGGTAACAGTGGGTAGACAATCACTCAAAAAATGAGGGAACACTAAATTCCCAGGCTGGAGAGCTCTGCCACATTCTCCAAGGGAGCAGCAACAGTTCGCCAAGGGCAGGGGCCGTGTCTTGCAAAGGAGGATGGTCCACTGATAGGCTCTTGTTATTGATGACTAGCCTTTCAAGTCTTTGCTCTTGTAATTGAAGCTTAGCCTACTGTTATGGGGTGCCTAAGGGTTGTCACCTGAAAGCCTCCTTGTTGCTCAAATGTGGCCTCTCTCTAAGCCAAACTCAGCATATGAATGCATTACCTTCCCCCCAGCATGGGGTATTACTCCCAGGGATGAGCCTCCCTGGCAATGAGGGGTTAATATCAAGTGCTAACTGGCAATATGACTGGAAAAAGACCTTGAATATAAAGGGGAAAAAGTAAAGACAAATGAGTCTTTGTGGCTAAGAGACTTCAAAGAGAGTTGGAACATCTTCCTAGAGGTAATGCTAATGCACATCTCAGTAGGATCTCATAGAGCACCAAAGTGGATATCACCCCACACAGATGGGCTCCTGAGGGCTCTTGAGACACCCAGGTCCTATATTATGGGGGATAGCTCCAGAGAGTGATGCCTTATCTGTGGGCTCTACTTTGGAATCTGTGCTCCTCAGAGTGACAGAGTTAGAATCAAATAAGTCCTTCCTACACATGGTCCATCAGTCTCTTCTATTCAAACCTATATGTGATGGTGGAGTTTGTAGGTGTACTTCCAGATACTGGAGCTTCTGGCCTGCCTATGTGCCAGCTGTGCCAGGAATCTCAGTAGAGCTGCAACTCCTACTCTACAGCTCAATGGGCTCACCCAAGTCACCTGGTGAGGAGATGATGGACAGTGGCCATCCAGGGAATGGAGAGAGCCTGCATCTGCAGGCAGGATAATCCCATCCACCATATCCATGGGATATAAGCCCCCTCTCACTTGGAGGTGGAGTGGGCATCACCATCCCAAACTCCTCAGGATTGGGGGAAGAGCTATAGACTAGAGTCATCTTAATGGTATTCTGTTGTAGACATATTGTGATTCAAGCAATGGAAGAAATTACAACAGTGAGGTGGAGCCAGTGGCCACTGGATACTTTTGGGGCAGGGAAGGGAAAAGAAGTTGTTTTACAGGTGCTTTTTCAGGACTTGGGAATTTTCCTGAGTGACATTACTACGACAGATATAAGGCATTTTACATCAGTACATAACATGTAGAACTGTGTCGGAGAAAGTATAGTCTACAATGTGAACTATGGTCCATGCTTAGTGGCAAAGCTCCAGGATGTGTATATCCATTGCAGGTGATGTGCCACACTAGTGAAAGATGTTTATGTGAGATGTTATGGGAGGTGTGGGAGGTGGGGATTGTGGGAATCCCTGTAATTTTTGTGTAACATTTATGTAATCTCAGCATCTTTTAAAGTATATATACATATAAAAAAATACTAATCAATGGCTACTTGACAGAACCTGTGAAGCTCTTTCCTGAGTACTGGAAAGTTAATTGGGTAACACCATTGCAATTATCAGAACATTACAGCACAAAATACACAAAAGATTTCCAAACAGGGAGGTTGCCTACTTCTCTTTGCCCATGCCGGATTCCATGCCAGGAAAAAGAGGTTGGATTCTAATAATAGGTATTATTAAGCCCCTACAAATTGCCCCTAGACATTATGCTGGATGGTAGGGATACAAAGATAATACATATTCTTTACCTTTTATCAAGAGAAAGAGACATGAAGGTATTATAGTACTGGGTGGAAGTACCATAATAGAGGATGTTTCAGAGTAAATGGAAGCACAATTATGGATACACTTATTATTAATATAACCCAGAAACTTGAGTCCCTACTAAGGCATCTTATTTGTTGTTTGTTCTGCAACTGTGTATAAATTGTGCCACCATCACTGCCAGAATAAAGAAAGTAATCACTGAAAAAAAAAAACAAAAAACTGGTTGCCAGCATTCAGTAGGAAGTGAGAGGAATGACTTGGTGGTAAACATGACATATTTGTGTTTGTGATATTTTTCTGTATGCTATTGTAATGATGGACATGTTATATGCATTTATCAAAGCTTACGGAACTATACAGCAGAAGGTGCAAACCATAATGCAAACAATAACTTTGGTTAGTAGCAATGTTTCAATATTGTTTCATCAAGTGTAACAAACATACCACAATAATTAAAAATATTAATAATAGGAGAAACGGTGTGAGTGAATGTGTGGGTAGTGTATGAAAATTCCCTATATATTTGGTGTAATCTTTCTGTAAGTGTAAATCTAAAACTTCCCTAAAAATAAAGTTTATTACAAAAA
>JAKSZT010024889.1:302948-319311 GCA_026826555.1 Tolypeutes matacus | reverse complement strand
TATGTATATATATATATATATATAACATTTTTGTAAGCAAATACACATATATGCATATATATTTATATATCATTTTGCAAATGTTTGTATGTATTGTGAGAATTTTGATTTTTACCCACAATAAAAATAAATTAAAAAAAAAAAGTTGATTCTTTGAGAAGAACAAGAAAATTGACAAAGCTTAGCAAGACTGACAAAGAAAAAAGAGGGAAGATGCACATTAATAAATCAGAAATCAAATAAGGAAGTTATGACTGACTACATGGTAAAAAAGGATCATAAGAGGACATTATGAGAAACCGTGTGACAAGCTAGACAACCTCAATGAAATCGACCCATTCCTAGAAAGGCACAAACAACCTACACTGATGCTACAAGAAATGCAAGGACATAACAAACTGATCACATTTAAAGAGATTGAATCCATCATCAAAAATCTCCTAATAAAAAAAAGGCCAGGAACAGATGGCTTTACAGGTTAATTCTACCAAGCATTTTGAGTAGCATTAACATAAATCTGGCTTAAACTCTTCCAAAAATTGAAGAGGAGGGAAAAATTATCCAATACATTTGGTGAAGCTAACATCTCCCTATACCAGGGAAAGCCAGATAAAGATAATACAAGAAAGGAAAATTACAGACTAATCTCTCCAATGAACATAGATGCAAAATTCTCAACAAAATACTTGCAAATAGAATCCAACAGCATATCAAAAGACTTGTACGCCATGACCAAGTGGAATTTATTCTTGTTATGCAAGTGTGGTACAACATAAGAAAATCACTTAATGTAATAGATTACCTTAAAAAATTGAAGAGAAAAAAAATACATGATGATCTTGATCAATGCAGAAAAGACATTCAGCAAAATCCAGCATCCTTTCTGATAAAAACACCTAGAAAAATAGAGATAGAGGGAAAATTCTTCAATATGAAAAAGAGCATGTATGAAAATCACACAGCCAACATCATACTCAATGGGGAAAGGTTTAAAACATGTCCTCTTAGATAAGGAATGAGACAAGGATGCTCACTGCCAACACTGTTATTCAACATTGGCTTAGAAGTTTTATCTATAACAAATATACAGGAAAAATAAAAGGCATCCAAGTAGGAAAAGAGGCAGTAAAACTCACTATTCAAAGATGACATGATCCTATATTTCAAAAATTCTGAAATGTCTATGATAAAGCTACTTGAGCTAATAAATGAGTTCCACAAGAACAAGAATAGGATACAAGAACAATATGCAAAAATCAGTAATGTTTCTGTAAACTAGTTTTGAACAAGTTGAGGAGGAAATCAGGAAAAAAATCTCCATTTACAACTAAAAAAAAAGTCTCAAATACCTAGGAATCAATATAAACAAAGAACAATATAGTGTATATTCAGAAAACCATTCTTAAAAAAAAATCTAAGAAGACCTAAGCAAATGGAAAACTATTCTTTCTTCATGGGTTGGAAGACTAAATATCATGAAGATGTCAGTCCTACCCAAAATGATTTCTAGATTCAATACAATAATAATCAAAATTCCAACATCCTATTTTACAGAAATAGAAAAGAAAATTACCAAATTTATGTGGAGGGGAAAGTGATCCCAAATAGCCAAAAACATTCTAAAAATGCAGAGTGAGGTAGAATTGCTTTCACTGTCTCACCTAGAAATATGTTACAAAGCTACAGTGGTCAAAACAGCATGATATTAGCATAACTATAAGCACATTGATCAGTGGAGTAGAATTGAAAGTCCAGAAATAAATCCTCACCTCTACGGACAACTGTTTTTTTGACAAGCCTACCAAATCCATGTTAATGGAACAAAACAGTCTCTTCAACAAATGACACTGGGAGAATTGGATATCCATAACCAAAAGAATGAAAGAGGTCACCTATCTTGCTCCCAGTACAAGAATCAACTCAAAATGGATCAAATACCTAAGTGTAAAGGCCAAGATCATAAAACTATTAGAAGAAAATGTATGGAAACATCTTCAAGATCTTGTGATAGGTGGTGGTTTCTTGAGGCTTACACCCAAGTCACAAGCAATAAAAGAAAAAAATAGATAAATGAGACCTCCTCAAAATTAAACACTTGCACATCAAAAATCTTTGTCATAGGGTGAAAAATCAACCTATTAAATGGGAGAAAATATTTGGTAATCATATATCCAATAAGGGTTTAATATCTGTGATATATAAAGAGATGCTGCAACTCAAAAATAAAAGTTGAAATGACCTGATAAAAAATGGAGAGATGACTTGAATTGACATTTGTCCAAAGGTGAAATACAAATGATGAAAAAGCAGATGAAAAAATGTTCAATATCACTAGTGATTAGGGAAATGGAAATCAAAGCTACAATGTGATATCATTTCACACCTATTAGAATGATCACTATTAAAAAGATAGAGAAGTACAAGTGTTGGGGAGGATCTGAAGAGTTAGAAACACGTATTCACTGTTGGTGGGAATGAAGAATGGTACAACCAGGTCAGCCAGGGTAAGACAGCAGCACTCAGGATACCGTTTGGCCCCTCTTCCTCCACCCCAGGCTGGATCTGGAATACTGAGGCTCAGGGGATCCCAGGTCTCAGGCTATCCTTGTTTCATCCCCTGGTGATCCCACCCAGAGCCAGGTATATGCATGAAAGATCGGGGGTATGTGGGCACAAGCACAGAGCACTATACTATGCCTCTATTTCATTTCTTAGTAACCCTTTTCTGGATTTTACATTCTATATTATAAATTTCGGTACCTCAAACTTTCTCTCTTCCCTAAGGGATTCCAGCACTTGAACTGGCAAAATAAATCTTAGATGAAAAAACTATTCTCGTGCCACATAGCTAGCTGCAGGGAAGCAGATTCTATTCCACCTGAAAAACTCAATGTCATTCCTAGCAAAGGAGTCCTGTGAGTCACCTGGATTTTAACATGGTCATAAGATCCCGTGAAGAAAGCCCTCAGCTGCTAACCGACTCTCATTCTCAATGGTCATCTATCATGCTAACATGAAGCCCTGGTAATAATATTTAAAGCAATATTGTTTGGGAAACTTAACTACTTTGACTTGTGCCTGCACAGAGGTAAACCAAAGCTATGACTATACTAGATATGTTTTTTTTTATTTAAATTGAATCCCAAAGTATTTCTCATTATAATTTATCAATGGTAATTTCTGGATAGGTGCAGAGATTTGTGCCTATGGAAAAGCACATGTGATTAAAGAGGGGACAGTTGGATTCATTCAGCATGACTATGAGTCTCAACTGCTCTGGAGAAGCAGCCCTGCTGGTCAGGCCCTCACTAGGCACAGAAGCTGACAAGTGGTCACAGAAGCTGACATGGAACTCTACCTCCCCTTCAGAGCCTCCAGCCAATGTTCAGGTTTATTTTATATGAATTTTCATTGTGGAGCTCATGTAACAGGGTTACCCAGTGGCCATCAGTCAAAAGTGGTCAGGTAGAAAGGCCTCCTTTGCTCAGGTCTCTTCATACATATCTGTGTGTACTCAATAAGGAGATGGAGGTGGACATTTGTAAAGCCCTATAGACTAACTCATGCTTTGCTGACTTCTCACCACTGGGCCAAATGAGATTGTGTTCTGTCAGAGTGGAACACTAAAAAAACCACCAACCCTCATGTAGGAGCCAAGCAGAAGGGGCCACACTGCCCAAAGCAAGAAACCTGAGACCTAGAGCTGTTGGAGGACAATTTTTCCTGAGGAAAAGCAACCCCAGGAGACCTCAGGTCACCTCACTTCCTCCTATCCCCTGGCCTAACAGTCACTGCTGAGACATGTACTTCTGGCCAGAAATGAATGTAAACCCTTCCCATGGGGAATCAAGTCCAGCAAGACCCTGTTCTACAACCTGGCAGAGCCTGAGCAAGGGTAACCCTGGGCTGGTGCATTACTACCTTGGCCAGCTGGGCTTTCTAATTGGTCAAGGAGTCTCAGTGTAAAGGGAGGATTCCCTGTCAGAGACTGAGTGAGATGGACTCTCCTCCTAAAAGTGGGTCTCTGCTGGGTGGCTCTCACTGCACTCTCAGCCAGTGGGAGGCCAAAGATGCAGTCAAAATCATCCTCTGCCATATCATATTGCACTAGATTACATGTTTCTACATGATGTCTCTGCTCTCAGGATCCTCCCATTTGTGTAGGTGAAACTCCTCAGATACCAATGCCTTCCTCCATGTCCTGGACTAGCTTTGAGACCAGGCAGTTCTGTCTTTGAGGAGAAAATACATCCATACCTGTGATTCATTCAAGAAATCACCTCTGTGGATGGCTGTAACATGTCACCAAGGGCCTGAGATTTTGGGAGCCAGGGTTTGTGCTTTGTCCTTCAGCTGTCCTGAAGAGGCTGCCGTGGGTGTCTGGGTGATACCTGGAACCCTGGGGAAATGTGGGGATAATTGAGAAATGTCCACAACTAAAAACTCAGAGTCACCCCACAATTGATATGGAACTCCTCATTCTCAATGAAGCCAAGGGATGATGATCAACCTCCTTAAAAAGGTGGAGGCTGGAAGATGGGGTAAGACCCTGGAAGTTCAGGACAGGGCCAGGGGTTAGCCCTTTAGGTCCAGCTCATGGAGAAGCCCAGAGAAGACCCTTAGGTGACTTCAGGGCAGGGACTTTACCACCTAGACTGGAAGGGCTGTAGTGTTTAATTGGTAATGCTGTTCCTTGTGTGCCTATGGGTCATCAGTCTTAGTGACCACCTCCTTCCCCACCCCTGACATGTCACATATTTCAATTCTCCCCAGAAGACAGGTTCTTACCCTCTGGTCATAACCACAGTGCAAGACTTTGGACAAAGACCACCACCTTCCCAGGAGCTGTGAGCTCTAAGGGCTTGTGGTCTGGTGTCTCTTTTAGGGTATGTCAGTAATAACATGACTGAGTGTATAAACTGTTGAACTCGCCAGATGATGGACTGGAGAACCAAATGGCCACAGTATCATCTTGGTCAGTGAGGAAGACTGAGTTTTCTTTCCGTAGTAAGGAATAAAGACACTGATCTAGACACCAGAGCTCCCAGTCAGAGGGGAGTGACCTCCAAGAACCTGACAGAGAGGAGGGCAGCTTTCTGGGGGAATTTCTGGGTTAAAACAAATTGTGCAAGGAGTTGCAGGGATGCTAGAAAACCAAGTCCACAGAGAGGGGTAAAGCTAATGAAATAAGGTCAATTGTGGCTTTGAAAGCTGCATCACAAAAGTTCCCCCCAGAATGAACGTAACAGGAAAAGGAATTCTGTGGTCAGAGACCAGGATCCCAGAAGGATTCAAATCTAAGAGAAAGGATGGGCCACTGGGTCCCTAGAGGGGGATTGAGGATGCACAGTCCTGCCTACCCTTAGGCCAGTTCCTAACCATCTATCTCTGGACTTTTACTTTGCACATTGTAAGTTTTGATAGTTTTACATTCTCCCCTCCCCCAGTTACTGCTGATGCAATTCCAGAGTTCATTGTGAAAGCTATGTATTCTTAAGTGGTGTTCATAGAATCCTCTGCACCAGAAAGAGAATATATTTCCTCTTTCTCCAAAGCTGTAGAGAAGAAGCCACTCTTCTAGGTTATGAATGGTCTTTGCTAATGTGATTTTTACAAACACCCACATTTTAGAGGATGTTCCTATGCCCCGTGAAAGTCCTTTCAGACTTGAATTCCAGGAGTTCTAATGGACTTTCTCAGCTATGCCCTGCAGTGGCATGTGGTAGTTCTCCATAAGTATCTGGAGGATGAGGGAAAATATCAGTTCCATTTTCCTACTCCATACTTCCCTGAGTTCTCATTGTACCTCAACCTGTAGCTTAAGTGCAATATGTAGTCTTATTCTCTCCAGGTGACAGGCAGAGGTACAGACTAGTTCATATACACATGCAGCTAAGCACCTGTGACTGAGGTTCCAAGAAGACTTCTGAGCAAGTTTCTCATTGTCTTGATAATTAATTGTGGGTGGGGTCAGGCAGGGATGATGCAAGAATGACCTAGAAGTGGTGGTAGTGGGGATGGATTCTCCCAAAAGCTGTCTCTGAGATGCCAGTCTCCTTTTTCTCCCCGGGGTTCCCTGGGCACCATCCCTAGCTCTCTTTGTCAATTTTCCCTTAGAGGGGAAACCCCTAGGATCTGCACTCTAGTAAGAACCATCGATTGTGTGGAACAAAAGTTCAGTTTTGCCCTTCCTCAGCCAGAGTTCTCCACTCACATTCCCCACTGCTCAGTAAAGACAGAAGCCCTCCTACCAGACCCAAAGTACACTCCCCTTATCAGTTGGTTATCAGGACCTTGCATGGCTATCACCACAGGGATGACTACATATAAAGTACTTATCCCCAGATAAGAAACAGAGCACTACCTGCACTGACCTCCAAACCATGAGGAAAAGATCTGAGGTGATGGCTCCACATCTGTAGATTAACATCTGGGCAGATGATCACCACCCCAGTACTCTCCTTCCCACCCTGCCAGTCATGAACAGGCTGTGAATATGACAGGCCAACCAGGCTTCTAACCTCCTAGAAAAACAGCTCCTACCGAGGGTCTGTCCACTCCTCATGCCCGTTCCAACAGCCCAGTCCTCCACAACTCAGGCACACTAAGAGTGGAAGGTATTGTGGGGCTGCCCAGGAAGGATTAGAATATTTGCCCAGCCTTCATTTCATTACCTTGTGACCCCTATCTTACCTTTGGGTGTCTCTTGGTAAATGGCCAGAGTCTTCCGTGGTGGGGGTTGAATCAATTCCTGCAGCTTTGAAAAAGTCTCTCACTTCCAGTTTTACTGAGACAAGAGCCTTGGGATGTTAGGAAACAACAAGAAAACATCTTGTCCTCCCCAGCATCTCTGTTCAATTGAGCTGGTTTGGGGGCTGTCTCTAGAATGTGGGTGCCTGGTTACCAGGGTTTCAAGTTCTGTTGGGTTATATCTCAAAGGAAATGAGTTTACTTCTTTAAATACCATTACCTGTCCCACTTCTTTGGATAAAACCTCTCCTAAAGATGCTGGCTCTTCAGCCTCCTCTCTCAGTCATCAATTTAACTCTAAAGCTATACAAACACTGTCCTCTCTTGGGAAAGGCCTGGGAAATTCAGGATACCAGTATTCAGAAGACAGGGCTGGTTTCAAACCTATGTCCCTTTTCTGCCATATCTCTGAACCTGAACAAGACATTGTGCCTCTTGGGCCTCCTGAGTCTCCTCACCAGAAACTGTAAGGATCATTCTAGCTCCTACATCTGAAGGACTTTAGCAGGTGTATAGGAATAATATCTATAATACTCATGAGCTAATGTGACAGATCACTAATATATGAACTTTAGAGATGGAAGAATTACATGAAGAAATAGGAAGCAGCAGGCAGTTCAACTCAAAACAGGGTTGGTTCTTGATATGATCAGAGGAAAGTAACATCTTCTTGGCTTCATCTCCCAGTCCCCAGCATAATGGCCTTGAAATTCAATGAAAATCAGATATCACCATCTGAATGAAAACCTTTCAATGGCTATCCATTATATTTAGAGTCAGATTAAGAGCCTCCTTTTAGTTTATGTTGTGGAAAGCCTCCAAATAGCTTCCAAGGATCTCTGCCTCCTGGTATACATGTTCTTGTCTAATCTCTTCCTCTTAGGTGTGAACTGGACTTGGTGACTCTCTTCTTATCAATAGAATATGGTCACTCCTCTAATTTCTGTCCTGCTAATTCTCTTTTACTGCCTATTCATCCCTCTTTATATATCTATCTCTATATCTATACCTTTCTCTTATATCTCACTCTGGGGAAACAGGTTATGATGTGAAGAGGCCCATATTGCTAAAAATAACTGAGAGGGGCCCATACAACAGACAGAAAGGAATTCAAGCCCTCAATCCAAACTGAATCCTGCCAATAACACATGACTTTGGAAAGACCCTTCCAATGCCTCAGTTGGGACTACTCCTCCATCTTGGAAGAGAAATTGGATCAAAATCACACAGCTTAGCCTTGCCTGAATTCTTTGTTCAAAGAAACTGTGCAATAACAAACATTTGTTGTTGTAAGCCACTAAATTTTGGCATAGTGCTGTCACATATTAATAGATAACTAATATAATAAACCAGGCCCCAGGATCTGTCCCTCCCCTCCTCCCTCCCTCCCCACCTCTCCTACAAAGCTCCCTCCATCTACACTGGTCTCATTTCTAGCATCCTTTCAGGCCAAGCTCACTTCAGACTCAGAGTCTGCAAACTTGTGCCTTCTCCTGGCACACTGTTCACAGACTTGTGGAGGGCTGGCTCCTCTTACTCATTCTGGTTGCAGCATAAATGATACCTCAGGGACTCTTTTCAGGCCCACCCTCCTAGTGGATGTCAATAACCCTCTTGAAGCACCCTGATGGATTTTCACAATGGAACTTGCTCTTCTATTTCACATGAATTTGTTTACTAATTTTCCATCTTTAATTCCAGACTCTGAGCTCCTGGAAATCAGGGAGAAAGTTGATCATTTTCAGCACTGGACACAGGACCAAACCCAGCACCTAACCCTGGTGAGTGCTCAGGGAATAGTTGCTACATGAATAAATTAGATGATCACCAAGTACTTCTGCCAGACTCTCACCAGCTTAGAATTTGTAAATTAATGTCAAATTCCCAACAACATTAAAAATCAGTAAAGTCTATCTGACAAAGAATTTAAGACCAGCTAGAGAATGGGGAAAAAACAGTATCCAGAAGATAGAAATTAGAAAATAAAATATCTACCAATCCAAAACCAAAAATAAAATGACAAACAAATATAGACAAAAGGAATATGACCTGACAATTCATATTAGTAAAATCATGTGGTAAATGATATTTTAAACTGCATCATAAACAATAAATGAAGTGCAAACAAGTAACCAATACAATTTCACATATATAAAATTCCTTAAATCAAATTCTACCCAGTAAGGTTGCAATATGTAAAAATGGAGACACTCCTCCAGTGTCAGTGAGGTTGCTCTTTGTCTACCACCTGGAGGAGATGATGGTCATTTGGATGACATTTGAAAATATCCCAAAGCAATGATCTACCACTTCCATTCTTGACATTCTCTTCATATCAATAAGCATATGTTCTCACAAATATCAACAGTATAGCTAATGGAAGAGAAATGTTGGAAAAAGTACAAAAAGAGAAGGGATTAAAAAAAATTCACATGTAATACAAATCATTGGTAAAGAGCAGTGAAACTGAATGAACTAGGCTTCAGTATATGTGTCTAAATAGTGACTTTCAAGGAATTATTTGAGTTAAAAGCAAGGTGCAAAAAGATAGTCAGTATATTGACATATGCACCCATTTTGTGGACTTAAATAAAATCTATATTGTTAAAATACATACAGGTTGCTACTGAAAATTTGAAAATGATTGGAAATAACAAAAAGACCAAAGGTGATTGGATCCATTTGATTTGATTAGACAGTGTCCAATCACATGAGGTTTAAACACTATATATGCCTGTCTGGGAAGGAAACATCCCTCACATACACTTCCTCACTGATCCTGGAAGCTGCATTATTTCCAGCAGTTTGCCCAGCATCCATGAATCTGAGATATGCTGCTAGACAGCATTATCAAAGGTGGATTCCTTGTTGGTTTCTATTTTGGATGTCAGTTTTTCCCTAAGTGAAATAGTACAGTGAGAAAAATATGTTGCAGCATGTCTTTAGGTATTGGATTAAGGGGTATCTGATTTATAATAGTATTTATTCAGACATTGATGCAAAAATTATGTGGTTCTGAATGCTAAGTAATACATGAAGATTCACATTTCCAAGGAAATCCATCTCCATAAGTGTGGGTGGGATTATAAATAAGCAGTGATGGAATCCTGGTTTGTGAAAAAAGCATTTAAAGAGTAAATAATTGATTTGTTCATCCTCAGTTCAAACATATTCATATCATATTTATTAGAAACCAATGAAAAATTGAGGTGCTGAGAATAAAGCTGTAATTATAAGATTCTATAACTCCTACTGTTAAGTTGTCAATCTAATGGCAGAGAAAAGAATTTTTCAATATTAATTGGTTATAGGTAAATGCCTTCTCTCATGCCAAATGTGGCAATTGAATTTTGAAGAGAAAACATACTTTAATCTAGGTTTTAAATTATGGTTGCCACAAGATTAGAAGTAGCTTCTCAGAATCTTCTATTCCTTGTACCTCTGGAGAAATGTCGACTTTCTTTTTCTTAATACTGCCTATTGAGACAGATCTTCACAGAGACTGCAAAAGCAGGTACTCAAGGGTTCTAATCTAAATTCATTATAAGTTGCATGTCTTGATTAACCCTGGATCCTAGTCGAAGGGAAGGTAATCATGGAAGAAGAAGGTCAATGTCTCAGAAAGGGCCATCACTTTGTGAGAACAGAATATGTGTGGGATTAACTCTTCATCCCATTGGGAAGGAAATTGCATGAGGCAGTTTTTCTGCATCTAAATGAAATATAGTTTTTTTTTCGTGTTTTGGGAAATCCAACAATCAATACCTGAAGAAGTTGGACATGAGGCCCCATGGAGATTAGGCACATGGCAGGTCTGTTGTGGTGTTACATTCAACTTCAGTTCCAGAGATTCTATAAGCCCAGACCATGAAGAAATGACAGAAGTGACCAGTGGGGCAGGGACTTCCCAACTGGAGGAAGAAGATTCCAGTTTAAGTGGAGGCTTGACCCTCTCAGGTACCAGGAGGGCTGCATGGACCACAGATAGTGGGTTGGAACAAAGAAAGGAATTTGTTTATAACTCACGATTCACTGCCCATCCAGAACTGGCCTTGTTTATGACCTCACCAGGCAGACACGATGATTTAGAGTCTCAGAGGGATAACTTCACTCCCTATTGTCCTGTTCATCCAGGTCACTGTCTCATAATGAAGCTTCCCATGAATGTCCTTTACCCCTATAAAGGCCCAAACTTCTGCTCTGATTCCTTAGCAATACAACACCTGTTTCTCTCCCAAACTTAACATTGTCTTACTTAGAAACTGGCCAATAAGTTAGAGTAGCTGTAGTCAGTAGCTGACTACAAAAGTTTGTTAACCACATAATGGGATTTTCCCATTCCTAGTTCAGATTCAGTTCAGTAGTAGAATGAACTTCACTGAACTTTAGGTCATTATAATAGTGAATTGTATGCTTCTGGGTGGAATTTATATGCCATTTTCTCTACATGCATGATGTATGACCAAGCATGTAGCTTTCCCTGTTAAACATGTGATGCTATAGAGTATGTGCAAGATGCAACCTCTTCTACCTGTCAGTCTCCTTAAGTCAACCCCTAACTCCTCCCTACACAAGGCAATGTAATACCACTCTACCTTCTGTTGGAGAGGCAGATCTGGGACATTCAATCTCCTGTCCTCCACTGACTTAATAAACCTATATCTCAGAGTGACAAAACTCAGGGTGGTAGTCAATTCTCTGGACCAAGCATGGACCCAGAGGATCTGTGATAGGATCCCCTAAAGTTTGGCAACTCAGTTGGGACCCTGTGGCCTCTAAGAGAATTACTACCTGATGGACTCATTGGCCCCAAGTTGGGGCTCCCCTGAGCACAACTCTGTGACTGCAGGAGCACCTTGTCTCTGAAAGCCAGAATCAGGATTGTTCTGTCTCTGCATTGAGGATCCTGAAAGAACCCAGTCAGGAAGGAAACAGGTAGCCCATGAGATCCCTGCAGCCTCAGTGAATAGTGATTTTCTTATCAAAATTATTAATTGTTCTCTAGAATGAAGGTTTAAATCTCCTGTTGAAGCTGTAAGTGACTAGTTTGGCCCAGGTCCTTGGTTTTGGTTTAGGTTTGGATCTGGTTTGGCCTGGGATTGTAGGTTAGAGTCCTACCCCAGAATCCATTCCCCAGTTATAGGAAACCTCCCATTAGTATGCTAGTTAAATACTAAAATTTTGACCAATAAACATAAAGTGAAACTCACCCAAGAGCTGACAGGAAGTCACAATGGGCAATAGACAAAGCTCTAGAATGAAAGGGAATGAAAAACTGCATCTTAAAACATTGGAAACAATTTGATTATGAGAACCCATGACTAAAAAGAAAATGACACTTTTGAGTAAATGTATGTGATCACAGTATAAATTAGAGCATGTCCAGGAAGGGCCATCAAGGGGATATATTGAATACAGGCTGTTTTGCAACTAGAAATATATTGTAAAAGACTTAGTAAATGAGATGAAATATCATATGTTCAATGTTTTATGGCTTTAGCTAATAATCTTAAACTGCAACAATAGTGTTTGTGATATGGTGATGTTAGCAAGCCACTGTCCTAATACAATCTGCCAGCCAAGGAAAAGAAAAAGCTACTCCCTGCTTCCAATCCCTCAGACAAAGTGCTAGACTTGTTCCTTGTTCCTTTGCTCTTCCAGGACCTTATGAAGGAGGAGAAGAGGTTGAGTCTGATCCTAAACTGCCCTTAGATCCCCATGAAATGGGCTTCATGCCTCATACCCAAAGTGTTATCTGATTCGGTCAGAGAGCCCTACCACATTTGGATAATTCCCACTAGGCAGGTGGCAGCTGGGATTGTTAATCAAGGACATCCAAGAGGTTACTTGTTTGTACACACTCCATTCTCCACTTCAGACTTGTATAATTGGAAGAATTGAGTCTCAAGTTACCAGGAAGACCTCAAGCATGTGGAAAATATATTCAATTCTTTTATTACAACTCACATTCTTAGTTGGGTGGACATACAGGCTTTAACTTTGGAAGAAAGCAGAATAGTGTTGGAAAAAGACCATGACCAATATAATGGCCTGGAAGATGGGGGATTGCAGAGGTATTGCAATCACTTCTTTCCCAGAAAAATAGCTGGAAGACAAATGGAGACTGTCTGGAGGTATGTTCAAGGGCTAAGGACACCAAGGGAAGGCTAGGCAACACCCAGAAGAGAGAAGGGTGAAGGAGAGGAGTCTCAGCTGGCTTGAAAAATCCCGCGAGTAAAGCTGCAGCAGTAGTTGCTGGTGCCCATTCCCTCACCCTCAGAGCAAAGAGCCAAGGATCCATGAACCCTTGTAATGTGGCTGCAGACTGAAGGGTTTGCTGGGGCCTTTTTTCCAAGACAAGGGAGAGGGAGGGACATAGCCTATTGCAAATTCATTTTTTGACTAATGAACTTGGTTTATTCTATTGGATGGATTCAATACAGTAAACCAATACTGTTTGTCCTGAGAGCCTACAGAAAATGATAGATACTTTGTCTTCTTAAAAACTCTCCTTCTTGTCCTGGGCTTGTTGTTGAGTACACAGAGGGAGAGAGGGTGTGGCTAACTGAGGGAGGAGAACAGCTTCTAAGGAAGCTTGTGAAGCGTGGTCCACCCGGAGGATATTACTCCTGTTCCACTCATGGAGTTACAGTGAATGCATTCATTCCTAGCATCTGGAGTCTGAGCTGAGAGGCCTTCCAAAGACCACTATCTGCTTGCAGACCAGAAAAGTGTGTGAAAAGAAGGGAAAATAATAAAATAAATAAATAAATAAATAAAACAAATAAATAATGACAGTCATGGAACTTTACTGCTTCCCTCTCCAAGGCCCTTGGAAACTAACTTGCACCTCATTACTGGGTCCTTAACCCTGCTTTGAGCAGTTAAACAGGGGCAATCCTTGATATTTAGAATAAGCAGAACCAAGATTCAAAAAACAGTGGTAGCACACAGCTACTTAACAGTAAATCCCTAGGCAAGAGAGAGAAACTAACATCAGTGTAAACTCAGCATCATGATCAGACGCCAAGACATCAGCAAAAAAAATTGCAAGCCATACTAAAACAATGGAAGTGGGAAGTGGGTATGGCTCAAGTGATTGGGCTTCCATCTACCATATAGGAAGGCTATTCATTTTGAATATCTCCAAATAAGATGTGAAATGAGGAATATGATTTATCTTGAATTCTCTTAAAGAAAAAATGCAAAACTACCTAGCTTCCTAACATGGACACTATAAAATGAAAATATTTATTTCAGGAGAGGGATACAGATATATTGGGAACCACAGGATAGAGCATTCCTTGTGTCTGACACAGGACAGGATCCCTGTGGACAACAGTACATACATCAGAAAGCAAACATGTTTGTCCATGGTTTTGGAGGGGAAGGGTTATGGGGGTTTGGGTAGAACAAGGGCAAGAAGTGAAAGTGGCCAGCCAGGAGTGTAATCAGGCCAACTGGAGCCAACCCAGATCCCACTACTTCTTAAGGAACCACCCCTCTTCACATCAGGTGGTGGCTGTCAATCATGCTGCTGTGATCAGTGTGCAACTTGATACTTAGCTTCTTGGAAGCTGTTTTCCATGCCAGTGGCAGCCTTCACCATTTTACAATCTCACTGCCATTGGATGAGCATTTCTCTGCCTTTCTCCACATCCTCTCGAACACTTGTGGGTATTTTTTAATTTAATTAAAAAAAAATTTTGGTACCTTTATTGACAGCACATTAAAATCAAACAAACATAACACAAACACACCAAACTTTTACCAGACTGCACATAGAGAGAGTCCAAAAAGTACCCTCTATTTTGATTTAGCATACCTCTTCCCCATAGTACCCAGAATTCTAGCCTTGTGGATGCGATCAGCTTAAAAAAGAGTGGAATCAGGACCTGCAACATAACCTGCCACATTACCTGCCACAAAATCAGTGAACAGAAGGCATACAGTTTGTTAGTAATTAAAAAAAAAAAATTTCAATACATTTTTTTTTCAGTTTGTGCTTATTCTTTTTTTTTTTTTAATTTATTTATTTTTTATTGTGGGTAAAAATCAAAAATTTTACAATACATGCCAATATTTGTAAGATGATATATAAATATATATGCATATATGTGCATTTGCTTACAAAAGTGTTATATATATATTTTTTAAGAGGTGATTAGATTACCTAAAATATTACACAGAACCTACCGGGATTCCCATGTGCCCCACCTCCCACACCTCCCACCACATCCTACACAAAAATCTCCCACAAGTGTGGCCCATCACCCTTAATGGACTTACACATCCTGGGGCCTTGCCATCAACCATAGACCACAGTTCCACAGTTCACATCGTAGACCACACTCTCATCCACACAGTTCTGAATGGTGTGTGCTGATTTAAAATGGCCTACATCCGTTGCCACAACGGCACTCAGGACAATCTCCAAATCCTGAAAAAGTCCCTGTATTTCAACTGCACATCCCCTCCCTAACCCAAAAG
Organism: Tolypeutes matacus; assembly: GCA_026826555.1. Taxonomy (NCBI): domain Eukaryota; kingdom Metazoa; phylum Chordata; class Mammalia; order Cingulata; family Chlamyphoridae; genus Tolypeutes; species Tolypeutes matacus. The sequence goes on along the minus strand of JAKSZT010024889.1, from coordinate 304,071 downwards.
TGTCCAATGGACACTCAGGAGCACAGATATCAAAATAGAGCCCACTGAAAAGGCATCAGTTTCTGGGGCTAACTGCCCTTATATAGGACCTGGGTGTCTCCAGAGCTCTTAGGAGCCCCTCTGTGTGGGGTGATACGCACTTTGATGTTCTATGAGCTCCTACTGAGGTGTGCATAAGCGTTACCTCTGGGATGATCTCTCGACTCTCTTTGAAGTCTCTTAGCCACTTGAACTCATTTGTCTTTACCTTTCCACCTTTTATTCAAGGTCTTTTTCCAGTTGTGTTGCCAGTTGGCACTTGGTATTAATCCCTCGTTGCCAGGGAGGCTCATCCCTGGGAGTCATGTCCCACGTTGGGGGAAGGTAATGCATTCATATGCTGAGTTTGGCTTAGAGAGAGGCCACATTTGAGCAACAAGGAGGATCTCAGGTGGCAACCCTTAGGCAACCCATAACAGTAAGCTAAGTTTCAGTTACAAGAGCAAAGACTCATAAGGGTAGTCATCAATAAAAAGAAATCATCAGTGGGTCATCCTCTTTTGACAGACACTGTCCCTGCACTCAGAGGACTATTGCTGCTCCCTTGGAGACTGTGGCAGAGCTCTCGAGGCTAGGAATTCAAATTCCTTCATTTATTGCATGATTGTCCACCCATCATGACCATGCCCTATCTTTTGAACTTTTGAACAATTTTGTATATCTTTCATGTATATTCAGATGAACAAACTCCCATGAATCTCCTCTCCCAGACACCCCCCATCAATAATCCCCTGCAGTACACATTGTAACCCTTCTGTGATAAAAATCTTGCATGAACATGTAGTCCATAAAATAATCAAACACACTTAATAGGAAAAAGAAACAACAATGATAAGCTTACATGCAAGAGACAAATATAAGGAAACTCAGGGGAAAAAAAACACAAAAAGAAACAATCAAACAAAAAACAAAACAAAACAAAATATAATTAGCGGATTGGAACATTCAAAAAATTGAGAAAAAAGCAAAAGAAATACCTCAATATATATATATTCTTTTTTTTTTTTTATGGTTGCCTCCCGTTTATTTTTTATTTGTTTATTTCTTTTTATTATGGGTAAAAATCAAAATTCTCACAATACAT
>JAKSZT010024889.1:194356-294744 GCA_026826555.1 Tolypeutes matacus | reverse complement strand
CTGTCTAATGATGATAGTGGTGTGTTGAAGTCCCCTGCTATAATTGTGGAGGAATTTATTTCTCCTCTTAGTTTTTCCAGAGTATGCCGCACGTATTTTGAGGCACCTCGATTAGGTGCATAAATGTTGATGATTGTTCTCTCTTCTTGAGAGATTGTTCCTTTTACTAATATGTAGTGTCCATCTTTGTCTCTTACAATAGTTTTGCATTTAAAGTCTATTTTGTCTGATATTAGAATAGCTACTCTTTCCCTTTTTTGGCTATTGTTAGCTTGTAAAATGGTTTTCCAGCCATTCACTTTCAGCCTCCGTGAATCCCTGGGCCGAAGGTGGGTTTCTTGTAGACAGCATATAGATGAATCATATTTTCTTATCCATTTTATCAGTCTGTGTCTTTTGATTGGTGAATTTAATCCATTAACATTCAGTGTTATTACTCGTAACGAATTTCTTACTTCAGTCATTTTTTCTTGGGTTAATGTATGTCATATGTTGTTTTGTTTCTCTTTTTGAGTTTTCAGTTGTTTTTAAACTCTCCTCCAACTCTCTCTCCTGTGTTTGTTCCTTTCAACTTGTAGATTTTACTTTAGTATTTCTTGAAGTGCTTGTTTCTTCTTGACATACTCTCTTAATTGCTGTTTATCTGTGAATATTTTGAACTCTCCATCATTTTTTAATGCCAGTTTTGCTGGATAGAGAATTCGTGGCTGGAAGTTTTTTTCTTTTAGTGTTTGACTATGTCATACCACTGTCTTCTTGCCTCCATGGTTTCAGCTGAGAAATCAGCACTTAATCTTATTGTGCTTCCCTTGTATGTGATGGTTCTCTTTTCTCTTACTGCCTTGAGTATTTTCTCTTTGTCTTGAGCATTGGACAATTTGACAAGTATATGTCTTGGAGTTGGCCTGTTGGGATTTATACTATTTGGGGTGGGCTGTGCTTCCTGGATCTGCACATCCATCTTTCTCAATAGAGTTGGGAAGTTTTCAGCCATAACTTCCTTCAACACTCCTTCTGTTCCCTTTCCCTTCTCTTCTCCTTCTGGGATACCCATAATGCTTATGTTTGCGCGTCTTGCATTATCGGTTAATTCCCTGAGACCATGCTGGATTTTTTCTATCTTTTTGTCTATCTTTTCTACAATCTCTTTGATTTCAACTGTATTTTCTTCCATATCACTAATTCTTTCCTCTGCCTGTTCAATTCTGCTGCCATGTGAGTCCAGCATCTTTTTCATTTCTTGACTTGTGTCTTTGTTCGCCATCATATCCATTACCTTTTTAGGTGTGTTAGCTATTTGTTCAGTATGTTCATCCCAGTGTCTTCTTTATATCCTTAATCTCTTCCTTCAGTTCTTTAAGTTGGTCCATGATATTTGTTTGGATAGCTTTGATTAGTTGTTCGATGTACTGCATTGCTTCCTGGTTTTTATTTTGTGCACTGGACTGGTCCATGTTTTCCAGTTTCTCAAAATCATTTGTATTTTTCTGTTGCCCTCTGGTCATCATATTATCTTGATGGGTTTGTTCAGTTGATTAGCTTTTCTCTGTGCTCTACAATTTTATTTAACTGTTGGTTCTGCTTGTGAGTTAAGTTTTCTCTTTGGCAGTTTTTCTTCTTATTTTATTTCCTTGCTTCTTTCTATGTTCCCTTGAAGGCAAAAGGTTAGGGCCAGAGGAATCAAAAGATGTAAGGAAGGTAGAAGGATAATAGAAATATTGATAAAAGTTAGAAGAGGGGCAAAATGAGACTTAATGAGATGAATATTTAACTTGTGTATGCAGTGTAGAGTACTAGGAAAAATATGGAGTTCCTACAATGGACTGGCAAAACAAATGGAGGAATTTATATATATAGTGATTTAGAAGGCTAGAATTATGAGGAGGGAGAGAAATAGTAGAGAAAGGTATGAAAAGAAAAAGTTAATACTAATAAAAAAAAAGAAAAAGAAAAAAAAAGAAGAAGAAAACAAAATAGATGGGATAGAAATTGACACCCTTAAGTTGTGGGCCTATGAAAAAATGTTTTCTCTAAGAGCCACAACAGAAAACAGAAGGCAGAAATATGCAGGAAGGATAAGCGATAGTTTGTAATACAGAATCGATACATACAGCGAGTGGGAAATTACTGAATAAGAAGCCCAGCAAAGAAGCGACCAGCTGGCAGCACCTATTTAAAAAAAAAAAAAAATAGAAGGAAAAAGGAAGGGGGGAGGAAAAGGGGAATAATAGCAATAGACCAGAAAGTAACAGAGAGAAACCAAAGATCCACACAGGCAAGCAGTCAAACAGAGCTAAGGGGGGTCAATGATTCCCCTAGGGTCCACGTGGATCCTTCCTGCCTACTTGTGTTTATCAATGAAATTCCCCACAGGGTTCTATATGCAGGTCCTGAAGCAGCTTTAGCTATTAAACTAAATTAAAAAGAATTTATTTTTCATTTTTTGAGATGACCTAACTTTTTTTTTTTTTTAGCCAAATGCAGGGCCCAAAATAATTCCTCCTCTAGACCAACCCCCTTATTGAAGGGACCCTAGCTGGGCCCGTGGATATTAATGTAGCACGTCCCACTTTCCAGACTCCCCAGGTTAGCTGAAGCTCTGATGTTAGTCAGTGAGGAGTGCTAAAGATGGTGGATTCCGCCCCTTCTGCCGCCGAGCTCCAGCGTCACCGGGCTGCTCAGTTAATCAGTTTGAGAGCAGATTCGCGTCTGCTCTCACCCTGATGCTGCTTCAGGTCGGCTTATCTGCTCCCCAAAACTATGGGGCGGTGCAGGCAGCCAGATTGATGTCTAAAAATATAAAATACCCTTCCCTGTCTTCCAACCGAACCCTCCCTTTTTTGGGAAGTGTCCCTTCCTCCTGGCTCCGCAGCGTCCCGGGTCTTATCCCTGTGTGGCTAGGGAAATCAGCTCTGTTCCCCGACCAAAATCCTCCCTCCAGTTCACCGGGTGCTGATTAGCTCATTTGCTATATTCACACAAGTTCCAAGGGGCGCCAGGCAGCCAGATCCCCAGAAAATAAAAATTTTTCGCCCCACCCGCGGCTCCAAATGGCCGTTTTATTTTTTTTTCCCTAACCGCCGGTCTCAGCCCCCTGTGCCAACCTCCTACCGGTAGCCTCAAAACTCACGAATCTCCACCGTTCAGTCCACGCTGCCGATCCGCGCAGATAGATGTCCCAAGCTTCTCACTCAACGCGTGCACAGCACAGACCCCCAGGCAGGACCCCGTCCACAATCCTCCTTGCTCTCTCTATATATTCTTTTTTTCTCCTTTTATCGCTGTATTATCGGATGTCCAGTGTGTTGTGACATCTTCCCCCTTTCAATCCCTAATGTCTCCCAAATTTTCATTTAATTTTCAAAGAAGTTTTAGGTCACAGCAAAGTCACACACGGAGTACCAGAGATTCCCAGATACCAAACCAACCCCCCTTCCTCACCCTGTATTAACCCCCCCCTTATTTTTGGATGTTAGCATTCTTATAACTGTTATACAGATAGCAAAATATAGCAACTAAACATTGTCAATGATTTACACTATAATTTACAATTTAGATGATGCAGTTTAATAAGTTTTGATGATATTTACCATGTCCTGTGTCCATTACTGTAAGGTAATGAAAAACTTTTCCCATGACCACTAAATACCCCTTTAGATCTTAACTGTTCCTTCCTCCCCACCTGCCTGGGGCATATGACATTACCCTATCTTGACTCATGGAATGTCAAGATTCATAGTTACATGCCCTGGATATTTGAACCTCCTCTTCCTAATCTGCCCACCTGTCATCACTGCACCACCAAACCCAGTAATATCACTAGCCATCTTTCCTATCCTTCAATATGCAACAATACTCTATCCCTTTACCATAAATTGTGTCCATATGGGTGATGTCTCAAAGCCTGCTATTCTCTTACTCTCCCTTGTTAACCTATATTTCAGACAATGGTTCTCAGAGACTGCTCACTTTCCTCAGTTAAAATCAGTGAGGTCATATACTGTTCATCCTTCAGTGCCTGGCTTGCTTCACTCAACATAAGGTCTTCAAGATTCGTCCATGTTATTCCATGTGTTAGCACTTTATTCCTTCTTACAGCTGAGTAATATTTCATTGTATGTATGTACCACATTTTGTTTATCCATTCATCTGGATAAATGGATGATGGTCACCGGGATTGAATCCAACTTTTGGCAATTGTGAACAATGTTGCAATGAACATTGGTGTGTATATATCTTTTCATGTCTTTGCTTTCAATTATTCTGGGTATATATACCCAGCAGTGAAATCACTGGATCATACAGAAGTTCTATTGTTACTTTTCTGAGGAACTGCCAAACTGTCCTCCACAGTGGCCAGACCATTCCACAATCCCACCAGCAGTGGATGAGGGTTCCTATTTCTCCACATCCTCTCCAACACTTAGAGTCTGCAGTTTTTTTCATAGCTTCCATTTTGATGGTTGTAAGATGCTATCTCATTGTAGTTTTGATTTGCATTTCCCTGATAGCTAGCGAAGTCAAGCATTTTTTCATGTGATTTTTAGCCATTTCTATTTCTTCCTTGGAAAAGTGTCTTTTCAGGTCACTTGAACATTTTTTAAATTGGTTGTTTGACTTTTTACTTTCGAAGTGTAGGATTTCTTTATATATGCATGATATTAGGTTCTTATCAGATATATGGTTGCCAAATATTTTCTCCCATTAGGTAGGCTTCTTTTTTATTTTCTTAATAAAGTCCTTTGAGGAGAAGACGTTTTTAATTGTGAGGAGATCCCATTTATCTATTTTTTCTCTTGCTGCTCATTCTATGGGTGTGAAGTTCATGAAACCATTTCCTATTACAAGGTCCTGTAGAGGCTTCCCTACATTATCTTACAAGGTCTTTATGGTTTTTGCTCTTATATTTAGATCTTTGATCCATCATGAGTTGATTTTTGTATAAGGTGTGAGAAGATATTCTTCTCTCATTCTTTTGGATATGGATATCCAGTTCTCCAAGCACCACTTGTTAAAGAGGCCATTCTCTCCCAACTGAGTGGGCTTTGTGGTCTTGTAAAATATCAGATAACTGTATATGTGAGGATCTATATTAGAACTCTCAATCTGGATCCATTGGTCAGTAGGTCAAACCTTGTGACAATATCATGCACTTTTGATCACTGTAGCTTTGTAGTATGTTTTAAAGACAGGTAATGTGATACCTCCAACTTCATTTTTCTTCTTCAATATGTCTTTGGAAATTCGAGGCCTCTTGCCTCTCCAAATATATTTTATGGTTAGTTTTTCCAGTTCCTTAAAAAATACAGTGTTGATTTTTATTGGGATTGCATTAAATCTGTAGATTAGTTTGGGGAGGATAGACATATTGATGATGTTTAGTCTTCCTATCCATGAACGGGGAATATTTTTCCATTTATTTAAGTCTTCTTTGATTTCCTTTAACAGTGTTGTGTAGTTCTCTATATATAAGTCCTTTGCATCTTTTGTTAAATTTATCCCTAAGGTATTTGATTCTTTAAGTTATTATTGTAAATGGTATTTTTTTCCTGATTTCCTCCTCAGTTTGCTCATTATTGGTGTACAGAAATGCTACTGATTTTTGAGCTTTGATCTTATAGCCTGAAACATTACTGAACTCCTTTTTAAATTCTAGAAGCCTTGTTGTATATTTCTCAGGGCTTTCTATGTATGGGATCATGTCATCTGCAAATAATGAAAAATTTATTTCTTCTTTTCCAATCTGGATGCCTTTTATGTCCTTTTCTTGTCTCAGTGCTCTCGAAAGTTCTTCTAAGACAATGTTACATAAGAGTGGTGATAGTGGGCATCCTGGTCTTGTTCCCGATCTCAGAGGGAAGGCTTTTAGGATTTCACCGTTGAAAATGATGTTAGCTTTGGGTTTTTCATATATACCCTTTATCATTTTCAGAAAGTTTCCATCTATTCCTATCTTTTGTAGTGTTTTTATGAGGAAATAGTGCTGTATTTTGTCGAATGCTTTTTCTGCATCTATGGAGATGATCATGTGATTTTTTTCTTTCAGTTTGTTTATGTGGTGTATTACATTGATTGATTTTCTTATATTGAACCATCCTTTCATACCTGGGATGAAACCCACTTGGTCATGGTGTATAATCCTTTTGATATGTTGTTGAATGCGATTAGCAAGTATTTTCTTGAGGATTTTAGCATCTAGGTTCATTAGAGAAATTGGTCTGTAATTTTCCTTTCTTGTGGTATCTTTATTTGGTTTTGGTATTAGGGTAATGGTGGCATCATAGAATGAGTTAGGTAATATTCCTTCTACTTCTATTTTTTGGAAGAGCTTAAGTAGAATTGGTGTTAGCTCTTTCCGGAATGTTTGGTAGAATTCAGCTGTGAAGTCATCTGGTCCCAACACTTCTTAGTTGGGAGGTTTTTGATGACTGAGTCTATCTCTTTACTTGTAATTGGGCTGTTGAGTTCATCTATTTCTTCTTTCATCAATGTAGGCTGTTTGTGGGTTTCTAGAAACTTGTCCATTTCCTCTAATTTATCATTCTTGTTGGCATATAATTTTTCAAGGTATCCTCTTATGATACTTTTTATTTCTGTGGGGTCAATATTGATATCCCCTTGCTCATTCTTATTTTATGTATTTGCATCTGTTCTTTCTTTTTCTTTGTTAGTCTGGTTAAGGATTTATCAATTTTATTGATATTCTCAAAAAAGCATCTTTTGGATTTGTTTATTTTTTCCTGTGCTTTCTTATTCTCTATTTCATTTAGTTCTGCTCTAATCTTTGTTATTTCCTTCTTTCTACTTCCTTTAGGTTTAGTTTGTTGTTGTTTCTCTAATTGCTCCAAGTGTGCAGTTAGGTCTTCAATTTTAGCTCTTTCTTCTTTTTTTTATTATTTATTTATTTATTTATTTTTATTATGGGTAAAAATCAAAATTCTCACAATACATACAAACATTTGTAAAATGATATATAAATATATATGCATATATGTGTATTTGCTTACAAAAATGTTATTTATATATATATATACATATGTTTTAAGAGGTGCTTAGATTACCTAAAATATTACATGGAACCCACTGGGATTCCCATGTTGCCCACATCCCACACAAACATCTCCCACAGTGTGGCCCACCAACCTCAATGAACTTACACATCCTGGAGCCTTGCCACCAACCATAGACCACAGTTCACACTGTAGACCACACTCTCTCCCACTCATTTCTGAGTGGTGTGTGCTGATTTAAAATGGCCTATTTTTGGCTATGAACTTCCCTCTCAGGAGTGCTTTCGTTGCATCCCACAGGTTTTGATATGTTGTGTTATCGTTTTCATTAGTTTCAAGGTAGTTACTGATTTCTTTTTAGATTTCCACTTTGACCTACCGTTTGTCCAAGAGTGTGTTGGTTAACTTCCATATCCTTGTGCCTAACCTGTATTTCTGTCTCTTATTGACTTCCAACATCATTCCATTGTTTACAGAGAAATTACTTTGTATAATCTCAATATTTCTGAATTCATTGAGAGTTGTTTTGTGGCCTAGCATGTGGTCTATTTTGGAGTATGTTCCTTTTGCACTCGAGAAGAATGTAAATCCTGCTGTATTTGGGTGTAGTGTTCTGTATATGTCTATTAAGTCCAGGTCTTCTAATATATTGTTGAGTGCCTTAGATTCTTTATTGATTCTCCGTCGAGATGTTCTGTCTAATGATGATAGTGGTGTGTTGAAGTCCCCTGCTATAATTGTAGAGGAATTTATTTCTCCTCTTAGTTTTTCCAGAGTTTGCCACACATATTTTGAGGCACCCCGATTAGGTGCGTAAATATTGATGATTGTTCTCTCTTCTTGAGAGATTACTCCTTTTACTAATATGTAGTGTCCATCTTTGTCTCTTACAATAGTTTTGCATTTAAAGTCTATTTTGTCTGATATTAGAATAGCTACTCCTGCCCTTTTTTGGCTATTGTAAGCTTGTGAAACGGTTTTCCAGCCATTCACTTTCAGCCTCCTTGAATCCCTGGGGCGAAGGTGGGTTTCTTGTAGACAGCATATAGATGGATCATATTTTCTTATCCATTGTGCCAATCTGTGTCTTTTGATTGGTGAATTTAATCCATTACCATTCAGTGTTATTACTCATAATGAATTTCTTACTTCTGCCATTTTTTCTTTGTGTTAATGTATGTCATATGTTGTTTTGTTTATCTTTTTGTCTTTTCAGTTGTTTTTAAACTCTCCTCCAACTCTCTCTCCCTTGTTTTTTCCTTTCAACTTGTAGAGATTCCTTTAGTATTTCTTGTAGTGCTTGTTTCTTCTTGACATACTCTCTTTTTTTTTTTTTTTTAAAGATTTTATTTATTTATTCATTTATCCTCCCCTTGCTGCTTGTGCTCGCTGGGTCAGCTAACCACGCCCCGCGGGCGGGCTTGCCTTCATGAGGAGGCCCCGGGAACCGAACCCGGGGCCTCCCATATGGTAAACGGGAGCCCTACTGATTGAGCCACAGCCGCTTCCCTTGACATACTCTCTTAATTTCTGTTTATCTGTGAATATTTTGAACTCTCCATCATTTTTGGAGGCCAGTTTTTCTGGATAGAGAATTCGTGGCTGGAAGTTTTTTTCTTTTAATATTTTAACTCTGTCATACCACTGTCTTCTTGCCTCCATGTTTTCAGCTGAGAAATCAGCACTTAATATTATTGCACTTCCCTTGTATGTGATGGTTCTTTTTCTCTTGCTATCTTGAGTATTTTCTCTTTGTCTTGAGCATTGGACGTTTTGACAAGTATATGTCTTGGAGTTGGCCTGTTGGGATTTATCGTATTTGGTGTGTGCTGTGCTTCCTGCATTTGCACATCCATCTCTCTCAATAGGGTTGGGAATTTTTCAGCCATTATTTCTTTCAACACTCCTTCTGTTCCCTTTCCCTTCTCTTCTCCTTCTGGGATGCCTATAATGCATATGTTTGTGCGTTTTGTATTATCGATTAATTCCCTGAGTCCATGCTGGATTTTTTCTATCTTTTTGTCTATCTGTTCTTCTATCTCTTTGATTTCAGCTTCATTGCCTTCCATATCACTAATTCTTTCCTCTGCCTGTTCAAATCTACTGTTATATGTATCCTGCATCTTTTTCATTTTTGGATTGTGCCATTGTTTACCATCATATCCATTACCTTTTTATGCATGTTTGCAATTTCTACAGTATGTTCTCCCAGTGTCTTCTTTATATCCTTAATCTCTTCCTTCAGTTCTTTAAGTTGGTCCATGATATTTGTTTGGATAGCTTTGATTAGCTGTTCAATGTTCTGCATTGCTTCCAGGTTTTTATTTTGTTCATTGGACTGGTCCATGTTTTCCTGTTTCTCAGAGTCATCTGTATTTTTTTTGTTGCCCTCTGGTCATATTATCTTGATGGGTTTGTTCAGTTGATTAGCTTTTCTCTATGCTCTAGAGTTTTATTTAGCTGGTGTTTCTGCGTGTGAATTAAGTTTTCTCTTTGGCACTTTTTCTTCTTATTTTATTTCCTTGCTTCTTTCTATGTTCCTTGAAGGCAAAAGATTAGGGGCAGAAGAATCAAAACATGTAAGGAAGGCAGAAGGATAATAGTAATTGTGATAAAAGTTAGAAGAGGGGCCAAATGAGACTTAATGAGATGAATATTTAACTTGTGTATGCAGTGTAGAGTACTAGGAAAAAATATGGAGTTCCTACAATGTGCTGGGAAAACAAATAGAGGAATATGTATATAGTGATTTAGAAGGCTAGAATTATGAGGAGGGAAAGAAATAGTAAAGAAAGGGCTGAAAGGAAAAAGTTAATACTAATTTAAAAAAAGAAGAAAACAAAATACATGGAATAGAAATTGTGACCCTTAAGTTGTAGGCCTATGAAAAAATGTTGTATCTAACAGCCACAACAGAAAGCATAAGGCAGAAAGGTGAAGGAAGGATAAGCGATAGTTTGTAACAGAGAATCAATATAGGCCGCAAGTGGGAAATTACTGAAGAAGAAGCACAGCAAAGAAGCGACAAGCTAGTAGCACCTAATTTTAAAGAACCGAAAGAAAGGAGAAAGCAGGGAGGAAAGAAGAAAGAAAAGCAAGAGACCAGAAATAAACAGAGAGAAACCAAAGATCCACACAGGAAGCAGTCAAACAGAGCTAAGGGGGGTCAATGATTCCCCTAGGATCCACCTGGATCCTCTCTGCCTACTTGTGTTTATCAATCAATTTCCCTGCAGGGTTCTATATGCAGGTCCTGAAAAAGCTTTTAGCTATTAAACTAAATTAAAAGAATTTATTTTTCATTTTTGAAGTGACTGTCTCCCTTTTTTTTTTTTTTTTAGTGAAATACAGGACCCAAAATAATTCCTCCTCTAGACCAACCCCCTTATGGAAGGGACCCTAGCTGGGCTCATGGAAATTAATCAAGCACGTCTCACTTCCTGGACTTCCCAGGGTAGCTGTAGCTCTGATGTTAGTCAGTGTATAGTGCTAAAGACAGCCGATTCTGCCCCTTCAGGAGCCGAGCACCAGCGTCACTGGGTTGCTATGTAAATCAATTTGACTCTGCAGATTCGCTTCTGCTCTCATCCTGATGCTGCTTCAGGTCGGCTTATCTGCTCCCCAAAGCTATGTGGCAGTGCAGGCAACTAGATCAATGTCAAAAAATAAAAATAAGAAATTCCCTTCCCTGTCCTCCAACAGAACCTTCCCTCTTTTGGAGAGTGTCCCCTCTTCCTGGCTCCGTGGAGGCCCGGGGCTTATCTTTGCGCAGCTAGGCAAATCAACTCCCTCCCCTGTACAGAATCACCCTTCCAGTTTACCGGGTGATGATTCGCTCCAGCTGTTCTGTTCACACAAGGTCCAAGGGGCTCCAGGCAGCCAGATCCCCAGAAAATAAAACTTTCTCGCCCTGCTCGTGGCTCCAACTGGCCGTTTTATTTATTTATTTTTCTCCCTAACTGCGGGGCTCAGCCATCTGTGCCAACCACCACCGGCAGGCTTAAAACTCACGATTCTCTACCGTTCTGTCCACACCATTGATCCACTGCAGATAGATGTCCCAAGCTTCTCTTTCCACACGTGCACAGCACAGACCCCCAAGCAGGACCCCATCCACAATCCGCCTTGCTCTGGGAGCTTGCAGTGTGTGCCCTTCTACACTAATGCCATCTTGGCGCCCCCTCCATACATTTTTTTTAAATTTTTTTATTGTGAGTAAAAATCAATATTTTCACAATACATACCAACATTTGCAAAATGATATATAAATATATATGCATATATGTGCATTTGCTTACAAAAATGTTATATATATATATATATTAAGAGGTGCTTAGTTTACCCAAAATATTACATGGAACCCACTGGGATTCCCATGTTGCCCATCTCCCACACCTCCAACTACATCCCACACAAACATCTGCCACAAGTGTGGCCCACCACCCTCAATGGACTTACACATCCTGCTTTCCACCAAATAATGTGGTATCATGAGAAATGAAAAGAGAATTAAAATGGAGACAATTATATATAAATACTTGGCGTTATCTACTCACAGAATGCACAAGAGATCCTCACATGGGCCATCTAGCCAACTCTACTTCAGTTTGAAGATATTTGACTTGGCAATTCTGTCTGGTGTGGAAGCTGCAAGGTAAATTAAACAAAATGAGCAAACATATAGTCATATTTGTGTGATATGCCTTTCTATTTCTTTTGAATAGCACCAAGTAAAATGTGAAATGAAGAAAATAATTAATCTTTTATTGTCTTAAGGAGAAAATGCAAAGCAATGTGGCTTCTTAACCCTGACATGGTCACTGAAAATACTGAATTTAGTTGAGAGATTCAGATCTTGTAAGAGCCACTGGATAAAAAAGTACTTGGGTCTGAAACAGTCTATGATCTGTTAGAAAATAGAAAAGGGTGACCAGGAGTAAGGGCTTTCACTCATCTGTCTTGCTTCCACACTAAAGATGTCATAGTGGATTCCAGAGTTTTTAAAAATGTGTGAGGAAGACCCTGGTTTACAAATTTATTAGGAAAATATCCCGTCATGTTTCTAAGCCCAATCACAACCCTTGAAAAATAACCTGAGAATGTTTTCCCCTGACTGACATATTTTCACATAGCAAATATCCCAGATGCACCAAATGAATTTCTCTTTTGAGGCTGCTATTTTGGCTTCAGTCATTGCCTTAAAACTTATGCCCTCAGCTTGAAATGTGCTGCTTGAATTGAAATTCTGAATTAAAGTGGACATGGCAGATTTTGCAATGAAATGTCTGGTACTGTAGTCCTGGGCCATTATGTCCAATCTGCCTCTTGAATACTGATCAGGGTCTAGGATAGGATTTCATTGGACTAACCTTATGACTGAGCTTCATCCTTGGTCTTGTGTTTCAGACCTGTGTTGCATGCATCTAGCCATGAATGTACATTTACAGGCAGTTTGCAGATTGAATAAGAAAGTGGTTTTTTTGTGGGTGCTGTGGGTTGGGATGCTTTGTGTTGTTCTCATTCACAAAATGCAATGGGAGCTGCATTTGTGCTCTTGGGAAGCCAAGTGGCTGTTCCCAGAGGTGGCAGGGGTGTTTTGTCAGATTTGAGGAGAAACAAACTCCTTCCTGAGCTTGATGGTTGACTACTGGTGCTGATAGCTTTTAAATTCCCTTTAAAATTTCTGTCCATTCAAGATGAGTATAGGATTTCTGAAGAGGTTGACCATGTGCCCACCCTGTCCCTCTCCCACCTGCCATGTACCAGGGGTATTTGGGAGCTAACCTCTGGATTGCGATTGGTTTCACTTTTGCAAACTTCCTGTCATTGTGACCAGATTGTAGAATGAATGGTAAGCTTCACTTCCAGAAGACGAAATCAAAGGGAAACACAGGCATCCCCGGCCCTCCACCCCACACCCAAGACTCCACTCTTTCCTGAGTGTCCCCAACCACCACCCAGCGACCTGAAACTGGTCTAACCTGGTCAAACAGACAGTCCCAAGGGAGGGATTCTGTGACCCACAGGCACCCAGTGTTCCCCCAAGACATTGACCAAGACTACACTATCCCCCATGGGAGGAGGGGTGAGCTAACCCACTCAGTTTGTCCTGCTGGTTACTCGGGAGTCTGCTACTGACCTCTTTTATATGAACCTGCAAATTTTACCCTCTGGGGTACCCCCGGGTTGGGTGGGGCCTAATTGTTGCTGGAGCTGTCCTTTGTCTTCCTTGTGGGCTGGAATTGGGCCTACCAGTTTTGGGGGATGTGCTGATCCCTTGACAATTATTTTTGGTGGCTAAGTGTGGGATGGTGTGGGGATGGTGAGGAGGCTATCCAGGAGGTCCTATTTGGGAGCACCCACATCTTATGAGAAATGACATGGGTCCCTCTCCATCTTAAAGTACCATCCCTTCTTATAGTCTCGTGGTTGTTGTACATGATGCCACTGTGAACATAACTGTTACCTCCATACATAGCTTCAAGAGATATTTCCATGTTGTCTTGCACAGCAGCAGCAGCATGGGCCATTTTCCAACACCACCAGCAAAGAATGAGTGCTTCCATGTCTACCTCCAGACCCTCTTGAACATTAGTCTTTTCTTTTAATTCAAAAGTTGTGGGACCTTTATGGACAAGGTACATTCATAAAAATACATGGACACTTTATATTTACATATCATAGATACAGATGCTCTATAAAATTTCCAACTATTTTGCTGTTTTAGGATACCTCCTGCCACTGACAGCAAAAATATTTCAGTCCTGTGTCCTCCAGCTTAGAAAGAGATGTGTGGGGGCAATGCCACATAGCCAAGGAACAGAACATCAGAGTTTCCCATTATAAATTAATTTTAGTTTCTCAGAAGATTTAAATGCTGTGTATGGATAAGCAATCAAGTGTTCATCCAATATTTAGATGGATAGTAAATGTACTAGCTTTCAAAATATGAATTCTTCAGCTTTCTCCTATGTATACATAATTTCCCCCCTTTCTTTCAAGATGGAGCACTGGGAATTTTTAGGTAAGTATTGTTTCATGGACATATGTTATAATTACACATTTTAGGAAAACACCAAACCCATGGTATTTCAATTTTCAATAACTTGAAAATTGAATATTCATAATTGCAAAGTCATCATCAAAATACACTCTTCACTGGGAAAAATACAAGAGACAAGTGGACAATCAGCAACATGGTGGTAGATTAAGGAGCTCCTAGAGTCAGCTTGTGCTACAGGGCAGTTAGTAGTCACCCAGAGCTATCTAAATCACCTGCTTCGGGGCTCTAGGAGACAAGAAGAGCATCCTATAACATCCTTGAAAGGATGAAAGGAGAGGACTTTCCATCTGCCAAGAAGATTCATAAATAGAGCACTTTATGCCCCGGAGGCCAGTGCTCATCCTCCACTGGCACACAAGCCACCTCAGGAGCTATTCTGTGGCTTCAATTGGAAGCTTCACTTCCCAAAATGAGTAAGGAAGAGGCAGTTGAGCACCAACTTCAGCTACTGATTAGCAAATTTGGTGGGCTAAAGTATAGTCCTAAGAACAGCTAAAGTTTGAACTTTTCCAAGTCAGAAAGAGGTCGGTAGCTGACATTTTAACTACGCCCCTGGCACAAGGGGAAGTGAGGTGGACTGAAAATCACAGTGCTGGTAGGGATCAGCTTCTTTCCATCCGGATCAGATTACATATTTAGCATAAGCCCCAGGCCCACTTCCAGTAGGGAGGAAGCTGGGGTAACCTGAGTATCATCTCTGGGAAAATAGAGACCATGCTGTGGAGGCAGGTGATCATCCTACTCTGGTGGTATAAGCTGCCTCAGGAGCTATTCTGTGGCTGGAGTTGGAGGCTCCATTTCCCAAAAACAGGGGAGAAAGAGATGGTTGAACATCAATTTCTGGTTAGTAAATACAGCTGGCTAAAGTATAACCCTAAGATGAGCTAAAGTTTGAATCTGTCCAAGTAGGAAAGAGGCCAGTAGCCACCATTTTGACCCTCCTCTCAGCATGAGGGCAAGCCTGGTTGACCAAAAATCACAGTAACCATAGGAAAAGCTCTTTCACCGAAATTGGCCTGCAGCCCTAGCCTAGGCTTCAGCCCCACCTCTAATAGGGAAGAGACTGGCAGGATCTGCACCAGACTCTCTCAGTATCTGCAGGTATATACAGCTGGCACATACTGAAGATTCAGAAGTCTACTGGAGTAACTGCTGTCTTATTTGACACACAAGATATAGAGGCAGGGGAAGAAGGATGTGAAGCTTCATCAGTCTTTCTGGGCAACTAGAGTTTAAGCCTGCATGACTTGGATTATTACTCATGGCTGTGGCTAAGTCCCTACCCCTGTAAAGGAGAATGTTGGGAGAAGCTTTATTTGTCCCTTGGGCAATGAGGGCAGATTGAGCCTCCAGAGCTTACATCA
This sequence comes from Tolypeutes matacus, assembly GCA_026826555.1. Classification (NCBI taxonomy): domain Eukaryota; kingdom Metazoa; phylum Chordata; class Mammalia; order Cingulata; family Chlamyphoridae; genus Tolypeutes; species Tolypeutes matacus. The sequence goes on along the minus strand of JAKSZT010024889.1, from coordinate 279,307 downwards.
TCAACTACATCCTTGCCTCCTACTACACAACCAGCAAAAGAGAAAGGGCAAGAAAGCCCTAAATTAAAGAGAGAAACTGCACCCAGAATAAATATATCGAGTATGCTGGATTCCAAGATGTCAACAAAAAATTACAATGCACACCAAGAAACAGGAAGATATGACTCAGTTAAAGGAACAAGGTAAGCCTCCAGGTGACAAAAAGGAGTTAGACAACTAATCATAAATGTTCAAACTAATCTTCTTAATAAATTCAATGAGATGGCAAAAAAGATTAAGGATATTAAGAAGACATTGGATGAGCACAAAGAAGAATTTGAAAGTACACACAGAAAAATAGGAGGGAATGGGAAAGAAAGGTGCAATAAACAAAATTAAAAATACACTAGAATCATATAATAGCAGATTTAAAGAGGCAGAAGGAAGGATTGGTGAGCTTGAAGAAATGGCCACTGAAGGCATACATACAAAAGAATGGATGAAGAAAGCAAAGGAAAAAATTGAACAAGTTCTCATGGAACTGAAAGACAGTAAAATATGTGTAAACATACATGTCATGGGTGTCCCAGAAGGGGAAGAGAAGGGAAAAGGGGCAGAAAATATTTGAAGAAAGTATGGTAGAAAATTTCCCAACCCTATTGAAGGATATAGACATCTATGTCCAAGAAGCACAATTTACTTCCACCCAAGTAAATCCAAATAGAACAACTCTGAGAAAAGTACTAATTAGATTGTCAAATGCCAAAGAGAAAGAGAGAATTCTGAAAGCAGCAAGAGAAAAGGAATGCATAACATAAAAGAATACCCAATAAGATTAAGTGCCAATTTCTCATCAGAAACTATGGAAGAAGATGACAGAGGTATGATATATTTAATATACTGCAAGAGAAAAACTTCCAGCCAAGAATTTTATATCTTACAAGATTGTCTTCAAAAATGAAAGTGAGTTTAGACTATTCACAGATAAACAGAAACTGAGAGAGTTTGTAACCAAGAGACCAGCTTTGCAGTAAATACAAAAGGGTGTGCTACAGTCTGAGAAGAAAAGACAGGAGAGAGAGGCTTGGAAGAGAGTCTAGAAATGAAAATTATATCGGTAAATGTAACTAAAAGTGTCAAAGGATTGATGAAAATAAATTATGATGCATAAAACCCAAATATTTTGAAAGAAACTTAACCAATGATGGAAAGCACTTTTATTTAGAAAACTACAACTCACTGATAAAAGAAATTTTAAAAAAACCTAAATAATTGGAAGAACATTTCATGCTCATGGATTGGAAGACTAAATATCATGAAGATGTCAATTCTACTCAAATTGATCTACAGATTCAATGCAATCTCAATAATAATTCCACCAATATTTTTTAAATAAATGGAAAATATGACTATCAAATTTATTTGGGAGCGTTCTGAATAGCCAGAATCATCTTAAAAAGGAAAAGTGAAGATGAAGCTGTGATGACTCTTGCTTCTGGACTTTAACCATATTACCTAACTACAGAGGTAAAAACAGCACGGTACAGTCATAAAGACAGACACATAGATCAATGGAACCAAATTAATGGTTCAGAAACAGACCTTCACATTTATAATCAAGTGATGTTTACCAAACCTGCCAAACCCAACTAGAATGGGCAGAACAGTCTATTCAAAAGATTGTGCTGAGAGAACTGGATATCCATAGCCAGAAGAAGGAAAAAGGACCCCTATCTCACACCTTACACAAAAATTAACTCAAAATGGATCAAAAACCTACATATAAATGCAAGAACCATAAAGCTTCTAGAAGAAAATGTAGGAAAATATCTCAAGCTCTTGTGGTAAGTAGTGGATTCTTAAAGGAGATAAGAGGAAGAATGAGAAGGACTACTTATGTTTAATGTATGTAGAATGTTTAAATAACTTTACTGTAAAACTGTGGAAATATATAGAATTGATAGTAAGATGTTATAGTGAGTAACAGCTGGTTTATAAATGGGAACGTGGCTGAAAGAGGTACCTAGGGATATAAATGCCAATTGAAAGAAAGCTAGAGACTAATCTAGGGACTGATTAATACAATAATCCCAGATGTGGATGAGAATTGTGGTTGATGATACAGATGCAAGAGTGTCATTTGTGAGCTAGAGCAGATATTCATCACCACTGCAATGTTTTGGGAATATGGAGAAGCATGGGAAAAATACAACTGGAGTGACCTATGGACTGTGGTTATGAACAATAATGTATTATTCATATATCTATGCCACAGATGTACTGTATTTATAATGGGGAAGTATGGACAAATTGTGTCAAATGTAAGATATGGACCTGATAATAGTTTGATGCTATAATCTCATAATCTCTAAAAAAGTTTCTATCTTAGTTTGGTGTGTTAATTGAGGAGAGTTGTATGGGAATTCTGCACCTGTTGTTGATTATCTCATAAATTCAAAACTTTTATCATAAAAATATTTTTAACAAATAATAATAGGGTGGATTGGGGGAAAATACACCAAATGTATGATAAGGACTATAGTTAGTAGTAAGATTTTTACAATATTCTTTCAAAATTTGTAACAAATGTCTCACAACAATGAAAGGTGTTAATGATGGGTTGATGTATGGGACCCTTGTATCATGTTATGCACGTTTGGATTACAAGTTCAAAACTTTAACTATACACTTATTGTATATGTATGTTCATGTATAAATGATATAGTAATAACAATAATAATAATAATGATAGGCTGGTAAAGGGGGAAAATACACCAAATGTAAGATATTTTGTTTAATAGAAATATTTTGAGGATGTTCTTTAATATTAGTTAAAAATGTTTCACAACAATGCAAGGTATTGGTGGTAGGGTGAGGTATGAGAGTTCTGTATGATGTTATGTGTGTTTTTTGTAAGTTCACAACTATTACTATACAATTATTGCTCATGTAAGTTTATGTATGTGTGACATACTTCAAGCATTTTTTTAAATAAAGAAAGAATTTACACAAATTAAAAAAAAAAAAAAAACCTAGGTAGGGTTCAGTGTGGCTCACAAGTCTGAATAAGAACTCTTATTCACCTAGAGCTCTTCATCTTCTGAGCTGAGGAATTTTTTTAATATTTTAAATTTAGATTTAAGGAAACCTATGTTTGTTTTTCATTCCATATCATCTTCAAACAACTCTGAGCCTTACAATTCTCTGATGGATTGTTTGGGGCTTGGTCAAAGGCACATGGAAATCCTGTGTTGGAAGAGCTCATTTGAAAACAAGCCATCACACAAGACAGGAATTGTTCAAGTGGTCCATGGTCTTCTCATATTCCCCTTTAGCTTGTAAGTCCTTTGCCAAGCTGTATATGTTCAAGGAAGAATTTCTGAACAGCTTCAGCATATTTCAGAACAGGTAATTTTGAAATCCTGGGTTTCTGCTTTGTGAGTTTCAGTTTCCTTCCTGGCTCTGGCAGGCTGTTTTTGAAACTGGGGGTTACCTGATTCTTGTGGTCCAAGTAAATACAGTACCCCATGTAAACCACCCAATGTATACTGGTGGTGAGACAGCATTTCAAACAAAAAATTCTCTTGGCTGTTGAGTGCAGAGGTTGGGGTAGCCCAGCAAAGGAGATGTGGATAACCAACCCTCCAAGGATGAAGTGTTTTGTACAGTTGTTTTATTCTTTAAGTTTTGTACATTTATGCTTTAGGGAGCCACCAAATTATGTGGCATCATGACAAATAAAACCAGTTAAAAATGAAGATAACACTAAGATGCAAGAGGGTTTCTTGTCTTCTCACAGAATACACAAGAGGTACAGAAATGGGCAATTTAGGAAGCTCTTTTTACTGTATGTAGGTATTTGCCTAGCAACTCAGACTGCCAAAGAAGAGCCAAGATGTGGAAAAGAAAATTTGCAAGAAGGTAGTCATGATAGCTGTGTGGTAGGGCTTACTTTTCCTTGTGATTATCTCCAAATAAGATGTGAAAGGAGGAATATAATTTAATTTGTTCCTTTGAGGAGAAAATACAAAACCAACAGGCTTCCTAACATGAACACTGTAAAATGAAAATTATTATTTCAGGAGAGGGGTACTGATGTCCTGGGAATGACAGGATAGAGCCATCCTTGTGTCTGAAACAGGACAGGATCCCCGTGGACAACAGTACATACATCAGAGGCAAACATGGCAATTGGTGTGGTTGGGAGGGGCAGGGCTTTGGGGGTTGGGTCAGAGAAGGGCAGGAAGTACTGGCATCTAGCAAAGGGTGTGACCACGATGAAGGAATCCAACCCATATCCAACATCCTCTTACAGAACCCTTCTTAGAGTCTGGTGGCAGTTGTACATCTTGCCACTGAGAACATCGTTCTTACTTACATGCATAGCTTCTAGAGATATTGCCATGTCATCAGGCACAGCAGCAGTGGCATGGGCCATTTTCCTATTACACCAGCTCAGAATGAGTGTTTCCATGTCCACCTCCAGATCTTCTCCAACCCTTGTCTTTTTCTTTTAATCCAAAAATTGGGGGACTTTTATGGGCAAGGTATATTCAATAAAATTCTCAGATGTTTTACCATTTACAGATCACAGATACAGAGGCTCCATAAAAGTTCCAATTCTTTAGATGTTTTAGGATACCTCTTGCCCCTGTTAGCAGAAATATTCCAGTCCTGTGACTTCCAGCTTATAAAGAGAGGTGTGGGGGCAATACAAAATAGCCAGGGAAGAGAATTCCATATTTTTCCACTTTAAATTTATTTTCAGCTCTCAAAAGAATAAATGTTCCATTTGGATAAAAAAACAAGTATTCTTCCAATTTTCAGATGGGTAGTAAAATGTACTAGCTTTCAAAATATGAACTCTTCAACTTTCTCCTATGTATACATAATTTTTCCCCTTTTATTCAAAATGGAGCACTGGATATTTTTAAGTAAGTATTGTTGCATGGACATACATTATAATTGAACATTTTAGGAAATCACTAAACCCATGGTATTTCAATTTTCAATAAATTGAAAATTGATTATTCATAAAATGCAAAATCATCATCAAAATATGCTCTTCATTGGGAAAAGTAAATAAAAGGGACAAGTGGATTTACACAAATTAAGAAAAAATAAACTGGGTAGGCTTCAGTGGGGCTCCCAAGTATGTATCAAGCACAGTTGCCCTTATTCTCCAAGGGCTAGTCAACTTCAATACTGAGGTTTTTTTTTTTAATATTTTGAGTTCAGGTTTCAGGATTCTCATGTTTGTTTTTTATTCCTCATGATCCTCAGATGAGCTCTAAGCAGTGACAATTCTCTGATGGAGTGTTTGGGGCTTGGTCAATAGACCCTGGAAACCTGTGGTGGAGGAGATCCTTCTAAAACTTGTGATCAGAGCTGTTGTTGTTCACACAGGGAACAGGCATTTTTCAAATTCTCCATGGCTTTCTCATATTATCCTTGGACTTGTAAGTCTTTTTCCAAGCTGTGTATCTTCCAGGAAGAATTTCTGAAGAGCTTTGGCACATTTAAGAGCAGGTAACTTGGAAATCCTGTTTTTCAGCTTTGCAAGTTTTGGATTACTTCCTGGTTCTCAATGCCTGTTTTTGAAACTGGGATCACCAGACTCTTGCAGTACAAGTGAATTCAATACCCCATGCAGACCATCCCATGTTTGCTGGCAGCAAGGCAGCTTTTCCAACCCAACATTTCTCTTCCTGCAGACTGTAGAGGATGATATTGGCCTGCAAAAGTGATGTGGGCCACCAACCCTGTAAGGATGAAATATTTTGTACAATTTTTTTATTCTTTATCTTTTGTACATTTCTGCATTAGGGAGCCATCAAGTTATGTGGTATCTTGAGAAATTAAAAAAGGTTAAAAATGAAGGTATCTACATAAGCATAAGGGGATTTCCTGTTTTCTTGCAGAAGTCACAAGAGGTGCATAACTGGGTAATTTAGGAAGCTCTTTTTACTACTTGTATGTATTTGACTAACAACTCAGGATGAAGAAGATCTACAGCTCATTGACCTGCAACTCCATCCTTATGCCGTCAGCTAGAAACTTACGGATTTAGGTGAATTACCTGGCAGATTTTGCAATGAAATGTCTGCTACCCTATTTCTGGTCCTTCTGGCCAAGCTGCTTCTTGAATCTTGATCAGGGTTCTGGGAATGGAATTCATTGGACCAACCTGTGACAAATTGCCCATCCTTGTCTTGTGTTTTTATCTTGTGTTTTGTATCACTGCCCCTGAAGGTAAGTTCACAGTCATTTTGCAGATTGAATGATAAAGTAATTTTTTGCAGGTGCTCTGGATGTGGGACACTTTTTATTCATCCCTTTCACAAACTGTAATCAGAGTTCCATTTGTGCTTTTGGTGGGCATTGTGGCTGTTTCCAGAAATGGCAGGGGTGTTGTGTCAGATTTTCAGAGAAACTAGATCCTTCCCAAGCTTAATGGCTGACTACTGGTGCTGTGACTTTTCAATTCCCTTAAAATTTCTGTCCTTTCAAGGGGATGGTAGGAATTCTGAAGAGGATGGCCACACCCTTGCCCACTCCCATTCCACTCACCACGTGCCTGGGGTGTTTGGGAGCTTGCCCCTGGATTCTGATTGATTTCATTTTTGCAAACTGCCCATCATTGTGACCAGATTCTAGAACAAATGGTAAGCTTCATTTTCAGAGGAGTAAATCAAATGGAAACACAGGTATCCCTGGCCTTCCAACCCACACCTGAGACTCCAGCTGTTTTCTAAATCCCACCACCACCACTCAGGTACTTGAAATTGGTCTTAGCTGACCTGACAGGGCCAAAGGAGGGATTATGTGATCCACTGGCTCTCCAGGGTTCCCCCAATACATTGTCCCAGACCAACCCACCCACAATGGGATGAGGGGTGAGCCATCCTACTCTTCGTCTGTCCTACTGGTTTATCAGGTGCCCCCTACAGGCCACTTTAAAAAATATATATTTTTTGAAAGATACTTAGATTATATAAATGTTACACAAAAAAATATAGGGATTCCCATATGCCCCACCTCCCACACCTCCTACACCTTCCCACATAAACATCCTTCATTACTGTGGCACATTCATTACAATTGATAAACACATCTTGGGACTTTGCCATTAAGCATGGACCATAGTTCACATTGTAATCTACATTCTTTCCCACACAATTCTGCATATTACATGATATAAAATAACCTACTGGCCACTTATATATGGGTCCAGAAGTTGGATCCTCTATGGGGCCTTCAGTTTGGGTGGGGCCCACCTTTGGCTGGTGCTGTGCTTTGTCTTCTGCATGGGAGGGAATTAGGCCTGCCAGTTTTGGAGAATTTGTGGAGCTCTGGACACCCATTTTTGGTGGCTAAGTTTCAGTTAGTGTGGGGAGGGTGAGTGGGATCTTTCAGTGGTCCTTTTTTGTAGTACCCTCATCTGACCAGGCATGATGCAGGTCCCTCTCCATCTAAGAAGAAAAAGCTAAAATCAAAGACTTAACTGCTTACCTGGAGGAACTAGAAAAAGAACAACAAACTAATCCCATAGCCAACAGAATAAAGGAAATATCAAATTTTAGAGTAGAATGAAACTGAGAATAAAAAACATGAGAAAAAAATATCAAAACCAAATCTGGTGCTTTGAGAAGATTAATAAAATTGACAAGCCCTAAGATAGACTAAAAAAGAAAAAAAAGAGAGGACATGAAAATACATAAAATAAGAAATGAGGGAGGGAATATCATGAATGATCCCACAGAAAGAATGAGTATCATAAGATGGTATGACAACAAGATGGATAACTTAGATTCAACATAATTTGAAGCTCACCAGGTGAATCCAATGAGAGTCAAACTGAGAATCAGTACACATGCAATAGTTAATCCAGCTTTAATATGCATAAATATTAATCAGGGGCTATTGCTAATATACGTATTTTGATGCAGCAGGGCTGAGTTTTAACTGAGAGTCTATTTATCTAACAAGATTTGAAGGTATGGACACAACTATGTTACCAAGACCCTTTTTTCTCGCAGGAAAATGAAATTTGATGAATAAATTTTAAAAATGATCCCCTATAGTTAGAACCCAAAACAATTGTGCAGCATTTCATAATTTGGAAAACTTTAGTGACATTGAACAAAATTTAAAAGCATATTTGCAATGATATTTAATATTCAAAGGCTGAGAGAATAGTCTCCATAATAATTGCCTTTAGTGACTTCCAGGGACCAAAATGCCTCTTCTCAAGATAAGGATGCTTTAAAAAAGTGTAGCTGCCATGGGTTGTCCATTACAAAAAGTTTTGCAAAGTTCAGTCCACTGCTCACCAAAAGCAGAAGGGTTTCTTATCTTCCAATTCACATTATAGTTTTCTATGTAAAATATAATTAAATCGAGTTTGATTAGTACCATTTTATATTCAACTTCAATTTACATAATTAAAATAATCAATGTCTGTGTGACCATCCTCAGTTTTATCTGGGGTTCCACCATGTGCACACCCACAGCAGCTGGGGAAGGGCTGATTCACCAGAAACAGCTGCTCCCTGCGTCCTTCCCCTCCTCGGACCTTAATTAACATCTAAGTCATGTGAACATTCCTTGCACGGAATGTTTCTTTTTTCAGGAGGAACCAGGGATTAAACCTAAGACCTCATTCATGGGGGGCAGGCACTCAACCACTGAACTACATTGCTCCCTATTCACCTTTAAGAAATGGTCTTCCACAAGACCTTTCTTAAGGACTTAATTCAAGTCTTCTTTCAGGCATGACCTTAACCCTCATTTGGGCAATTGTCAAGGCTTTATCTCACTTGAGGTGAGTTTTTAAACAAATCTTGAAAATGGATTTTAAGATGAGATACATTTGCTCAGTATTTCCAGTGGATAGTGGTATTCAAGGAGAATGCAAATGTCAATCTATAACAGTCCAGACACATCTTTAGTGACTTTAGAAATAAAGGTCATCCTATTGTCCCTTTTTATAGTAATAGGAAGTCAAAACCTTGGAAAGATTTCTTCATTAAGACTTTGACTACTTCTTGAGCTCTTTCAATTTAGCATGGGAAGGCGTTTACCCAATTAGTGAAAGCATCTACAAACAGTAGGAAATACTTGAAGTTTACAGCAGCTCTTGGCATTAAAGTCAGTTTGCCAGTCCTCTCCTCCTCTTCATTCTCTATATTGTGCTTCTTTGGTTAAGTTTGGAAGCTGAGTTTTAGGAATAATGTGAGCACAAGCTACACACTGATCATTTACTGACTGAATCATTCTGCATAGAGTGGGTCCTATGAGGAATTGACTTATCCATCAAAACAGTTTCATGTCACTAATAAGTAAGTCTATGGAAATAAGTGGTAATGGGTTTCACTAGGCTTTCAAGGATGAAAAATTGTGATGGTCTTCCCAAGGTTCTGCCAGGGACTCTCTTTTCACCCAGCCATTGTCTGTGGCTTGATTATATCCCCACTCTTTTGTACTGGCTAGATCTTTTTTCCAGTATTGGGGTTTCCCAATTGCCTTGAGGTTAGGGTCTCACCAACTCTGGGGTATTAATGGGAGGTCCAGTCTTTCAGGGTGGAGGGGTTTAATAAGACTTGGTTCTATTCTCCTTGATGCTCAATTAGGGGCTTTATCAGCTAAACAGTTCTGTTTGCTTCCCTGCTATTGGAAGTTTGGTGTCCTCTGCAATGAATGACTGATAGTTCTTTGGGTGCACATCAAAAGTTCAAGCAGCTTTAGAATGAGATCAACATGTTTTATGTCCTTTTTAGCAGCAGTGAATAATCCCCTCTTTTTCCAATGGCTCCATGGGTATGTAACACTGTAACATATCTGGAGTTTTCATAAATGTTCACTCTTTTTTCCTGCACTTAACTGGAGGTCTCTATCTAGGGCTAGTAGCTCAGCCCTCTGAGCTTAAGTCCCAGGGGGGGCAGGGATCCTGCTTCCAAAGTTTCTAACAGGGTGACTACCAAATACCCTGCTCATTGCTTCCTATGGTCCATAAAACTACTTCTATCAGTAAATAATTCCAGAGCAGGGATTTTTAGGGTTACAGCAGTCAGTCTCAGTCCCCTGGAATATATTTCCTTAAGGAGCTGTACACAGTCATGTTTGGGGAGTATCCACTCTGGTTTATCCCAAATTCTCACAGTAAAGTGGCTGAGTTGAGTTTGTCAATAGTCTTCAAGGTCACAATAGGATTGTCTAGTGGAGTGGCTTGATTGATCTCCTGTTTGTTTAAATATTGTAATTACATCATGAAGAGTATAGATGTAAGCTGGAGAGCTTAATATGACATTTTCTGTCTTTAGAAGAAGATCACAAGTAGCTGTGCTTGTGTCCAGACAGGCAGGCCAGACTTGAGATACAAGGTCTAACTGTTTGGACAGTTATGCTATCAGTCAGGTGCTTCTCCAAAGGTTGAGTTAAAATGCCCAGCATAATGTCTTGCCATTTATCTAAGAAAAAGTGAAACGTTTTTGTGGAGTCTGGCAATCCTAGAGCTGGGGAAGTAAGTAATTTTTGCTTACTTTTTTTGTCCAGACTAGAGACTCTTTTTCACTTCAATTAAGTGCTTCATATAGTAGCTTAGCTATAAGTCTAAAATTAGTTATCCACAGCTTGTAGTAACTAGCCATGTTGAGAAACTCTATGAGTTCCTTTTTGTTCTTAGGCTTGATACTCCATATAACACTTTCTTTTGACTGGGCAGGAGGGTCCATTGTCCCTCAGAGAATTAATTAATTTTTTTATTTTATTTTTAAAAAGATACTTAAATTACATAAATGTTACACAAAAATATAGGGATTCCTATATGCCCCACTCTCCACACCTCCCACACCCTCCCACATAAACATCCTTCATTACTGTGGCACATTCATTGCAATTGATAAATGCATCCTGGGGCTTTGCATTAAGCATGTACCATAGTACAAATTTTAGTCTACACTCTCTCCCACACAGTTCTGCATGTTACGTGATGATATAAAACGGCCTATATCTGTTATTGCAATGTCACTCAGGATGATTCTCAAGTCCCCAAAAAGCCTCAGTGTATTTAAAACAAAAATATTTAATGTGAGTTTGTGTAACTTTGCCCTTCTTTTCTGACATTTATATACTTTTTCAGTTAGTCTCTGTAACAGTATTACTATGTTCACATCTGAGGCTTTTTGTATTGCTAGTAATGAGTATGCCATCTACCTATTGAAGGAAGAGTCCTTTCCTGAGTTGTACCACCTGCAAATCCCTGGATAGGGCTTGCCCCCCCAAAATACAGAGAATTCTTAAACCCTTGTGGTAGCACAGTCCAACAATACTGTTGCTTTATTCCAGTGTCAGGATCTTCCCATTTCAAAGCTAAGAGTCTCTGTGATTCCTTCTCTAGCAGGATGCAAAAGAAAGCATCTTTTAAGTCTAGGATTGTGAATCAGGTGTATGCATCAGTAATATTATCAAAGATTGTGTAGTGATTAGGCACCACTGGGTGGATTTCCACCACTATCTGATGAATAGCTCTCAAATCTTGTACAAATTGACATTTCTGAGTACCTGGTTTAAGCTCTGGTAAGATAGGGGTATTAAAATCTGGTTGACAGTGTCTAATTAGTGCCCACTTGAGAAATTTCTTGATTAGGGGTGAGATGCTGGCTCTAGCCTCCTGTCTGAGTGGAATCTGTTTTAGATGTGGTGGGGTGGTATTTGGCCACAGCCTTACCTTGACTTCCTGTGATTAAACTGCCCATTCTGGAGGTCCCCTAGAAGCCTGCACTTCACCTGGGCCTATTGACTTATCTCTTTGGGTACACCGATCTTCTCAGTGTTCCCAGCTAATTCCACCAGGGCTGCTTGGAAGGCACAGAAGTATATGGCTGGAACCTGTATGTTCACTTCATTAGGTGAAAATAAAAGTGAAGCTTGCAATTTGGAGAGTGTTGGCTGAGAAGGAGAATTGGGCATTCAGGCATGTAGTGAAATCTATGAGTCAGTTGAGTCTCTCCAATCTGACATTTCAGTGATTGTGAGAATGATTTAAAGTTTTTATTCCCCAAAACATCAATGATGGGGACTGATTCATTAGCTTCTTTACTTAAACTCTGGTTTAAAACTAAGTTTTTCCAGTGTTCACCAAGAGGTCAACTAACTTCTGACCCATGTGAAATAAGACCTGAGGTTCTGTGAGGTGATCAGGATGGTTTCCTGACCAGTGGAAGGTGCTCCCAGGCCCCATCACTCCAGGTTGCTGTCTTCATCCCCTGCTAACTGTGGGACTTGGGCTGCTAGGTGGGATATCCTAGCCCTCCCTTCCCAGAGAGACTCAGGCATTCCTCCTTCCAGTGTCCCTCCTCCTTATAGTAAGCACATTGCTGGGGACCTAATGGTCTTCCTGGGGTTCCCTGAGGGATCTTACTTTTCACTGAGCTTCCCATGGAAACTTTCCATCATATCAGGGTCTGTGGGCCTCTGATATTCTTGCTGATAGCTGCTTCTAGGGGGCTGGCTTTGTAGGTAGCATGTTTCTTTTCCTGCTTTTCGTGGGTGCACTCTAAGGTGTGAAAAACCTTAAAGGCAATCTCTACTAATTGTGACATAGGCATGTCCAATTCCCCTTTCAATTTCTGGCACTTTCTCCTTATATCAGGAGCACATTAAGTATAATTAACAGTGCACAGGTTAGTGAGGTCCTCTGTGTCTAAATCAGTGTACTGCCTATAGACCTTGAGCAGTTGCTATAAATAGACAGGTTGTTTTCTTTCAGGGTATTGAATTATTTGTTGATTTTATTAAGGTTCCTTTGTTTGGGAACTCCTTTTATAAGACTGCAATAATATAAGTTTAATAATGATTCAATTTGGTCCTGTCTGCCTGCGCATTTGGATTCCAATTTGACTCAACTCAGGGAACTGCTTGGTCTCTTGAAACACACACTGAATTATTTGGATTATTGTTGCTCAGAGAGTCAGTGTTGTCATGTGTATATATATATAATTGAAGTATATCACTCATACATAAATAGACATAAACAATAAGTGTACTAAAAGCACATACATGATATCATACAGGACTCCCATACCTAACCCCACACCAATATCTTGTATTGTGAAACATTTGTAGCAAATTATGAGACCATTGTCAAAGTATTACAAATAACTATAGTCCATATCTTGCATTTATGTATTTTCCCCCAATCCTTCCTATTATTTTTTTGTTCATAAACCACACAATTTATCTAAATTGTACAATATTGGGAATTGGTAAAATCATGGAGTTGTGCATTCATCACTTCAATCAATATTAGAGCATTTTCTTCACTCAAAAACAAAACAAAACAAAACATTATCATACCCATAAGTAGTGTTACTAATTACAAATCCAATTATATATTTTCACCATTTCTATTCATTTCCAAATATTCACAAACAGCTATTTTTTTTACCAATTCTGCACAGACTAAACCTCAGCTTTCCATTCCCTAATCACATTCTTTTTTCTCATGACTTATTTTAGATATTAACTCCATGAGTTTGCTCATTATATTTATTTCATATCAGCAAAAGCATACAATATTTGTCCTTTTGTGCCTGGCTTTTTTCACTCAACATAATGTCCTCTGGGTTCATGCACATTGTCATATGCTTCATGACTTCATTTCTTCTTAGAGCTGCATAATATTCCATTGTATATTCCATACAACTGTTTGTTTATCCATTCATCAGTTAATGGACATCCGGTTTGTTTCCATTTTTGGGCAATTGTGAATAATGTCACTATGAACCTTGGTGTGCAGATGTCTGTTCATGTCACTGCTTTCAGTTCTTCTGGGTGTATGCCTAGCAGTGGTATTGTTGGTTGTTCTGTCACATGTCAGAGCTATATACAACTTCCTTAGGAACAACCAGACTTCTACATTGGTTATACCATTCCATATTCCCACCAATAAAGCATAAGCATTCATAAGCATTCTTATCTCTCCACATCTTCTCCAACATTTGTACCTTTCTGTTTTGTTAATACTGGCCATTCTAGTAGGTGTGAAATGATATCTCATTGTAGTTTTGATTTGCATTTCCCTAATAGACAATGATGTTGAACTTTCTTTCACGTGTTTTTACACCATTTGTATTTCTTCTTTTTTTTTTTTTGTTATTTTGGGTAAAAATCAACTTTTTCACAATACAAACCAATATTTGTAAAATGATATATAAATATATATGCATATATATGCATTTCCTTACATAAATGTTATTTTTTAAATATATATATTTTAAAAGATGCTTAGATTACATAAATGTTACACAAAAATTACAGAGATTCCCATGTTCCCTACCTCCCACACCTCCCAAAACATCCCACATAAACATTTTACATTAGTGTGGCACATCACCTGCAATGGATATACACATCCTGGGGCTTTGCCACTAAGTATGGACCATAGTTCACATTGTAGACCACACTCTCTCCAACACAGTTCTGCATGGTATTTGGTGATGTAAAATGGCCTATATCTGTCATTGTAATGTCACTCAGGATAATTCCCAAGTCCTGAGAAAGCCCCTGTATTACAACTGTTTTTCTCTTCCCTGCCCTGAAAGCATCTAGTGCCCACAGGCTCCACCTTACTGTTATAATTTCTTCTATTGCTTGAATCACAATATGTCTACAAGAGAATACTATTAAGTCGACTCTAGTCTATAGCTCTTCCCCCAATTCTGAGGAGTCTGGGATGGTGATGTCCACTCCATCTCCAAGTGAGAGTGCGCTTATATGCCATGGATATGGTGGATGGGATTATCCTGCCTGCAGCTGCAAGCTCTCCCCATTCCCTTGGATGGACATTGTCCATCATCATCTCCTCACCAGGTGACTTGGGTGAGTCCATTGAGCTGTAGAGTAGGAGTGCAGCTCAACCAAGATTCCAGGCACAGCTGGCACATGGGCAGGCCAGAGGCTCCAGTCTCTGGAAGTACACCTACAAGCTCCAGCATCACATATAGTTTTGAATAAAAGGGACTGATGGACCATGTGCAGGGAGGAATTAAAGTTCAGCTTTGTCACTCTCAGGAGCACAGATTCCAAAGCAGAGTCCACTGATAAGACATCAATCTCTGGAGCTATCCTCCCTTATATAGGACCTGGGTATGCCCAGAGCCCTCAGGAACCCCTTTGTGTGGGGTGATATCCACTTTAATGTTCTATGAGATCCTACTGAGGTGTGCGTTAGCATTACCTCTGGGATGACCTCCTGACACACTTTGAAGTCTCTTAGCCACATGAACTCATTTGTCTTTACCTTTTCCCCCTTTTATTCAAGGTCTTTTTCCAGTCATATTGCCTGTTGGCACTTGGTATTAATCCCTCATTGCCAGGGAGGCCCATCCCCAGAAGTCATGTCCCATGCTGGGGGGAAGGTAATGCATTCATATACTGAGTTTGGCTTAGAGAGAGGCCACATTTGAGCAACAAGGAGGCTCTCAGGTGGCAACCCTTAGGCACCCCATAATAGTAGGCTAAGCTTCAATTACAAGAGCAAAGACTCATAAGGCTAGTCATCAATAGCAAGAACCCATCAGTGGATCATCCTCTTTTGCCAGACACTGCCCCTGTACTCAGGGGACTGTTGCTGCTCCCTTGGAGAATGTGGCAGAGCTCTTCAGACTGGGAATTCAGTATTCCCTCATTAATTGAGTGATTGTCTACCCACTATGATCATGCCCCATCCCTTGATCATTTGAACAATTTTATATATCTTTCATGTATATTCGGGTGAAATTCCTCTCATGAATCCCCCATCCCAGACACCCCCCACTGAAGATCTTCTGCAGCCCCCATTGTAACCCTTCTGTGATGTAAACCTTCCTTGAAGATGAAGCCCATATAATAACCAAATACAATTAATAGGAAAATAAAATTATAATGATAAGCTTAAATGAAAGATATGAAATAAATGAAAAGTCAGAAAGAAAACTGAAAATAAAATATAATTAACAATTTGGGACATTCAAAAACTGGGAAAAATGAAAAAAAAAATTAATTATTTTTTTTCCTTTTGTCACTGCATTATCAGGTGTCCAGACTGTACCATGGCACCTTCCCCCATTGATACTCCAGTGTCTTCCAAATTTTTATTTAATTTTCAAAGAACTTTCGGGTCACAGCAAAGTCAAACACAGAATACTAGAGACTCTCATATACCCAACCTCATTCCCCTCTCCTCACCCTATATTGAAACCTTTTTTATGTGGATGGTAACATTGTGATAACTGTTATACAGATTGTGAAACATAGCTACTAAACATTGCCAATGGTTTACAGTATAGTTTACAATTAGATGGTTCAGTTTAATAATTTTTGATACTATTTACCATGTCCTGAGTCCATTACTGTAAGGTAAGGAAAAACATTTCCCATGACCACTAAATACCCCATGTTTGATCTTTTCTGGCCCTTCCTCCTCATCCCACTGGGGCACATGACACTGCCTTGTCAAATAACAGATGACTGTATATGTGAGGATCTATATCAGAACTCTCAATTCAGTTCCATTGGTCAGTAGGTCTATCCTTGTGCCAATACCATGTAGTTTTGATCACTGTAGCTTTGTAGTAAGTTTTAAAGTCAGGTAATGTGAAACCTCCAAATTCATTTTTCTTTTTCAATTATATCTTTGACATTTTGGGGCCTCTTACTTTTCCAAATATATTTTGTAGTTACTTTTTCCAGTTCCTTAAAAAATACAGTGTTCATTTTTATTGGTATTGCATTAAATCTGTAGATTAGTTTGGGTAGAATAGACATCTTGATGATGTTTAGTCTTCCTATCCATGAACACGGAATAATCTTCCATTTATTTATGTCTTCTTTGATTTTGTTTAACAGTGTTGTGTAGTTTTCTGTATTTAAGTCCTTTGCATCTTTAGTTAAATTTATTCCTAGGTATTTGATTCTTTTAGTTATTATTGTAAATGGTATTTTTTTTTTATTTTCTCCTCAGATTGCTCATTATTGGTGTACAGAAATGCTACGGTTTTTGAGCATTAATCTTATAGCCTGCAACATTCCTGAACTCCTTTATAAGTTCTAGAAGCTTTGTTGTAGATTTCTCAGGATCAACTTATAGGATCATGTCGTCTGCAAATAATGAAATTTTTACTTCTTCTTTCCAATCTGGATGCCTTTTATATACTTTTCTTGCCTCAGTGTTCGAGCAAGTACTTCTAAGACAATGTTAAATAAGAGTGATGATAGTGGGCATCCTTGTCTTGTTCCCGATCTCAGAGGAAAGGCTTTAAGTACTTCACCATTGAAGATGATGTTAGCTTTGTGTTTTTCGTATATACCCTTTATCATATTTAGAAAGTTTCCTTCTATTCCTATATTTTGCAGTATTTTTATCAGGAAAGAGTGCTGCATTCTGTTGAATGCTTTTTCTGCATCTATAGAGATGATCGTGTGATTTTTTTCTTTCAATCTCTTTATGTTGTGTATTACATTGATTGATTTTCTTATATTGGACCATCCATGCATACACGGGATGAAACCCAGTTGGTCATGGTGTATAATCCTTTTGATATGTTGTTGAATGCGATTAGCAAGTATTTTGTTGAGGATTTTAGCATCTAGCTTCATTAGAGAAATTGGTCTGTAATTTTCCTTTCTTGTGGTATCTTTGTTTGGTTTTGGTATTAGGGTAATGTTGGCATCGTAGAATGTGTTAGGCAATATTCCTTCTACTTTAATTTTTTGGAAGATCTTAAGCTGAATTGGTGTTAGCTCTTTCCAAAAAGTTTGGTCGAATTCAGTTGTGAAGCCATCTGGCCCTGGGCTCTTCTTAGTTGGGAGTTTTTTGATGACTGAGTCTATCTCTTTACTTGTAATTGGACTGTGGAGTTCATCAATTTCTCCTTTCATCAATGTAGGCTGTTTGTGCGGTTCTAGAAACTTGTCCATTTCCTCTAAATTATCATTCTTGTTGGCATATAATTTTTCAAAGTATCCTCTTATGATACTCTTTATTTCTGTGGGGTCAGTTGTGATATCACCTTGCTTATTCCATATTTTGTGAATTTGAATCTGTTCTTTTTCTTTGTTAGTCTGACTAAGGATTTGTCAATTTTATTGATCTTCTTAAAGAACCAGCTTTTGGTTTTGTTTATTTTTTCTAGTGCTTTCTTATTCTCTATTCCATTTAGTTCTGCTCTAATCTTTGTTATTTCCTTCTTTCTACTTCCTTTGGGTTTAGTTTGTTGTTGTTTTTCCAATTCCTCCTACTGTGCAGTTAGTTCTTCAATTTTAATTTTCTTATTTTCTTATTTTTAATATATGTATTTATGGCTATGAACTTCCCTCTCAGGACAGCTGTCCCTGCATCCGATAGTTTTTATATGTTGTGTTGTCGTTTTCATTAGTTTCAAGGTAGTTACTGATTTCTTTTGAGATTCCCTCCTTGACCCACTGTTTGTCTAAGAGTGTGTGGTTTAACTTCTATATCTTTGTGCCTAACCTGTTTCTCTGGCCCTTAGTGATTTCCAATTTCTTTCCATTGTGGTCAGAGAAATTATTTTGCATAATCTCAATCTTTCTGAATTCATTGAGAGTTTTTCTGTGGCCTAGCATGTGATCTATCTTGGAATATGATCCATGTGCACTCGAGAAGAATGTAAATCTGCTGTATTTGGGTGTAGTGTTCTGTATATGTCTATTAAGTCCAGGTCCTCTAATGTATTGTTCAGAGCCTTTGTTTCTTTATTGATTCTCTGTCTAGATGTTCTGTGTAATGGTGATAATGGTGTATTAAATTCCCACTATAATTATAGAGGTATTTATTTCTCCACTTAGTTTTTCCAGAGTTTGCCTCATGTATTTTGAGGCACCCCGATTAGGTGCATAAATCTTTTGATTGTTCTCTCTTCTTGAGAGATTATCCCTTTTACTAATATATAGTGTCCATCTTTGTCTCTTACAATAGTTTTGCACTTAAAGTCTATTTTATCTAATATTAGAATAGCTACTCCTTCCCTTTTTCGGCTATTGTTAGCTTGTAAAATTGTTTCCCAGCCATTCACTTTCAGCCTCCTTGAATCCCTGGGTCGAAGGTGGGTTTCTTGTAGACAGCATGTAGATGGATCATATTTCATTATCCATTCTGCTAATCTGTGTCTCCTGAGTGGTGAATTTAATCCATTAACATTCAGTGTTATTACTTGCAATGAATTTCTTACTTCCGCTATAATTTCTTTGTGTTAATGTATGTCATATGTTGTTTTCTTTCTGTTTTTGTCATTTTAGTTGTTTTTAAACGCTCCTCCAAATCTCTCTCCCTTGTTTTCTCCTTTCAACTTGTAGAACTTCTTTTAGTTTTTCTTGAAGTGCTGGTTTCTTATTGATGCGCACTCTTAATTTCTGTTTATCTGTGTATATTTTGAACTCTCCATCATTTTTGAATGCCAGTTTTGCTAGATAGAGAATTCGTGGCTGGAAATTTTTTCTTTTAGTACTTGGACTATGTCATACCACTGTCTTCTTTTCTCAATGGTTTCAGATGAGAAATTAGCACTTAATCTTATTGTGCTTCCCTTGTATGTGATGGTTCTCTTTTCTCTTGCTGCCTTGAGAATTTTCTCTTCATCTTGAGCATTGGACATTTTGACAAGTATATGTCTTTGGAGTTGGCCTGTTGGGATTTATACTGTTTGGGGTTTGCTGTGCTTCCTGCATCTGCACATCCATCTCTCTCAATAGGGTTGGGAAGTTTTCAGCCATTATTTCCTTCAGCACTCCTTCTGTTCCCTTTCCCTTCTCTTCTCCTTCTGAGATGCCTATAATATGTATGTTTGTGCATTTTGTTGTCAGTTAGATCCCTGCTGGATTTTTTCTATCTTTTATCTATCTGTTCTACTATCTGTTTGATTTCAGATGAAATTGAAAGATGTGAGAAAGGAAGAAAGATAATAGTAATATTGATAAAAGTTAGAAGTGGGGCCAAATAAGACTTAGTGAAAAGAACATTTAAATCATATATTGTATAGTAATAGGAAAAAAAGTGGAGTATCTACAATGGACTGGAAACCAAATAGAGGAATATATATTTAATGATTTAGAAGGCTAGAATGATGAGGAGGGAGAGAAAGAGTGAAGAAAGAGCTGAAAGTAAAAATTTAATATTAAAAAAAAGAAGAAAACAGAAGAGATAGAATAGAAATTGATACCCTTAAATTGTGGGATTATGATAAAACGTGGTGTATAAGAACTACAACAGAAAGCAGAAGGCAGAAAGATAGTAGGAAGGGGAATAGATAGCTTGGGAGGCAAAATCAATATAGACAGCAAATGGGAAATCCCTGAAAAAGAAGTGCATCAAAAAAGAGACAAGCCAGCAGCACCTAATTAAAAAGAAAAGAAAAAGAAAAAAAAAAGAAAAAAAAAAAGACGGGAAAAAGCGGGGGGAGAGGAAAGAAAAGCAAGAGACAACAAATAAACAGAGAAAAACTAAGCAACCACACAAGCAAGCAGTCAAACAAGACTAAGGAGGAATAGTGTTCCTTCTAGGGTCCTTGTAGATCCTCTCAGCCTGCTTGTGTTTATCAATCAATTTCCCTGCAGGGTTCTATCTGCAGGTTTTGAGGCAGATTTTAGCTATTAAACTAAATTAAAATGAAGAATTCATTTTTTAAAGTGACTGTCTTCTTCTTCTTCTTCTTTTTTTTTTTTTTTGGCAGTATGAAGGACCCAAAAGAAGTCCTCTTCTAGACCAGTCCCTTCACCGAGGGGACACTAAATAGGTTCATGGAAACTAATCCAGCACTTCCCACTTCCTTGCCTCCCCAGGGGAGCTGAAGCTCTGATGCTTGTCAGTGCAGAGCAATAAAATTGGCTGACTCCACCCCCTCTGGGGCCAAGCCTCAGTGTCACCAGGCTGCTGGGTAAATCAATCTTCCTCAGTAGATTGGCCTCTCCCCCCAGCCTGGTGCTGCTTCAAGCCAGCTTAACTGCTCCCCAAAGCTATGAGGTGGTCCAGGTAGCCAAATCCACTAAAGGGAAACCCCTCTCTATCTTCTGTCAGAACCCTCCCACTCGCAGAGAATGCTCCCTTACACCGGGAGCAGGAGTCATGGGTGTGGGAGTCGTGGCTCAAACCAGCCTTTTCCCCTGAGGGTGGTGCTCAGCTGTCTGTGTTAACCACCACATTCAGGCTTAAAACTCATGAATCTCTACTGATCAGTCCACCCCATCTATCTCCCTGCAGATAGATGTCCCAAGCTTCTCGTTCCGTGCACCCTCAGCACAGACTGCCGGCCAGGACCCTGTCCACAATTGGCCATCCTCAGAGAGCTAGTCAGCAAGTGCCCTACTAAACTGATGCCATCTTGCCTCTCTCTCTGTATTTCTTCTTTAGAAAAATATCTCTTCAGGTCTTTTGTCCATTTTTAAAACAAGTCTTTTTATTGTTGAGTTGTAGTACCTCTTTATATATCGTGGATATTATACCCTTCTTGGATGAGTAATTTCCAAGTATTCTCTCCCATTGGATAGGCTGCCTTTTTGCCCTCTTTACAAAATCCTTTGGGATGCAGAAATATTTAATTTTTTTAAAAATTATTCAAGTGTACCACTCATATATAAACAATAAGTGTATAGTAATAGTTGTGAACTCACAAAACAAACACTCATGACATCATACAGGGCTCTCATACTTCACCCTATCACCAATACCTTGAATTGTTGTGAAACATTTTTAACTAATGTTGAAAGAGCTTCCTCAAAATATTACTATTAAGAAAATTATCTTACATTTGGTGTGGCAATTCATCAAAATTTTATACACAAAATGTAATATTTAGTTATGAGGAAGTCCCATTTTTCTATTTTTTATTTTGTTGCTTGTAATTTGAGTGTAAGATTTAAGACCTTCACCTACTACAAAGTCTTGTAGATGTTTCCCTACATTATCTTTTAGGCATTTCATGGTCCTGGCAGTTATGTTTAGGTAATGGATCCATTTTGAGTTGATTCTTTTATAGGGAATGAGATAGGGGTCATTTTACATTCTTTTGGATATGGATACCCAGTTCTACCAGTACCATTTGTTGAAGAGACTGTTCTGACCCAGAAAAGTGGACTTGGTAGGCTTATCAAAAGTCTGTTGGCCATAGAGGTGAGAGTTTATTTTTGAACTCTCATTTTGAATTTATTGGTCAATATGTCTATCCTTGGGCCAATACCATGATGTTTTGACCACTGTAGCTTTAAAATACACTTTAAGATTATGACATGAAAGTCCTACCACATTGCTCTTTCTTTAGGATGTTTTTGGCTCTTTGTGACACCTTTTTTTTCCAAATAAATTTGGTAATTGCCTTTTCTATCTCTGTCAAGTATGTTGTTGGAATTTTGATTGGTATTGAATTGAATCTAGAAATAAGTTTGGGTAGGATTGACATCTTCATGATGTTTATCTTCCAATCCATGAACACAGAATACCCCTTCTTTAGTTTAGCTCTTCTTTGATTTTTTTAGTAATGTTTTATAGTTTTCTATATACAGATAATTTACATTCTTAGTTAAATTAATTCATATATATTTGAGTTTATTGTTGCTATCATACATGGAATATTTTTCTTCATTTCCTCCTCAGCTTGCTCATTACTATTGTATAGAAAAGCTAATGATTTTTTGCGTGTTGCTTTTGTATCCTGCCCTTTGGCTGAATTCATTTATTAGGTCGAATAGCTTTATTGTAGATATTTTGGAATTTTCAAAATATAAGATGATGTCATTTGCAAATAGTAAGAGTTTTGCCTCTTCGTTTCCATTTTGGATTTCTCATACAGTCAATGTAGGTTGCTTGTGCTTTTCTAGTAATTTGTCCATTTCATCTAGATTGTCTAATTTGTTGGCATACAATTTCTCATAATATCCTCTTATGATCCTTTTTATTTTTGTGGGGTCAGTCGTTTCTGAATTTATTTATATGCATATTCTCCCTCTTTCTCTGTATTTATCTAAGGGTTTATCACTTTTATTGATCTCAAAGAATCAGTTTTTGGTTTTGTTGATTTTTTCTGGGGCTTTTTTGTTGTCAATTTCATTTATTTCTGTTCTAATCTTTGCTACTTCTTTCTTTCTGTTTGCCTTGGGATTGGTTTGATCTTTTTCTAGTTTCTCCAGTTGTTTAGTTAGGTCTTTGATTTTAGCTTTTTCTTCTTTTTTAATGTAGGCATTTAAGACTATAAATTTCCCTCTCAGCACTGCTGTTGCTGAATCTCATGAGTTTTGATAAGTTTTGTTCTTGTTTTCATTCATCTTGAGATATCTATGAATTTCTTTTGCAGTTTCTTCTTTTGCCCACTGATTAGGAGTGTGCTGTTTAGCCTCCATATATTTGTGAATTTCCCCCTTCCTTAACTATTATTGATTCCCAGATTCATTCCATTTAATCAGAGAGTGTGCTTTGTATAATTTTAACTTTCTTAAATTTATTCAAAGCTGTTTTGTGGTCCATGTGTTCTATCCTGGAGAATGTTTAATGAGCACTTGAAATGAATGAATAGCCTGATGATTTTGGGGACAGTGTTCTGTATGTCTGTGAGGTCCAGCTCATTTATCATATTGGTTAAGTTCTCTGTTTCCTTGTTGATCTGCTCTCTAGTTTTTCTATCTATTGATTGAGTGCATGCTTAAATCCCAAATTATTATTGTAAAGACATCTATTTCTATACAGAGTTTGCTTTATGTATTCTGGGGTATCCTTGTTAGGTGCATAGATATTTATGACTGTTACTCCTTCCTGGTGGATGGTGCCTTATATTAATATATATTGGCCTTCTGCCTCTTTTATTACATTTTTGCATTTAAATTCTGTTTTAATCTGACACCAATATAATTACCCCTGGTCTTTTTGGTTACTGTTTGCATGAAGTATATTTTTCCAAACTTTTACTTCCAGACTATTTACATCCTTGTCTTTAAAGTGAGTCTCCTGCAGACAGCATATGGGTGGCTCATGTTTTCTTAGTCATTCTTTTAGCCTACATCTTTTAATTGGAGAGTTCAATCCATCAATATTCAATGTTATTGTTTTAAAGGCATTACTTACATCAACTATTTTATCCTTTGGCTTTCATATGTCATATCTTATTTTTGTCTGTCTTTTTGCCCTTTTGGTTAGCCTTTCTGATAGTCTTCACTTCTCCACTCTCCTTCAAACCTATCATTTTTATATTGTTGTAGTTTTTTTTTTTTTTAATTTTTCCTGGCTGCAGAACTCCCTTTAGTGTTTCCTGCAGAGCTGGATTCTTGTTTGCAAACTGTCTTAGTTTCTGTTTATCTATATTAAACTCACTATCATATTGGGAGAATAGTTTTGCTAGAGAAAGAATCCTTGGTTGGCATGTTTTTTCTCTTTCAGTACTGTAATTATATCATACCACTGTCTTCTCACCTCCATGGTTTCTGAAGAGAAATCTGAAATAAATCTTACTGGACATCCCTTGTATTTGATGTTTCACTTCTCCCTTGCTGTTTTCAGAATTATCTCTTTATCTTTGGCATTCTGAATATTATGTGTCTTAGGGTATGTCTATTTGGATTTATTTTAATTGGAGTATGCTGTGTTTCCTGTACACATATACTCATGTCTTTCATGATAGGTGTGAAATTTTGGGCCATTATTCCCTCAAATACTCTTTCTGCCTCTTTTCCTTTCTCTTCTCTTTCTGGAAATCCTGTAACAATATGTTGGTGCATTTCATGCTATCATTCAACTCCCTGAGCACCTGCTCAATTTTTCCATTCTTGTCTCTTTCTGTTCTTATCTCTTTCAAATTTCAACTGTTCTGTCCTGATTTTTCTTCTCTTATTTCAAATCAACTGTTGTGTGCCTCTATTGTATTTTTAATCTCACTTATCCTGTCCTTCATTCCCATAAGCTCTTTCATTTTTCTATCCAAGATTTTAAATTTTTCTTTGTGCTCATCCAGTATCTTCTTAATGCATGTTATTTCTTTAGCCATGTTTTCCATCAACTCCATGAATTGTTTTTTGGGATATCTGTATGAAACTCATTCATTAGTTGCTTCAATTCCTGTGTGTCATCTGGGGCTTTGATTTTTTCCTTTGCTTGAATCATATCTCCCTTATTCTTAATATGGCTTGTAATTATTTGCTGATGTCTTGGTATATGATCATGATGCTGAATTTATTCTGATGTACAGTTTCTCTCTCTTGTTTAGTAATTTACAGTTAAGCAACTGTGTGCTACCACTGTTCTTTGATTCTTTGTTCCACTTGTTCTATTAAGGATCGCCCCTGTTTCACTGCTCAAAGCAGGATTAAGGATGCAGTAATGAAGTGCATGCTAGTTTCCAAGGGCCTTGGAGAGGGAAGCAGTAAAGGCACAGGATTGTCTTATTTTTATTTTCCCTTCTTTTCATGCAGTTTCCTGCTCTGCCAGAAGATGGTTGTCTTTGGCAGAACTCTCCACTCAGATTCAATATGCTAGAGAGGAATACATTCACTGTAAATTCCATGAATGGGACAACAATGATGTCCTCAGGGTGGGCCAATCTTCACAAAAAATATTTCTCAGAAGTTGTTCTCCTTCCATTGCTGGCCACACCCTCCCTCCCTCTGTGTCCTTGGCAGCAAGCCCTGGACAGTATGGAGGGTGTTTAAGAAGGCAAATTATTTTTCATTCTATGTAAGCTCTTAGGGCAAACAATATCATGGCCCCACCTGGCATTGAAGTGATAGATCCCGCCAATGCAGTAAACTAAGTTTATTGGCTAATATCTGAATTTGCTGTAGGTTGTGTCCCTTTCTCTCCCTTGTCTTGGGAAATGGTTCCCTGCAACCCCCTTTGTCTATAGCCACCTGCCACGGGCCAGTGGACCCCCTGTTCTTTGCTCTGAGTGTGGGAGAATGGGCACCAGCAGCTAGTTCTGTAGCTTTACTCATGGGATTTTTCCAGCTAACTGAAACTCCTTTCCTTTATCCCTCTCTCTTCTGGGTAGTACCTAGCCTTCCCCTGGTGTCCTTAGCCCAAGAACAGCCCTCCAGGCAATCTCAACTCATCCTATATCTATTTTCTCTGGAAGAGAAATCATCTCAATTCCTCTCTAATCCTCCCTCTTCCAGGTAATTATATTTCTCATGGTCTTTTATTAAAACTATTTTCCATTCTTCTGAAGTTAACAACCTGTATGTCCACCCAACTAGGAATATGAATTGCAATAATAGAATTGAATATATTTTCCATTATCTTAGGATCTTCCCCATAAGTTGGGATTCAATTCTTCCAATTGTACAAGTCTGAAGTGGAGAGTGGAGGGCGTTCAAACAAGTAACCTCTTGGATAGCCTTGATTAACAATCCCACCTGGCACCTGCCTTAGTGGGATTTGCCCAGCTGCAGGAAGGCTCCTTGGCCTAACTGAATACAACTCTGGTTATGAAATGAGAAGCCATTTCTGGTGGTGTCTAATGGCAGTTCAGGATCACCCTACCCCTCTTCTTCCCCTCCTTCATATGGGGCTGGAGGAGTGGTGGGAACAAGGAGCAAGCCTAGCACTTTGTCTTAGGGGTTGGAATCAGGGAGTAGTTCCTTCCTTTTTATTGGTTGGCAGATTGTATTAGGTCCATGACTTGCTAACATCATACCATGCCCAAAACATTGATGCTGCTGTTTAAGATTAATAGCTAAATCACAAAACATTGAACATATGTTATTTCATCCCATTTAATAAGCCTTTTACAATATATTTCTAGTTACAAAATAACATTGTATTAAAGAAATCCCTTTGGTTGCCATCCCTGGCCATGCTCTAATTTATACTGTGGCCATGTGCTTTTACTCAGAAATATTCTTTTTTTCAACATGGGGGTTCATAATCAAAATTTTCCCAATGTTTTAAGATGCAGTCTGGACAATCACACTTCTCTTTCATTCTAGACATTTATTGTCCATTGTGACTCCCTGTCAGCTCTTGGGTGAGTTACACTTCAAGTTTATTGATCAGAAATTTAGTATTCAGTCAGGATATCATCAGGAGATCTCCTATACCTGGGGAATGGATTCTGAGGTAGGACTCTAACCTACAATCCCAGGCCCAACCCACTCCAAACCTAAGCCAAAATCAAGGACCAAGCATGGTCTTGCCACATACAGCTTCAAAAGGAGATTTAAACCTTCACTCTAGATAAAAATTAATAATTTTTATAGGAAAATCATTTTTCACTGAGGCTGCAGGGATCTCATGGGCTGCCTGTTTCCTTCCTGACTGGCTTCTTTCAAGATCCTCAATGCAGAGGCAGACATATCTTGATCCTGGCTTTCAGAGACAAGGGGCTCCTATAGTCACAGAGCTGAACTCAAGTTTGCCCCACTTGGGGAGCAATGAGTCTATTGGGCAGCAATCCTCTCAGAGGTCACAGGGTCCCAACTGGGTTGACAAATTTTAGGGGATCCCCTCACAGGTCCTCTGTGTCCATTTCTGGCACAGAAAATTGACTACCACACTGAATTTGGTTGCCAAGGAAAGAGGTTTATAAAATTGGTGGAGGACAGGAGATTGGATATCTCAGATCAGCCTCCTGAACAGAAGGTAGACTGGTGTTACATTACCTTGTGTAGAGCAGGAGTTAGTTGTTGAGTTAAAGAGACTGACATGTTGGAGGACCTGCATCTTGCATATGCTCT
The DNA here is from genome assembly GCA_026826555.1 of Tolypeutes matacus. Taxonomy (NCBI): domain Eukaryota; kingdom Metazoa; phylum Chordata; class Mammalia; order Cingulata; family Chlamyphoridae; genus Tolypeutes; species Tolypeutes matacus. Next base: position 251,626 of record JAKSZT010024889.1, on the reverse strand, counting down.
ATAGCATTACATGCTTAATAGTAGAAGCTTCATGCTTAGTCACACATCATGCATGTAGAGAAAATGGCATCTATATCCCACCCAGAGGCATATAATTTACTCTTAGAATGAGCTAAAGTTCAGTGAAGTTCATTCTACTACTAAACTGACTCTGCACTGGGAATGGGGAAATCCCAATATGTGGTTAATTAACTTTTGTGGTCAGTTACTGACCACAGCTACTCTACCTTGACTGGCTGGTTTCTAAGCAGGACAATGTTAAGCTTGGGAAAGAAACAGGTGTGGTATCAGGAAATAGGGAAGAGGTTTGGTTCAATACGGGGGTAAGGGAAATTCATGGGCAGCTTCATTATGGGGCAATCACCTGGATGGATGAGTCAATAGGGAGTGAATTTGCCCCTCATGAGGTCATAAACCAGGACAGTCTTGGATGGACAGAGAATCCTGGATTATGGACAGAGATCTTTCCATGTTTAAACCCACTTTCTGTGGTCCATGCAGTCTCCCTGGCTCCTGAGAAGGCCAAGCCTCCACTTACACTGGCATCCTCATCCTCTGGTTAGGAAGTCCATTGCACCCTGGTCACGTCTGTCATGTCTTCATGATCTGGGCTTATGGAGTCTGTGGAACTGAAGTGAAGTGAAATACCCCAACAGACCTGACATCTGCCGAATCTCAATGGGGCTTCATTTTCAAATTCCTCAGATATTAATGGTTGTATATATATTCATGTAGATATATTTCACATAGATAGAGAAAAATTCCCTCGTGCATCTTCTTTCCCAATGGTATGAGGAGTTAATCTCATACCCATTCTGTTCTCACAAAGTTATGGCCCTTTCTGAGACATTAGCCCTCTTCTGCCATGATTACTTACCCTTTGAATAGGATCCTGTGTTAATCAAAACATGTAACTTATAGTGAATTTAGATTAGCATCATTGAATGCTTGCTTTTGCAGACACTGTGAAGGTCTATCTCAATAGACAGTATTAAGAAAAAGAAAGTCAACATCTCTCCAGAAGTACAAGGAATAGAAGATTCTGAGAAGTTATTTCTAATCTTGTGGGAACCATAGTTGAAAACGTAGATTAAAGTATTTTTTTCTCTTCAAAATTCAATCATCACATTTGCCATGAGAGTAGGTATTTACCAATAACCAGTTAACATTGAAAAATTCTTTTCTCTGTCATTAGATTGGGAACTTTACAGTAGGAGGTATAGAATGTTATAATTACTGCTTTACCCTCATGCTCCCACTCTTTCATTGGTTTCTAATAACTTTGATATGAATATGTTTGAACTGAAGATGAACAAATGAATTATTTATTCTTTAAATGCCTTTGGCACAAACCAGGCTTCCATCACTGCCTATTTATAGTCCCACTCAAATTTACTTAGATGGATTTCCTTGAAAATTTGAATCTTCATGTATTACTTAGCACTTAGAATCACATATTTTTTCATTAATGTCCAAATAAATACTATTAAAAATTAAAGACTTCATAATCCAACACCTAAAGCCACACCACTATATATTTCTCCCACTCTACTATTTATCTGAGGGTAAACTGAGGCCCAAAAAGAAAACCAACCAGAAATCCATTTATGATAGTGCTGTCTATCAGCAGATTTCAGGTTGTTGGATGCTGGGCAAACTCTACTGGAAGAAATGCAGCTTCCAGGATCAGTAAGGGTATGTGAGGGATGTTTCCTTTCCAGGCAGGTATTTATGTTGTTAAAACCTCGTGTGATTGGACGCCCTAACCAAATCAAGTGGATACAATCACCTTTGGTCTTTTTGCCATTTCCTATCATTTGCAAACTTTCAGTGGCAACCTGTGCGTATTTTAACAATGTAGATTTTATGCAAGTTCACAAAATACGTGCATATGTCAATATACTGTCTATATCTTTCTGCATATTGTATATTTTTAAATATGCAATATTTTAAAATATATTTTATTTATTGCCACCCCCTAGTCACTTGTACTCACCATCTGTTCTCTGTGTCCATTTGCTGCATATTTCCTCTGTGTCTGCTTGTCTCCCTTTGTTGCATCCCTGTGCCAGCTCTCTATGGGCATAGGCTATCAGTGCTCCATGGGTATGGGCCACAAGCTGTCTATTGGCATGGGCTAGCTTGCCCTCACTAGGAGGCCCTGGGAAACAAACCCAAGGTCTCCCATATGGTAGGTGGGAGCCCAATCAATTGAACAACATCTGCTTCCCTGCACATTGTATTTTGACTCAAATAATTCCTTGAAAATCTCCAGTAAAAGAGAACTAGCAAGACAGTAATTACAGTTGAGGCCATATTCTATTGATAAGAAGAGAGTCACCAAGTCCAGTTCATACTAAGAGGAAGAGATTAGACAAGGTCTTGTATACCAGGATGCAGAGATCCTTGGAAGGTATTTGGTGGCTTTTGACAACATAAACTAAAAGGAGGCATTTAATCTGACTCTAAATATAATGGGTAGCAATTGAAGTGTTTTGATTCAGCTGGTGATATCTGATTTTCATTGAATTTCAAGCCCATTATTTTGGGCCTGGGAAATGAAACCAAGAAGAGAAGTTACTTTCCCATAATCATACCATCAAGAACCTGCCTGTATTGAGTTCAACACCCTGCTGCTTCCTATTCCTTCATGTAATTCTTCCATCTCAAAAGGTCATATATTAGTGACCTTTCTTTCACATTAGCTCACAAGTTTTATAGATATTATTCCATATACATCTGCTAAATTCCCTAGGATAGGGAAGTTAGAATGATCCTTATGGCTCTTGTGAGGAGAGTCGGGAAGCCCAAGAGGCACAATGTCTTGTCCAAATTCATGGATAAGGCAGAAAAATGAGATAGATCTGAAGCCAGTCCTATCTCCTCAATACTGGGATCCTGAATTTCCCAGGCCTTTTCCAGGTTCTTCAGTGAGGGGAGTGTTTGTGTAACTGTAGAGGTAAATTGATGACATGAGAGAGGAGGCTGAAGAGGCATCAGCTTTAGGAGAGGTTTTATCCAAGGAAGTGGGACTGATAATGGGAATCCAAGAAGTAACCTCACTTCCTTAGAGATATAACTCAACAGAACTTGGAACCCTGGTAACCAGGAACCCACATTCTAGAGACAGCCCCCAACTCAGCTCACTTGAACAGGATGCTTGAGAGAACAAGATGTTTTCTTATTGTTTTCCAAGGCTCTCAGGAAAACTGGCAGTGAAAGCCTTTTTCAAAGCTGCAGGAATTGGTTCAACCTTTACCACAGAAGACTCTGGCCATTTACCAAGAGACACCCAAAGGTAAGATAGGGATCACAAGGCAGTGAATGAAGGCTGGGCAAATATACTGATCCTTCCTGGGTAGCCCCACAACACCTTCTACTCCCAGTGTGCCTGAGCTGGGGAAGGCTGGGCTGTTGGAAGGAAAATGAAGGGTGGACCCACTTTGGGCAGAAGTTGGTTTTCTAGGATTTTGGAAGACTGGTTGGCCCGTTATGTTCACAGCCTCCTCATGGCTGGCAGGATGGGATGGATAGTACTGGGGTGGTGATCATCTGCCCAGATGTTAATCTGCAGACTTGGAGCCATCATCTCATCTCTTTTCTTCAAGGGCTCAAGGCCTGTGCAGACAATTGTTTTTAATCTGGGAAGGACGACTTTATAGAGTCATCACCATGGCAACAACCTAGCAGAGCCTTGATGACCAACTGATAAGGGGTGTGGACTTTGTTCTTCACTGGGTAGTGGGGAAAGTGGAGTAGGGTCTCTGACTGAGGAAGGGCAAAGCTGAACCTTTTGTCCCACACATCTGATGGTTTCCTCTAGAAGGCTGATCTACAGGCTTCATCACATAAGGGCAAAAATGTCAAAGACAGCTCTAGATGGTGCCCATGGCACCCTGTGGAGAAAGGGGAGGCTGGGATCTCAGAGGTAGCCTTTGAGTGCATCCATCCCCATTACCACCACTTCTAAGTCATTCTGCTCCATCCCTGCCTGCTCCCACACCACAATTAATGGTTAAGATAACGAGGTATAGTGAGAAACTGGCCCAGAATTCTTCCTGGAACCTCAGTCATGGGTGCTCAGCTACATGTGGTTATGGACTAATCTTTACACCTATCCATCAGTAGAATTGTGTTGGTGGGAAGAAGAGACCCACCTGTCACTTGCAGAGAATAAGGCAGCATGTTGCACTCAAGCTACAGTTTGATGTACAATGTGGGCCCAGGGAAATCCGGGGCAGGAAAATGGATTCAAAATTTCCCTCTTATCCTCCAAATACTTATGGAACATCTACCACATGCCAGCATAGTGCATAGCTAAGATGGGCCATAAAAACATGAGGAATTTAAGTTTGAATGGGATTCCACAGGGCATGGCAAATGTGGGTGTCTGTAAAAATCACTTTAACAAGGACCATTCCTAACCTAGGACAGTTCATTCCTCTCTATACCTTTGAAGGAAGAGGGAATGTGTTTTGCTTCTCATGCAGAGGTTTCTCTGACCACCAATTAAGAACTTGTAGCTTTCAAGATGTACTCTGGAGTTACACCAGTTATAAGTGTGGGAGGGGAAATGTTAATATATAAAAACTTACAATGTGCAAAGTAAAAGGTCAGAAGATTGTTAGCAAATGGACAGAGGACAGGCAGAGGTGTGCATGATCAATCCCCTTCTAGGGGCTCCATGGTCCATTCTCCCTCTTAGACTTGAATCCTTCTGGGATCCTGGTCTCTGAACTCAAAATTCCTTTTTCTGCTACATTGATTCTGGGGGAATATTTGTGTTGCAGCTTCCAAAGCCACAACTGACCTCATTTCATATACTGGCATTTCTAGCATTCCTGCAATTCCTTGCACAATTTCCTTTAATCCAGAAATTTCCCAGAAGGCTGCCAGCCTCTCTGTCAGTTCCTTGGAGGCCACCCCTCTCTGAATGGCTCCTGATGATTCACAGTGAGCTCTGGTGCCTGGATCTGTGTCCTTATTCCTCACATTTCCTCACTGGCCAAGACGATACTGTGGCCATTTGATTCTCAGGTCCATTGTCTGGGTAGTTCACCAGTTTACACACTCAGTTGTGTTGTCATTGACATATCTTGAAAGGGACACCCAGCCCCAAGCCTTTAGAACTCACTGCCACTGGGATGGTGGTGGTCTTTGTACAAATTCTCGCGCTGTGAATTACCTCCAGAGGGTAAGAACCTGTCTGCTGGGGACACTTGAAATATTGGTGATGTCAGGGGTGGGGGAAGGAGGTGGTCATTAAGACTGATGACCCACAGGCATGCAAAGCACTGCATTTCCAATTAAACATTGCAGCCCTTCCAGTCCAAGTGTTAGAGTCCCTGACCTGAGTTCACCTGAGTGTCCTCTCTGTGCTTCCCTATGATCTGGACCTAAGGGGTTAAACTTTGGCCCTGCCCTGTGCCTCCAGGGCCCTGCTCCAGGTACCAGCCACCATCTTGTTAAGGATTTTGAACATCAATTCTTGGCTTCATCTAGAATGGGGAGGTCCAGGTCAAAAGTGGGATGATACTTAGTTTTCACTTTTGGAATTTTCTCAATTATCCTCCATTTCCCCAGGGCTCCAGGTATCACCCAAACACCCATGGTAGCCTCTTCAGGACAGCTGAGGTGAAGAGCACAAACCATGGCTCCCAACAGCCCAGGCCCTTGATGACAAGGCACAGCCATCGACAGATAGGTTTGTTAAATGAATCACAGGTATGGCTGTGCTTTCCCCTCAAAGACAGAAGTGCCAAGTCTCAAAGGTAGTTCAAGACAGAAAGGAAGACACTGGTAACTGAGCAGTTTTACCTACACAGCTGGGAAACTCTTGAGAGCAGAGACATCATATAGAAATATGCAATAAATCTGGTACAATCTGATATGGCAGAGGATGAGTTTTTCTTGTATCTTTGGGCCTCCATTGGCCTAAAGTGTAGTGAGAGTCACCCAGAAAGGCCCACATTTAGGACAGAGTATATCTTACTCAGTCCCTGACAGGGAATCTTCTCTTTACACTGAGACTGCTTGACCAACCAGAAAGTCCAGCTGGCCAAGGTACTCATGCACCAGCCCAGGGTTTCCCCTGCTCATGCTCTGTTGAGTGGACAGCAGGGCCCCACTGGACATGATTCTCCATGGGAAGGGGTTACATTCATTTCTGGCAGAAAGAAGGTGTTCCAGCAGTGACTGCTGGACCAAGGAAAAGGAGGGAGTGAGGTGGCCTGAAGTTTCCTGGGGCTGCTCTTCCCCAGGAAAAGCTCTAGGTCTCAGGTCTCTTGATGTGGTCAATGTGGCCCCTTCTTCTTGGCTTCTCCGTGAGGGTTGGTGGGGTTTTTTTTTGTGTGTGTTCTACTCTGACAGAACAGAACCTCATTTGGTCCAGGGGAAAAAGTCAGCAAAGGCATGGGTTAATCTACAGAGCTTTACAAATGTCTGCTCCCATCTACTTATTGAGTGCACACAGATATCTATGAAAAGACTTGAGAACTGGACACCCTTTCTGCCTGTCCACATTTGACTGGTGGCAACTGGGTCACACTGTCACATGGGCTTCACAATAAAACATCAAATCAATCTGAACATTGACTGGAGGCTCTGTAGGGGAGGCCTAGCTCCTTGTCAGCTTCTGTGTACACTTGTCAGCTTCTGTTCCCACTGAAGGCCTGATCAGCAGGGCCACACCTCCAATTCACTCTCAGCAATTCCTTAATTGTATCTCATAAGTTATAGTTGTGTTTTTATTTTCATTCACCTCAAGATATTTACAAATTTTTCTTACAATTTCTTCTTTGACATACTTGTTGTTTAGGATTGTGCTTTTCAGCCTTCGTACACTTGTGAATTTTCCCCTTTCCCATCTATTATGTGTTCCAGCCTTATTCTATTATGATCTGAGAAGTCACTTTGTATAATTTCAATCTTTTTTATATTTTTTGAGACATACATTGTGATGTACCATGTGATATATCCTGGAGAAAGTCCATGAGTACTTTAGAAGAATGCATAACCCAGTGATTTGAGATGCAATATTCTGTGCATGTCTATTAGATCTCCTCATTTATCATATTGTTCAAATTCTCTGTTTCTTTTCTGATATTCTGTTTAGTTGTTCTATCTAATTATGTGAGTGATGTGCTGAAGTCTCTGTCTATTATTATAGAGATGTCTATTTCTCCCTTTAATTTTTTTTTCATTTTGTCTTTTATTTCTCCTTTCAACGTGTTTTGATTTTTATTGCTAGTATTATTTATCCAATTTTTCAAACATTTAGTTCTTCAGTAGCTCCAAGTAACTTAAAACATTTACATTTATCAGACAAAGAGAACTGTCAGAATAAGACACAGATACTTTATTCCAGCTAGTGTGTTCACTATTAGGAAGTGGTTTGAGTTGCCAGCTCTGCATCTATAAGGATGTTTGTCATCTGTCAGAGCAATACTCTTGATTTTCTCAGAAGGGTGGATATGCATCAAATATTAGAGGTGAAGAACTCAGGTTTATTTGTTTCCATTCACTCTGTTTCCCTTCAGTTTTGCTGCAGTTTGCCTCATGTAATTTTGGGGATCTTGGTTAGGTGCATAATTATTTATGACTGCTACTTCTTCCTGGTGAATTGCCCCTTTTATTATATATAATGGCCTTCTGCAACTCATACCATTTTTTGCATGGTATAGATACTCCAGCTCTTTTTTGGTTACAGTTTGTACAAAATATCTTTTTCAAATCTTTCAATTTCAGGCAATATTTGTCCCTGGATCTAAGGTGAGTCTCTTGTAGACTGCTTAAGGACGGTTTGTGTTTACTTTTTGTCAATTCTGTCAGTCTGTATATATATATATATATATATTTTTTTTTATTAAAAAAAAAGATTTATTTTATTTATTTCTTCCCACCCCTTCATAGTTTGCACTTGCTGTGTCCATTGGTGCTCATCTTCCTTTTTTTTAAAGGAGGTACTGGAAACCGAACCTGGGACCTCCCATGTGGGAGGGAGGCGCCTAATCGCTTGACCCACCTCCACTCCCTGCTTTCTTGTGTCTCTCATTATGTTTTCTTCCCTTTGTCTCTTGTTATGTCATCTTGTGCATCAGCTCGCTGTGCTGGTTTGTGGTATTTAATCCATTCACATTCAATGATATTACTTTTTTTCTCAAAACCATATTTATTTGAATTCATAAATACATTAGTTTGGTAGGCTAATCTACTTTGCTCTTATTCTCAGAATTTATGGGTTTTAATATTTAGTACATTAAATTAAAAAAATTATTTTATTAGGAATTTATTCTACATACTCTTATCTGTGAAATGACACATTGACAATATGTCATTTCACAAAGGATTTTTTCTCCTCCCCACTTGCTTTCTGTGTCCATTCACTGGGTCATCTTCTGTGTCTGTTTCTTACCTTCTCTTCTCATCATTCTCCTCCAGGCTTCACCAGTATTTGATCCTAGGGACCTCTGATGTGGGAGACAGGCACCTTATCACTTGTGCCAACTCAGTTCCTGGTTTCTGACATGTCTCACCTTGACTCTCCTCTATGTCTCTCCTTTTGTTGTATCATCGTCTTGCTGCATGGTTCATCACATGGGCCTGGATTGCTGCATGGGCCTGGCTTGCTGTGCATCCATGTAGGCCTGGCTTGCCACACAGGCCTGGCTTGCCTGCTCACCTTTTACCAGGAGACCCCAGGGATTGAACCCAGGTCCTCCCATATGGTAGATGGAAGCCCAAACACTTCAGCCACATCCACCTTCACATTAGATATTAAAACTGTATATGATTTTGGGGTGACTTGAAAATTTGCATTTCTAGCCAATTTCCAAGATTCTGTCTTTAAGGCTGGAATTCTTTGATTTACTCAGTTTTTTAAAAAGCCAAACATGGAGACAAATGTGTGCCAGTTTTCAACCTCTACATGATCATCTTCAAGATAGTATAGCATTCACTTTCCCACCTCATATTTCGATGTAAATGTTTTGCTCTTTTTCTCCCCTCAAATCTGAGGAATTTTGGAATTCTTTTGAGAATTCTGTGAAACAAAGGTACAAAGTGTAAGTGTAATTCACCAATAGATTAAAACAAGACAAAGCACACTTCTCTTGGGCACGTGGTAAACTGAACTTAGATCCAGAATGGGATGCTCAAGAGCTGTTTCCTGCATGATTTGTCTCCTCAGTCATTGTCCATAGGACTCTGAGAAGCTGTAGGAATATGCAAATGAAGGCTTGAGGCCCGGTTTCATCTCCAACATTGTGGAATGGGACTGTTCATCACTTGACAGGGTCCTATGCTTCCCAGCACAACCTGGACAGAGCCCTGGGAGAGTGATCTCTTGGGGCATCCATGTTGGATGATATTACTGTTAATTTATTATTTACTTCTATCATTTTATCCTTTGACTTTCATATGTCTTATCTTAATTTTGTCTGCCTTTTTACTCTTTTGCTATCCTTTCTGATAGTCTTTCCTTCTACACTTTCCTCCAAGTCTCTCTCTCCTGACTTTCTTTCAGGCTGTAAGTCTTGCTTTAATGTTTCCTGCAAAGCCAGAGAGATTTTTAATGAAATCTCTTAGCTTATGTTTATTATAGCTAGAAAATGTGCTTACTAAAATTTTCTTCACTTAAGAAGGTCTGAAATTTCTCATACAGTAATTGAGCTGGCTTTCTATTAATCTAAGTACAAGAAGTTTACTCCTTGTACTTAGTTCCCTGAAGAATATTAGCCAGACCTTTTCAGTTTTCTTTACAGTAATAAGATAATGTCTCAAAGCAAAACCAGACAGAATAGTGTCAGGGACACCTTATGACCCAGTAAATCTGTAACTTTCCTCAGAATCAAAAAAGCTTGATATCCTTTAGCAATTGACTAAGAAAGTGGTCATAAAAACCTTGCTGAACTGTGATTAATTAGCTGCTGAAACCAGGGAAACATTTGATGTGCTTGAAATAATTCAGGACTGAGAAATCACACATAACCTCTTCACAAGTCTCCTGGCATCACTTATTTTTCTCTTCCCTTATCACTCTCCTTTGCCAATAAAAACCCTAGCTCCCATTTTTACTTGAACTGATTTGGGGGAGATTCTCCCAGTTCCTTGCTTGTGCACCTGCAATAAATCACCTTCTCATGAGACAAGATTTTCTCTATTGTAGTACTGGATCAGTTGGACCCTTCTTTTGGAGGTAGCTGTGTTTACAGTATAATTTATTTGTGAATATTTTAAACTTATCTTCAAATTTTGGATAATTTTTCTGTATAGAGATTTCTCAGCAAGCAGTTTTTCTCTTTCCATATCCTAATCATATCATAACACTGTCTTCTTCTTTTATGGTTTCTGATGAGAAATCCACACTAAGTCTTACTAAGCATCCCTTGTATGTGATGGTTTTTCCTCCCCTGTTGTTTTCAGAATTTTCTCTTTTTCTTTGTTATCTGATATTCTGAGTAGTATGTTTCTTGGAGTAGATCTGTTCAGATTTATTCTGATTGAGTTAAGCTGTGCTTTTTGGACATGTAAATTCATATCTTTCTGGAGAGTTTGGAAATTTTCAGCCAATATTTCTTCAAATACTCTTCTGTCCCTTTTCCCTTCTCTTCTCCTTCTGGAACTCCTATGTCCATGTATGTTGTAGTGCTTTGTGTTGTCTTTTAACTCCCTAAGCCCGTGCTCAATGTTTTCCTTTCTTTTCTATCCTGCTCTTCTTACTCTTCAATTTCAGCTCTTCTGTCATCTGCATCACTTATTCTTTCTTCTATCATTTTTAGTCTGCTGTTTTATGCCTCTAAGGTGTTTCTAATCTCACCTACTGTATCTTTCATTCTCATAAGCTCTGCTACATTTTATATGCTCATTTTCAAATTCTTCTGGTGTTCACCCAGTTTCCTCTTGATGTTCTTTATCTCTTTAGTCCTATTGTATTTCAATTCATTGATTTTATTTTGGAGGTTTGTGTGAACCTTGTTTATTAGTTGTCTCAAATCCTGTGTGTAATCTGGGGCTCTGATATATTCCTTTGCTTGGGCCATATTTTCAGTCTTCTTAGTATGGCTTGTAATTTTTTGCTGATGTCTAGTCATCTGATTATGATGGTGAGTTTACTCTGATGCTCAATTTTTCTCTCTCTGCTTAATGGTTTAATAGTAGGAACTTGTGTGTTACTGCTGTTCTTTGATTCTTGGTTCAACCCATTCTAGCTCTTTAATATTATCCCTGTTTAGCTGCTCACAACCATACCATGAACCCAGTAATGGGTTGTAGACCCACTTCCAAGGGCCTTGTGGAGGGATCATGTAAAAGCCAGTAAAAACCTCTCACTTAATTACTTTTACTTTCCTCACATGCACTGCCTTGGCCTGTCAGCAGATGGCACTATTTGACAGTCCTTTCATTTCAAACACTGGCTGGAATGTTTTCACTGAAACATTAATCAAAACAATGTGACAGAGAATCTTGCCTCAAGACTATTAGAGCCTCACAAATCACACTTTCTCAGAGGGTGTTCACCAACCATTGCCCACAGTCCCCTCCCTTTTCCTGAATGGGAAATAATTTCACTCACCTGTGTGTCCTCATCAACCAGTTGTGGTCAGTAAGGAGGGTATTTGTGAAAGTATGATCTTTCTAATCCCCTGCTGGCTCCCAAGATATAGAGTTGCACCACCCCACCCAGGCTGGAAGGGATCATTGAACACAAAAGACCAAATTTACTGGCCAAGGTTGGATCAGCCTGAGACTGCATCCTTATCTCTTCCTACACCTGGAGAAGTGGAACCCTGTGGCCCTCTCTGTCCATAGCTGCCAGCCAGAGGCAGGATAACTCAAAGCTGTCTGCTCCAAGGGTGAGGGATGGGCACCAGCAGCTAAAGCTGCAGCTTTAACTCACAGAGTTTTCCCTTCAAGATGCTTTTCCATTGCTCCTCTCTCTTCTGTGTAGTGTCCAGCCTTCCCCTGGTGCCCTAAACTCTAAAACATTTTTTTCAGGCTAGTTCTGCCTCTCCTCTAGCTATTTTACCTGGAGAGGCGATCCCTGTGTCTTTCTAATCCTCCATCTTCCTGGGAGATCTAGAAGTATTCATTTTTCATGTTCCTTTTTTTTTCTTTAATGGAGTTTGCTTCTTTTTAAAATCTAAAGTGTCATTGTTGAAGTCAGGGTAACCTAGATTTTCTTCTATGTTACAATCTAGATGTTGGTAGTTTTGAATTTCAAATTAGTTGCAGAATCCATATTGAATAATTTTTTTGTGTGAGAAGTGTAAAGAATGTTTCTAGAATGATTTTTCCCACATTTATGTCCAATTATTCTAGCACCATTCATTTAAAATACTATCTTTTAACAAGTGAATTGTCTTTGATTTTTGTAAAAGATCATTTAGCTACTTTTGTGTGGGCATATTTTTGGACTCTGTATTCTATAGTACTGATATAGTTTCTTTAACATGTCACTCTGTCATAATAACTGTAGATTTATAGTAAGTCTTGAAGCCAGGTAGCGTCAGTCCTCTGACTTTCATCTTCATTATTACATTAGAAATTTTGGGTATTTTATAAATACATGTAATCTTTAGGATCATTTTTTAAACATTCACAAAATAACTTGTGGGAATTTTTATTGCAATGCTATTGAATGTATCGATCAAGTGGGAAAGAAATACAATATTAATTACATTAACTCTTCCAAATCATGTATGGAATATATCTCCATTTATTTATATTTTCTCTGAAAATTTTCCTCAAAGGTTTGTAGCTTCCCTCACAATACAACTTGTACACATGTCTGTATCTATTTTTTGGTGCTTATGTAAATGGTGTTAAGATTTCTATTTAAAAATTTATTGAAGTATATCACTCATATGTAAACTTACAGAAACAATAAGTGTAAGTAAAAGTTGTGAACTTACAAAACAAACATGCATAACAACACACAGGGCTCTCCTACTTCACTTTATCAACAATAATTTGCATTGTTGTGGATCATTTCTAACAAATGATGAAGGAGCATTCTCAAAGCATTACTACTAAAAAAAGTATCTTGCATTTGGTGTATTTTCCCTGAACCTACCCTAATATTATTATGATTATATCATTCATACATGAACATACATAATAAGTAAAATTTGTGAACTTACAAAGCAAACATGTATAAATTATACAGGGATCTCATACATCAACCCACCATGAATACCTTGCATTGTTATGAGACATTTGTTACAAATTATGAATGAATATCATCAAAATCTTATTACTAACTATATTCCATATCTTATATTTGGTGTATTTTTCTGTATTATTAGTTTTTTTAAGTATATTTTTATTACAGAAGTTGTAAACTTACAAAACAATCATGCTTATGTGCAGAATTCCCATACAACACATCTCCATCAACACACAACACTACAGTGGAATATTTGTTACATATTGTGAGATAATATCATCAAACTATTACTAGTAATCATAGTCCATCATGTACATTTGGCACACTTTTTCCATTCTCCGCCGTTATCAACACAGTACACATTTGGCATAGATGTATGAATATTACAGTATTGCTGTTAACCACAATCCATAGTTCACTACATTTTTATTTTCCCATGCTTCTCCACATTTTAACGACCCTGCAATAATGACAAACATCTGTTCTAGCTTACAAAAGACATTCTTGCATCTGTACTATCAACCACAATTCTCATCCACCTCTGGGTTTACTTTATTATTCAGTCCCTAGATTATTCTTTAGCTTTCTTTCAAGGGACATTTATATCCTTACACTACAGTTTCAAGCCACATTCCCATTTATGAACCAACTCTTACTCACCACGTGTTACCATCACCCTTATACATTTCCATATTTTTACAGTAAAGTTCATTAAAACTTCTACATATATTAAGCATCAGTAAGCAGTCCATCTCAGCCCTCCTCTTATCTCCTTTAAGTCTCCACTACCAACCACCATATCTTCAAAATGTTTTCTTATATTTTTCTCTAAAAGCTTTATGGTTCTTGCTTTTATATTTAGGTCTTTGGTTCATTTTGAGTTAATTTTTTGTATAAGATGTAAGATAGGGGCCTCTTTCTTTATTTTGGTTATGGGTATTCTGTTCTCCCAGGGTCATTTGTTGAATGGGCTGTTCTGCCTGAGGTGGGAGAATTTGGCAGGCTTGTCAAAAACCACATGATCATAGATGTGGGGGTCTGTATCTGAACCACCAATTTGGTTCCATTGGCCTATGTGTCAGTTTTTATTCCAGTACCATGCTGTTTTTACCACAGTAACTAGGTAATATGATTTAAAGACAGAAAGTGATAGTCCTCCAAATTTTACTTTTCCTTTTTAAGATGGAAAATAAATTTGATAATTTTGTTTTCCATCACTTTAAAAATGTTGGTGAGATTTTTATTGGTATTATATTGATTCTGTATATCAATTTCCATAGAATTGACACCTGTCACAGTTTGATATTGTTCATGAATTCCAGGAGTTTATTGGATTATATTTATAAACTGGTCTGTTCATCTGGACATATTAGATTGTATTAAATTCAAAGGTTTCTTTTTTACTTGATTAAATTATTTTTAGGGCTTTGATTTGGCAACATTAGTAGGATGTTGAGTCCCCACCCACAAAGGGGGTGGGGGCTCGCAAAGAAAATTACATAGTAGAATGCAGAGTTAGCTTTTTTGATGCTGAAGCTCCAGGAAGCAAACACACAGGAGAAGAACACAGAGGAATAGAGTAGAGATGGCTCCATAGACCCAGAAGGAGCCACAGAAAGAGAGTAAGTCTGAGTCTATAGCTAACATTGTGGAGAGAAAGAGCAGCTTAGCCAAGATAGAAATGACCCCAGGACAGAGAGCATGCTTACCCCAGCCTACAGGTGATATTGGAAATGCTAGGAACACAGAGCCTTAAGAGAAGAGGAACACTGGACCCATGCTGATGTTGGCAGCCATCTTGCTCCAAAATGTGGCAACAAACTTTGGTTAGGAAAGTAAACTATGCTTTATGGCCAGGTAACTGTAAGATTCTACCCCAAATAAATATCCTCTATAAAAGCCAACAGATTTCTGGTACTTTGCATCAGCACCCCTTTGACTGACAAATGCAGAATATAGTACCAGGAGTGGTGTAGTGTTTTTGGAATCACCAAAATGCTGGAATGTTTTTATAAATGGGTAAGGAGTATTTTTGGAGGAAAAGTGAGATGCTTGATGGAAAAGTCCTAGATTGCTTTGAAGAGAATTTTGGTAGTAATATGGAGCCTAAACTTATTTTTGATAAGGCCTTAGAAGGAAAAAATTGAGATGTTTGATTGAAAAGGCCTAGAATGCTTTGAAAAGACTGTTGGTAGGAATATGGATGCTAAAGAGACTTTTTAATGAGGCTTCAGAAGTAAAAGATAAAACTATTGTTGGAAAGTGGAGAAAAGGTGGTCCATGTTTTAAAATTGCAGAGAACTTTGTAAGATTGGCTCCTGATGTTTTATGGAAGGCAGAATTTGAAAATGATGAGCATGGGTATTTAGCTGAAGAACTTTCCAAAGTAAACTCGAATAACGTGTCTTGGCTTCTCCTTGCAGCTTATAGCAAAAGCTAGATGAGAAAAACAAGCTGAAAATTGAATTGTTGTGCACAAAGGAAACAAACTGATTTCAGAAATCCAAGCCTTTGGAAATCAAGCCCACAAGTGATAGTGCCCCATTTGAGGACTTAACTAAACTGGGAAGATGTAAATCAGGATTGGAGATGCAGTTATCTAGGAAAGATTTTTGGAAAGACTTACTGTCTGAAGGCTTGGACCCCTAATTCTTGCATGCTAAACAAAAAGATTTTATGAGAGCTGTATGAACAAAACCACTGACAGCTTGGACTAAAAGGGACATGGAAGGGAGAGATTGAAGGAGAAACAACTTTAAGAGGACACACTGAGTACAATTGAATTTTAACAGAATAAACTCACCAGTCAAGAGACATGGAGTGGCAGAATGGTATTACCTGTTCATGGATATGAAGAATAAACATCATTAACATGTCTACCCTACCCAAACCAATCTACAGATTTAATGCAATCCCCAAAAAAACAACACAGCATTTTTTTAATGAATTGGAAAAATTAACTATGAAGTTTATTTGGAAGGGAAAGAGGCCTCGAATCAGCAAAGACATATTGAAAAAAAAAAAAACAAAGTCATAGGAATCACACTACCTGACTTTAAAACATACTACAAAGCTACAGAGGACAAAATTGCATGATATTGGCAGAAGGATAGACATAATGACCAATGGAACCAAATTGAGAGTTCTGATATAGATCCTTGCATATACAGTCATTTGATGTTTGACAAGGCCACCAATCCCACTCAACTGGGAGAGATAGAATAGCCTCTTCAATGAATTTTTTTGGACAACTGGTTATCCTTTTTCAAAATAATAAGAGAGAAATAGGATCTCACACCTTATACAAAAATCAACTCAAGATGGATCAAAGATCTAAATGTAAGAGCCAAGACCATAAAGATTTTGGAAGATAATATAGGGAAACATCTACAGGACCTTGTAATAGGAAATGGTTTTATGAACTTCACACCCAAAGCATGAGCAGAAAAAGAGCAAATAGATAAATGGGAGTCCCTTAAAATTAAAAACTTTTGCACCTCAAAGGAGGTTATCAAGAAAGGAAAAAAGCAGCATACACAATGGGAGAAAATATTTGGCAACCATATATCTGATAGGAGCCTAATATTCAGCATATATAAAGACATCCTACACCTCAAAAATAAAAAGACAAACAACCAATTTAGAAAATGGGCAAGTGACTTGAAGACACTTATCCAAGGAAGAAATACAAATGGCTAAATATCACGTGTAAAGATGCTAAACATAACTAGCTATTAAGGAAATGCAAATCAAAACTAAAATGAGATAGCATCTTATACTCATTAGACTGGTAGCTATTAAAAAAAGAAGACTACATGTATTGGAGAGGATGTGGAGGAATGAGAATACTCATCCACTGCTGGAGGGAATGTAGAATGGTCCAGCCATCATGGAGGACAATTTGGCAGTCCCTCAAAAAATTAGCTATAGACCGGCCATATGATCCAGCAATCCACTGCTGGGTGCATACTTAGAAGAAATGAAAGTAAGGATAAGAACAGATACATGCACATCAATGTTCATAGCAGCATTATTCATTATCGCCAAAAGTTGGAGTCAATCCAAATGTCCATCAACAAATGAATGGATAAACAAAATGTGGTATATATACATTGGAATATCACTCAGCTCTAAGAAGAAATACAGTGCTAACACAAAGGATAACATGGATGAATAATGAGGATCATACGTTGAGTGAAGCAAGCCAGGCATTGAAGGACAAATATTACATGACCTCACTTATTTAGCAAATTGAGCAGACTCAGAGAGCTGTTGTCTGGAAGACAGGTTTACAGAAAATAGAAAGGGAGAAGAAGGTTGTGAGCCAATGCCTATATGGGTGTAATCTATGATAAGTTGGATGTGTGTAATTGGGCACTGAAGGAATATGACAGGAATGTAGTGATACTACTGGGTTTGGTGCTACACCTTTGACAGGTGGATAGAGTGGGGAGTGTGGGCTGGACAGTCAAAGGAACTGGGGGGAAGATTGGGGGAAGGACCAAGTGAATACTGCGGATTGGTGGGTGTGTGTTTGATAGTACAAATGTGGGATGCTTTTTTGTCAATATGACTGGTTTAGGGTGTTGGACAGGGTATGTTTGGTACAAGGCCCACCTAAGGCAGCCTTCTAGGGAGTGTGCTAGTGATCACTTTGTCATAATATGTTGTATCAGTGGGTGGAGATCCACATAATGAGGAGGAAGGAGTTGTACTCCCTTCCTGGGGAGGACCGGTATGTTCTCAAACAGAGGGTTGGGATTCTCTCAAGGGCATGGGCAGCTCATAATAGGGGATGACAAACCAGTGTGTCAAGACTTCAGTGTTGTTGCAAGTAACTATGAATCTTGTCATCCAAGGAGTGAAGCTGGTTGGTCACCACTGGA
This sequence comes from Tolypeutes matacus, assembly GCA_026826555.1. Lineage (NCBI taxonomy): Eukaryota > Metazoa > Chordata > Mammalia > Cingulata > Chlamyphoridae > Tolypeutes > Tolypeutes matacus. The sequence goes on along the minus strand of JAKSZT010024889.1, from coordinate 233,575 downwards.
CTCAAGGGGAGGGGGAAGGATTAGAATAGATGAAACAGGGGGCAATGGAAGTGTTTTACATGATCTTGCAATGATGGACACAGGTCATGTTAAATATTATCAAAATTTATAAAAGTGTACCGTATAAAATGTAAACCATAATGTAACCCATTGACCATGGTTTGAAGCTATGTTTCACTATTTGCATATCAGTTGTAACAAATGTAACATCCACATATTAAAAGGTACTAATATGGGAAGGGAGGAAAGGCGGAGGATGTTGGGTGTATGGAAGTCCCCTAAATTCTGTATGTGACTTTACTGTGACATAAAACTTCTTTGGAAACAAAGTGAAAAAAAGCAAGACACTGCGGAATAAATGGAAGAAAATAACACTGCACATAGAAGACAACAGATATTACAGTGATAAGAGGCAAAATGTCAAAAAAATTTAATTTTTTCTTTATTTTTAATATCCCAAATTTAAAATTTTATTTTATTTTTAGTTTTTAAAAAATTTTATTTATTTTATTTCTTATATTTAAACCTATCATTATTTCATTTTCCTATTAATTGTATTTGGCTACTTATGGGCTTCATTGTTGAAGAAGCTTTAGGTAACAGAAGAGTTATAACTGGGAAGGGGAGGCTCTTTGGTGTGGAGTGTCAGTGATGGGAGATACATGGGATGAAGTTCACATGGACATACATATACAGAATACAAATGTGTTCAAATGTTCATGGGGCATTGCCATAGTGGATGGAGATTCATACAATAATCTAGGGAATATTGAATTCCCAACCTGGAGAGATCTGCCACATTCTTTAATGGAGCAACAACAGTACCCAAGTGCAAGGGAAATGACTGGTGAAGGAGGATGATCCATTTATGGTCCTTGATATTGATGGCTATGGTTGTGAGTCTTTGCTCTTCAAGTTGAAACTTAGCTTAATGATGTGGGGTGCCTAAGAGTTTCCTCCTGAGAACTTCCTTGTGGTTGAAATGTGGCCTTTCTCTAAGCCAAACTGAGTATATAAATGCATTACCTTCCCCCCCAGCATGTGCATGATTCCCAGGGATAAGACTCCCTGGTACTGAGGCATTACTACCAAGCACCAACTAGCAATACAACTGGAAAAAGACCTTGAATAAAAGGAGAAAAAGGTAAAGAAAAATGAGTTTATATTGCTAAGAGACTTCAAAGTGAGTCTGGAGGCCATCCCAGAGGTAATGCCTATGCACATCTCAGCAGCATCTCATAGAATGCCAAACTGGATTCTATCTCAAATAATGGGGCTCCTGAGGGCTCTGGAAACACCCAGGTTCTATGGTCAGGGCAGATATCTCCAGAGTTTTGTGCCTTGCCAGTGGGCCCTACTTTGGAGTTTGTGCTACTGAGAGTGACAGACTCATTTATGGCTTCCCTATGCATTGCTCATCTGTCCCTTCTATTTTAACCTATATTTGGTGTTGGAGTTGGTAGAAGTACATCCAAGAGACTTGTATCTTTGGGCTTTCCATGTGCCAGTTGGGCCCAGAGCCTTAATGGAGTTGCAACACCTTCTCTCCCATTCCTTGGACTCACCAAGGACAACTAACAAGGAGGTGAGGATTCACAACCACCATACAAAGGAAATGAGAGAGCCTACAACTGCAAGCAACAGAGTCCCATCCATCAGCTGTGTGGGATAGAAGACACCTCTCAATTAGAGGTGGAGTGGACATCAATAACCCAGAATCCTCAGGGTTGGGGAATGAACTATGGAATAGAGTAGACTTACTGTTATTCTACTAAAGACTTATTGTGATTTTAACAATGGAATAAATTACAACACTAATGTGCAGACAGTGGCCACTGGAGACTCTTGTGAAAGGTAGAAGGAAAAACAGCTGTAATATAGGGGCTTTTGGGGACTTGGGAATCATCCTGAATGACACTGCAATAGACATATACAGAACATTACACCCAAATACAGCAGGATATACTTTCTTCTCAGTGTGCATGGATCATTATCCAAGATAGACCACATGCTAAGCCAGAGAGAAACATCAATGAATTCAGAAAGATTGAAATTATACAAAATAATTTCTGTGACCACAATGCAATGAAGGTGGAAATCAGTAAGGGCCAGAGAACCAGATGAAGCACAAAGATATGGAAGTTAAACAATACAGTCTTAGACAAACAGTGGGTTAAAAAGGAAATTACAAAAAAAATCTGTAACTAACTTGAAATGAAAAAAAAATTACAACACAGCATATCAAAACTTGTGGGATGCAGGAAAAGCTATACTGAGAGGGAAATTCATAACCACAAATGCATATATCAAAAAAGAAGAAAGAGTTAAAATTGAAGACCTAACTACACACCTAAAGGAATTAGAAAAAGAACAACAAATTAGACCCAAGGAATTAGAAAGAAGGAAATAACAAAGATTAGAGCAGAACTAAATGAAATGGAAAATAAAAAAAGCACTAGAAAAAAATAAACAAAATCAAAAGCTGGTCTTTTGAGAAGATCAATAAAATTGACAAACCCTTAGCTAGACTAACAAAGAAAAAAAGAGAGAAGATGCAAATACACCAAATAAGAAATGAAGAAGGAGATATGACCACTGACCCCACAGAAATAAAGATTATCATAAGAAGTTACTTTGAAAAATTATATGATAACAAGGATAACTTAGGGGAAATGCACAAATTTCTAGATACACAAAAGCAGCCTACATTGACAAAAGAAGAATTTGATGAACTCAACAGACCAATCACAAGTAACGAGATCAAATCAGTCATCAAAAACCTCCCAACTAAAAAGTGCCCAGTACCAATTGGTTTCACAACTGAATTCTACCGAACATTCCAGAAAGAACTAACACCAATCCTACTTAAACTCTTCCACAAAATAAGAGTAGAAGGAACATTGCCTAACTCATTCTATACTGCCAACATCACCCTAATACCAAAGGAAAACAAAGACGCCACAAGAAATTAAAATTACAGACCAATCTCTCTAATGAACCTAGATGATAAAATCCTCAAGAAAATACTAGCTAATCTTATTCAACAACACAGCAAATGAATTATACACCATGACCAAGTGGGTTTTATCACTGATATGCAAGGGTGGTTCAACATAAGAAAGTCAATCAATATAATCCACCACATAAAGATATCAAAAGAAAAAACCCACATGATCATCTCTATAGATGCAAAAAAATACATCACCATTTCCTGATTAAATCAATGGAAAGGATAGTAATAGAAGGAAACTTCCTCAACATGGTAAAGAGTATATATGAAAATCCCACAACTAAGATCGTATACAATGGTGAAACCCTAATAGCTTTCACTCTAAAATTTGGAAAAAGAAAAATATGCCCACTATCACTATTCCTATTTAACATTAATTTACTCAAGCACTTAGTCAAGGAAAAGATATAAGAAGCCTTCCAAATTAGAAGGGAAGAATTCAAAATTTCACTATTTGCAGATGACATGATCCTATACATAGAAAGCCCTGAGAAATCTACAACAAAGCTTCTAGAAGTTATAGATGAGTTCAGTAAAGTCACATGTTAAGATAAATGCACAAAAATCAGTAGCATTTCTGTACACCAATAATGTGTAATCTGCGGAGGAATTCAAGAAAAAGCCCCATGTACAATAGAAACTAAAAGAATCAAATAACTGGGAATAAATTTAATTAAAGATGCAAATGACTTATATGAAGAAAACTAAACAATACTGTTAAAGGAAATCAAAGAAGACTAAATAAATGGAAGAATATTCTCTATTATTGGATGGGAAGACTAAACATCATTAAGATGTCTATCCTGCCCAAGCTGATCTACAGATTTAATGCAATCCCAATAAAAATCAGCACAACATTTTTTTACTGAATTAGAAAAATATAAAATCTATTTGGAAGGTCAAGAGGCCCCATCAGCCAAAAACCTATTGAAAAAGAAAAATGAAATTACAAGAATCACACTACCTGACTTTAAATCTTACTACAAAGATACAGTGGTCAAAATTGAACGGTATTGAGACAATGATAGACATACTGACCAATGTAACTGAATTGAGCGTTTAGATATAGATTATCGCAGATACAGTCATCTCATATTCAACAAGACCACCAATCCCATTCAACTGGGAGAGAATAGCTTCTTCAACAAATGGTGTTTGGAGAACTGGTTATCAATATCCAAAAGAATGAGAGAGGAGTCTTTGATCCCATGGGGCAGATGGATGGGACTCTCTTGCTTGCAGTTGTAGACTCTAGGTTCCTTGGGATGGTCATTGTCCATCATCATCTCCTTGTTAGTTGTCCTGGGTGAGACCAATGAACTGGAGAGTAGATATTGCAACTCTTTTGAATTTCAGGGCCCAGCAGGTACATAGACAACCCAGATATTAAAGTCTCTTGGCCATACACCTACCAACTCCAGCACCAACCAGAGGTACAAATAAAAGGGACAGAACAGGTGAGTATAGAGAAGTCACATTTGAGTCCAACTCTGTAACAATAGAGAGCATATGAGTCCAAATCTGTCATGGGACCAAAGCCTCCTCTTAATTAGAGGTGGAGTGGGCAATACCATCCCAAAATCCTCAGGATTGTGGAATGAACTATAGACTAAAGTAGACTTACTGGTATTTTACTATAGACTTATTGTAATTCTAGCAATGGAAGAAACTATATAATTCATGTGAAGGCAGTGCCCACTAGACGTTCTGAAGGCAGGGAGATGGACATACAAGAGAAATATGGGGGAAATTGGGGGACTTGGGAATTTTCCTGAATGACATTACAAGGACAGATACGGGCATTACATATCTTGCCATAACCTACAAAATTGTGTGGGAAAGTAAGTAAACTACAATGTAAACTATAATCCATGTTAGGTGGCAATGCTCTAAAATGTTTTCATGAGTTGTAACAAATGTACCACACTAATGAAAGATGTTGTTAATGTGAGAAAATGTGGGAGGTGTAGGAAGCGAGGCATATGGGAATCCCCTATATTTTTATATAATGTTTATGTAATCTAAATACCTTTTCTTAAAATGTATATATATATATATATATATATATATATATGTATTATATATATATATATATATATATATATATACATATATCTAAAAAAAAGAAAGAGGAACACCATATTGCACCTTATACAAAAATAAATGCAAGATGGACAAAAGTTCTAAATATAACAGCCAAGACCATAAAGACCTTGGAAGATAATGTAGGTGAGCATCTACAAGGCCTTATAATAGTAAATGGCTTCATGAACTTCACACCCAAAGCACAAGCAGTGAAAGAAAAAAAATAGAGAAATGAGACCTCCTCAAAATTAAAATCTTTTGCACCTCAAAGAATTTTGTCAAGAAAATGAAAAAAAAACAGCTTACCCAAGGGGAGAAAATATTTGGTAACCATATATCCCATAGGAGCTTATTATCCAGCATATATATTTTAAAAACCTTTATTTTGAAAATAAAGACAAACAAACCATTTAAAAAATGGGCAAGTGTTTTGAACAGACACTTCTCCAAAGAAGAAATACAAATGACTAAAAATGAAATGAAAAGATGATCAATATCACTAGCTACTAGAGAAATGCAAATCAAAACTACAATGAGATATCATCTTACATCCATTAGTCGGGTGGCCATTAAAAATAACAGGAACTACAAGTATAGGAGAGGATGTGGAGGAATCAGAATCCTCATCCATTGCTGGTGGGAATGTAGAATTGCCCAGCCATTGTGGAGGAGTTTGGCAGTTCCTCAAAAAACTAACTATAGATCTGCCATAACATCCAGCAATTTCACTGTTGAGTATATACCCAGAAGAATTGAAAGCAAGGATAAGAATAGATATATACACTGGATGAAGATTTTGGTTAATAATATAAATATAAGAATGTTCTTGGGAAGCAGCTGTGGCTCAATCAGTAGGGCTCCCGTTTACCATATGGGAGGCCCCGGGTTCGGTTCCCAGGGCCTCCTGGTGAAAGGCAAGCCCGCCCGCACGGGGCGTGGTTAGCTGACCCAGAGAGCACAAGCAGCAAGGGGGGGATAAATGAATAAATAAATAAAATCTTAAAAAAAAAAAAAAGAATGTTCTTCTTTTACAAAGTGTTAAGAATACACAGGAAAATTACAACTAATGTAACTTGTGGATGATAATTAACAGTAATATTGTAATATTTTTGCAGCAATGACAAAGAAAATATTATATCAATTTTAAGGGACAATCAGAGAGCATAAATGAGTAAGGGATTTTTCCTTTTGGAGTAATGAAACCATTCTAATATTGACTGCAGTGGTGACAGCACAATTCTGTGATGAAAATGAAAGCCAATGAGTGTACACTTTGAATGGATTATACAATGCATGGGACTGTATAAACAGTAAATCTTGTGGTGAAAGATGGACTGCTGTTATCAAAACAAATATGAGAATGTTCCCTCATGAACTATAACAAATATATAATACTAATACATGATGTTAATAATTGGCTTGGCTGGAGGAAAACTATATCAAATGTAAGATATGAGCTATAGTCAGTAGTATGATTTTGATGACGCTCTTTCCTAGTTTGTAACAAATGTTTGATAACAATGCAAGTTATTCCTGGTGAGGTGATATATGGGAGCCATGTATGATGATGTGCATGTTTGTTTTGTAATTTCACAACTTTTACTATACACTTTTTATTTATGTATGTTCTTGTATGACTGATACACTTCAATAATTTTTTTTTAAGATTAAAAAAAAACACCAATGTTCATAAGCAACATTATTCACTATTGCCAAACATTGGAATCAAACCAAATGCCCTTCAACAGGTGAATGGGTAAACAGAATATCATACATATATACAATGGAATATTACTCAGATGTAATAAAGACTACAGTACTAACACACAGGATAACATGGATGACAATTGAGGACCTTATGCTGAGTGAAGCAAGCCAGGCATTGAAGGACAAATATTACATGACTTCTTTGATATGAATTAAGCAAATCAAGCAGACTCACAGAGCTAGAGTCTGGAAGATAGGTTCACAGGAATAGAAAGGGAGAAGAACATTGTGAACCAATGCTCATATGGGTAAAATCTATGATAAGGTGGAAGTGAGTAATTGTGCAGTGAAGGTATATGACAGAGGTGTAGTGATAGTATTGGGTTGGACTGTGCAAGCTTTATGGGTTTTAGGGTGGGGAGGGTCATTTTGACAGTCCATGGAATTGGAGGGAGGGTTTGGGGAGGGAGTAGGTGAGCACTGGGGACTGGTGGGAATGCGGTTGAAACTACAACGTTGAGAAAGCTTATAAGGCAATATGACAAGGAAGGGTTACTGGTTTAGGGTGTTGGATGGTGGCATTCAGGACAGGGTGCATATGGGGCAATCTTCTAGAGAATGTGTGAGGGATCATTTTGTCATAGTGTATTGTATTGGTGGGTGGAGACTCTCATCATGAGCAAGAAGGAGTTCCACTCCCATCCTGGAGAGGCCCGATATGTTCTCAGATAGGTGGTGTCTCTCAAGAGCATGGGGGATGGATTCTTAATGGGGGAACAGACCAGGATGTTAAGCTCTCACTGTTGTTTCAATAACTATGAATCTTGTCCTTAAAAGAGTGAAGCCTGGTGGCCACCATGGGCCATGAAGAGAGAGGGGAGGGAGGAATATAATAGATGGAAGAGGGGGTATTTATGGGGCAATGGAAGTGTTCTGCATGATCTTGCAATGATGGATATAGGCCATGTTTAATTTTATCAAAAATTTATAAAATTTTGTGGTCTGAAACATAAACCATAATGTAAACCATTGGCCATGGTTAGTAGCTATGTTTCAATATTTGTACATCATTTGTAACAAAAGTACCATCCACATATAAAAAAGTTATTAATATGGGAAGGGGGAAAATGGGAGGATGTTGGGTATATGGGAGAACCCTACAATCTATATGTGACTTTACTGTTACCCAAAACTTCTTTGAAGACAAAACGAAAAAAAAATAAGACACTGGGGAAGAAATGGAAGAAATTGTCACTGTACATACAGGACAACAGATATTACAGTGATGAAAGGCAAAACATAAAAAAAAATATTTTCATTATTTTTTAATATCCTAATTTTATATATTTTTAAAATTATTAATTTTTCTAAATTATTATGTATTTTATTTCTTATGTTTAAACATATTATTAATTCATTTTCCTATTAATTGTGTCTGGAGTTATTCTTGGCTTCATTTTTGGAGAAGTTTTAGATCAAGGAAGGGGAGATCATTGGTTTGGGACGTCAGTGATGGGGGATATGTGAGAGGAAGTTCACCTGGGCATACATAGAAAGTATATAAAGGTGTTCAAGTGTTCTTGGGAAATTACTACAGTGGGTGGAGATTCACATAATAACGAAAAGAATACTGAATTCCCATCAAGGGGAGCTCTGCCCCATTCTCTAATGGAACAGCAACTATACCCCAAGTACAAGGGCAGTGACTAGTGAAGAAGGATGATCCAGTGATGGGCCCTTGATATTGATGAATATGCTAATTAGCCTTTGCTGCTGAAATTGCAACTAAGCCTATTGTCATAAGGAGCCTAAGAGTTACCTTCTGAAAGCCTCCCTGTTGCTTAAATGTGGTCTCTCTCTAAACCAAACTCAGCAAACAAATGTATTACCTTCCCCCCAGCATGAAACATGACTCCCAGGGATGTGCCCTGGCACCAAGGGATTACTACCAAGCACTGGCTGGTAATGCAACTGGAAAAAAGACCTTGAATAATGGGCAAAAAGGTAAAGACAAATGAGTTAATATGTCTAAGAGACTTCAAAGTGGAGGCCATTAGAGAGGCAAAGCTGATACACATCTCAGCAGGATGTCATAGACTGTCAAAGTAGATACTATTCCAAAGAGTGGGGCTCCTGGGTGTTCTGGAGACCTCCAGGTCCTATGGTTATGGCAGATAGCTTTGGAGTTTGGTGTCTTCCCAGTGGGCCCTACTTTGGAGTTTATGCTCCTGAGCATGACAGAGTTTGACTCAGGTTTGACTTCTATACACATGCCTCTTCTGTCCCATCTCTTTGAACCTATAGTTGGTGCTGGAGTTGGTATGTCCAAGAGACTTGAATCTCTGGGCTGTCCATGTGCCAGCTGGGCCATGAGCCTCAGCAGAGTTGCAACACCTACTCTCCTGTTCATTGGACTCACCCAGGACAACTAACAAGGAGGTGAGGATGGACAACCAACACACCAAGGAACTGATAGAGTCTACATATGCAAGCAAGAGAGTCCCATCCATCATCCATATGGACATTAAAAATTTTCAACATCATTAGCTATTCGGGAAATGTAGATCAAAACTACACTGGGATATCATTTCACACCTTCTAGAAAGACCATTCTTTAAAAAACAGAAAACTACAAGTGCTGTAGTTGATGTAGAGAAATAGGAACACTCCTTTACTGTTGGGGGGAATGTAAAATGGTGCAGCCTTTGTAGAAGACAGTTTGGCACTTCCTCAAGAAACTAAATATAGAACTTATATGTGATCCAGCAATCCTGTTATTAGAAATATACTAAGAAGAACTGAAAGCAAGGGCACGAACTGACATTTGCACACTGATGTTCATAGTACCATTATTCACAATTGCTAAAGTATGGAAACACTTAACTGTCCATCAACTGATGAGTGGATAAAAAAAATGCGGTATATGCATGCAATGGAATATTATTCATGCGAAAGATTTTTCCTTTTGGAGTAATGAAAATGTTCTAAAATTTACTGAGGTGATAACAGCAAAACTCTGTGAAGAATATGAAAGCCACTGAGTGCAAAATTCAAATGGATTGTACAAAGCATGGGACTGTATAACACAATGAATCCTGTTGTGGAAGATGGACTGTGGTAAACCAAACAAATATGAGAACATTCTCTCATGAATGATAACAAGTATATGATAATAATACAGGCTGTCAATAACCAGGTGGTTTGGTGGAAAAATACATCAAATATAAGATATTGGCTATAGTTAGTAGTAATGTTTTGATGATGCTCTTTCATAGTTTGTAACAATTGTTTTACAATGCAAGATGTTAGTGGTGGGGTGATGTATGGGAGCTCTTTATGATGATATGCATATTCGTTTTGTAAGTTCACAACTTTTACTATACACTTTTTGTTACAGATGTTCATGTATGAAAGATAAACTTCAATTACAAGGTTTGTAAAAGCCCCCTCCTTTTGAAACCTATGCCGAGTTTATTTGTACCTAAACTTTACTCTGACCAAATAATACTATTACCCTTAACCTTAAACCTAACCCTCACTCTATACTTTCCCCAATCCTCACACTAATGGAACATAACCATAACCAAAACCAAATGTTATACCAAACTCTGAACTCAACACTACCCATAAACCTAAACATAATTTTAATGCTAAATTTAACCCAAACTTTGTAATTGTGAGTATAATTCTCACCCTAAACCTAATCATTAATACCAACTCTAACACCACACATAAATTTAACCTTTATCCTAACAGAGCCCCACCTAACCCAAATCCTTAATCTAACCATAATATTAACCCTAAACCAAAGAAAATCCCTAACCCACCTCCTAATTCTAGTCCTAAACTGAAACCTAAAACTAACTCAATCCTAAGCCTAACCTTAACTAGAATCTTAAATAGAACCCTAACCCTAACAAAAACATAAACTTTAGCCTAAATGAAACACTAACCAAAAGCATTATCATTATCCTAACCATAAGCAAAGCTAACACTAACCCTAAACAGAGCCTTAATTCCAACCCACCATTACCATAACCAAATATCTACAATAAACCCTAAACCTATCTTTAACTCTAACTCAAATTACACCCTAAGCTTAACTCTAAACCTAAGACTTACACCAACTCTAACACAATCCCTAATCCTAACTATAATCCAAGTGCTAACATTGACCTTAACCCTAACCCTATCTCTAATCCAATATTTTTATTAATTTTATTACACACACTCCATACCCAACATACATATGTTCCTCCTTTCTTCTCCTCACATCCTCTAATAACCTCTAATCTACTTTCTGTCTGGGTTTGCTATTCCTAGACATTTCTAATGAGTAACATCATACAATATTTGTCCTTTTGTGTCTTGATTATTTCATTGAGCATGCTGTTTTTAAGGTTCTTCCATGGTTCATGATGTCTCAGAACTTCTTTTTTATGGTCAAATAATATGCCATTCTGTGTATGTACCACATTTCATTTTTCCATTCATTAGTTGATGTACACTCAGGTGTTTCCACCTTTTTCCTATTTTGAATAACATTGCTGTAAATATTGGTGTACGATTATCTGTTTTAGACCCTGTTTTCCTTATTTTTGGTATATACCTAGAAGTGGGATGGCTGCACCATGTGGTAATTCACTAATTCTTTTGAGGAAGTGCTGTGTTGTTGCTTCCCACAGTGATGAATCATTTTACATTCTCACCAACAATGCTTTAGAGTTCCAATTTCTTCACATCCTCTCTAATGTACACTTATTTTCCTTTCCTTCTTTTTTTTTTTTTTTGAGAAAAAGACCATTTATTAAGTATGTACATTAACTTCTATCTGAGTTTAAACACATTAGCTCCTTGCTTGCTTCACATATGTAAGTAGTACTTGAAGATAACATCTCTCAAATATGCTAAGGAGTTCAGTTTGGGATACTGGGAAGCTACACAAGTGAAGTACTGCAAGAGTCAGACTGCCCTGAGACACTGCATCTGTCTGTGTCTGTAAATACCATGCCCAGGAAGGATTCTGTCTGTGACCCATCAGTGAATCAAAAAAGGCCTCTGTTTGTCTGTGGGAAGTCTGTGCCTTCTCAGGATTCTTCTCTTGTGTATTCATGGCTGTTAGCATCTCTAGTCTAGTTTCTTAAAATAAGTTTAAAAATAAAAAGCATTTGTGGTGTGTGTGGCTGGCTCAAGGGACAGTATTTTGTAACATACTCATCATGTTTTCACTTTTAAAAAATGCTATTACCAATTCAAAGAAATGATGACTAGTTTCGTAGAAAAGCACTTGCCCAAAAAAAGCCAATAAACCATTCCTGAATTTTGTGTTAATAATGTACTCTACAACTTTTTTTGAAAATCTTTTTTAGCACTAATTGTTTTCCTGTCAATTCTTTGAGATTTTCAAAATATAGGATTTTGCCATCTGTGAATAGAGATACCTTTGAAATTCTGTTGCCTTTTATTTCTTTTTCTTTTCTAATTTCTCTTGCTAGAACTTCTTGTACAATGTTGAGCAGTACTGGTGAAAGCAGACATTCTTGTTTTTTTTTGTTTGTTTGTTTGTTTTTTTAATGTTTGCCATTGCAGTTTCTCTTTCTTTCTTCTTTTTTTTTATTGTGGGTAAAAATCGAATTTTTCACAATACAAACCAATATTTGTAAATTGATATATAAACATATATGCATATATGTGCATTTGCTTACATAAATGTTATATATATATATATTTTAAAGGTGCTTAGATTACCTAAATGTTACACAGAAATTACAGGGATTCCAATGTTCCCCACCTCCCACACCTCCCACAACAGCCCACACAAACATCCTTCATCAATGTGGCACATCAGCCATAATGGATATACACATCCTGGGGCCTTGCCACCAAGCATATACCACAGTTCACATCGTAGACCACACAGTTCTCTCCCACACAGTTCTGCATGGTATATGTTGATGTACAATGGCCTATATTCATCATTGCAACGTGACTCAGGATAACTCCCAAGTCCTGAAAAAGCCCCTGTATGACAACTGTCCTTCCCCACCCTGCCCTGAAAGCATCTAGTGGCCACTGGCTCCACCTCACTGTTATAATTTCTTCCATTGCTTGAATCACAATATGTCTACAACAGAATACATTAAGTCCACTCTAGTCCATAGCTCTTCCCCCAATCCTGAGGAGACTAGGATGGTGATGTCCACTCCATTTCCAAGTGAGAGTGGGCTTATATCCCATGGATATGGTGGATGGGATTATCCTGCCTGTGGCTGCAGGCTCTCTCCATTCCCTGGGATGGCCATTGTCCATCATTATCTCCTCACCAGGTGACTGGGGTGAGTCCATTGTGAAGTAGAGTAGGAGTTGCAGCTCCACCAAGATTCCAAGCACAGCTGGCACATAAGTAGGCCAGAAGCTCCAGTCTCTGGAAGTACACCTACAAACTCTAGCATCACATATAGGTTTGAATCGAAGGGACGGATGGACTATGTGCAAGGAGGACTTATTTGAGTCCAACTCTGTCACTCTCAGAAACACAGATTCCAAAGTAGAACCCACTGATAAGGCATCAATCTCTGGGGCTATCCCCCCTTATATAGGACCTGGGTGTCTCCAGAGCCCTCAGGAGCCCCTCTGTGTGGGGTGATATCTACTTTGGTGTTCTATGAGATCCTACTGAGGTGTGTGTAAGAGTTACCTCTGGGATGATCTCCCAACTCTCTTTGAAGTCTCTTAGCCACATGAACTCATTTGTCTTTACCTTTTTCCCTTTTTATTCAAGGTCTTTTTCCAGTTTATTGCTAGTTGGTACTTGGTAGTACTGCCTCAGTACCAGGGAGTCTTATTCCTGGGAATCATGCACATGCTGGGGGGAATGTAATGTGTTCATATGCTGAGTTTGGCTTAGAGAGAGGCCACATATGAGCAGCAAGGAGGTTCTCAGGTGGCAACCCTTAGGCACCCCATAACAGTAGGCTAAGTTTCAATTAAAAGAGCAAAGACTCATAAGGCTAGTCATAAATAACAAGAACCCATCAGTGGATGCTCCTCCTTTGCCAGACACTGCCCCTGCACTCAGGACTGTTGCTGCTCCCTTGGAGAATGTGGCAGAACTCTCCAGGCTGAGAATTCAGATTCCCTCATTTATTGAGTGATTGTCTAACTACCATGACCATGCCCCATCCCTCGATCATTTGAACAATTTCATATATCTTTCATGTATATTCAGATGAACTTACTCCCATGAATACACCATCCCAGCCACCCCCATCAATGATCATATGCAGTAATTATTGTAACATTTCTGTGATCTAAACCTTCCTTAAACATGAAACCCATATAATAACCAAATACAATTAATAGGAAAATGAAATGATAATGATAAGCTTAAATGCAAGAGATAAAATACAAGGAAACTCAGGAAAAAAAAACTAAAAATAAAATATAATTAGTAGATTGGGACATTCAAAAAATGGGGAAAAATTCCTTTTAAAATATTATTCTTTATTCCATTTATCACTGCATTGTCAGATGTCCAGTGTACAGTGACACCTTCCCCCTCTCATTCCCCAGTGTCTCCCAAATTTTCATTTAATTTTCAAAGTTTTAGGTCACAGCAAAGTCAAACAAGGAATACTAGAGACTCCCACATACCAAACCTCCCTCCCCCTTCCCCACGTCATATTAAAACCTTTTTTAAAAATGGATGTTAGCATTGTAATAACTGTTATACAGATAGTGAGATATAGCAACTAAACATTGTCAATGGTTTACAAGATAGTTTACAATTTAGACGGTACAGTTTAATAATTTTTTATGATATTTACCATGTCCTGTGTCCATTACTGTAAGGTAATGAAAAACATATCCCATAACCACGAAATACCCCATTTGATCTTTTCTGTTCCTTCCACCTCATCCCCCTGGGGCATATGACACTCCCCTGTCTTGACTCATGGAATGACAAGATTCATAGTTACATGCCCTGGGTATTCTAACCTACCCTTCCTAATCTACCCCCTTATCAACCCTGCACCACCAAACCCAGTAATATCACTACCCATCTGTCTTATCCTTCAATATGCAACTATACTCTATCACTTAACCATAGATTATGTCCATATGGGTGATGGCTCACAACCTACTCTTCTCTTCCTCTCCCTTGTTAACCTAACTTTCAGACAATGGTTCTCATAGACTGCTCACTTTCCTCAATTCAAATCAGTGAGGTCATATAACGTTCATCCTTCCATGCCTGGTTTGCTTCACTCAACATAAGGTCTTCAAGATTCATCCATGTTATTCTGTGTGTTAGCACTTTATTCCTTCTTACAGCTGAGTAATATTCCATTGTATGTATGTACCACATTTTGCTTATCCATTCATCTGTTCATGGGCACCGGGGCTGATTCCAACTTTTGGCAATTGTGAACAATGTCGCGATGAACATTGGTGTGCATATATCTGTTCGTGTCTTTGTTTTCACTTCTTCTGGGTATATACCCAGCAGTGGTATCACTGGATCATACAGAAGATCTATTGTTAGTTTTCTGAGGAACCGCCAAACTGTCCTCCACACTGGTTGGACCATTCCACAATCCCACCAGCAGTGGATGAGAGTTCCTATTCCCCACATCCTCTCCAAAACTTAGAGTCTGCTGTTTTTTTAATAGGTGCCATCCTGATGAGTGTAAGATGATATCTCATTGTAGTTTTGATTTGTGTTTCCCTAATAGCTAACGATGTCAACCATTTTTTCATATTCTTTTTATCCATTCATATTTCTTCCTTGGAGAAGTGTATTTTCAGGTCACTTGCCCATTTTTAAAATGGGTTGTTTGTCTTTTTATTTCCAAGGTGTATGATTTCTTTATATATGCATTATATTAGGCTTTTATCAGATATACGGTGGCCAAATATTTTCTCCCACTGGGTAGGCTGCCTTTTTGTTTTCTTAATAAAGACCTTTGAGGTGCAGAGGATTTTAATTTTGAGGAGATCATTTTTATCTATTTTTTCTCTTGCTGCTCATGCTTTGGCTATGAAGTTCATCAAACTACTTCCTATTACAAAGTCCTGTAGATGCTTCTGTACATTATCTTCCAAGGTCTTTATGGATTTGGCCCCTATGTTTAGATCTTTGATCCTTCTTGAGTTGATTTTTGTATAAGGTGTGAGATGGTATTCTTCTCTCATTCTCTTGGATATGGAAATCCAGTTCTCCAAGCACCACTTATTAAAGAGGCTATTCTCTCCTAATTGAGTGGGCTTGGTGGCCTTGTCGAATATCAGATGACCTTATATGCAAGGATCTATATCAGAACTCTCAATTCGGTTCCATTGGTCAGTCAGCCTATCCTTGTGTCAATACCATGCAGTTTTGATCACTGTAGCTTTGTAGTATATTTTAAAGTCTGTTAATGTGATACCTCCAACATCATTTTTCTTTTTCAATATGTCTTTGGTAATTTGGGGCCCCTTACTTTTCCAAATATATTTTTTTGTTAGTATTTCCAGTTCCTTAAAAAATAGAGTGTTGATTTTTATTAGGATTGCTTTAAGTCTGTAGATTAGTTTGTGTAGGATAGATATCTTGATTATGTTTAGTCTTCCTATCCATGAACAGGGAATATTTTTCAATTTATTTAAGTCTTCTTTGATTTCCTTTAACAGTGTTGTGTAGTTTTCTGTATATAAGTTCTTTACATCTTTAGTTAATTTTATTCCTAGGTTTTTAATTCTTTTAGTTACTATTGTAAATGGTGGTTTTTTAAATTTCCTCCTCAGATTGCTCGTTATTGGTGTACAGAAATGCTACTGATTTTTGAGCATTGATCTTATGGCCTGCAACATTACTGAATTCCTTTATGACTTCTACAAGCTTTGTTGTAGATTTCTCTGGGCTTTCTATGTATAGGATCATGTCATCTCCAAATAATGAAATTTTTACTTCTTCTTTTCCAATATGGATGCCTTTTATATCCTTTTCTCACCTCAGTGCTCAAGCAAGTACTTCTAAGACAATGTTAAATAGGAGTGGTGATAGTGGATATACTTGTCTTGTTCCCGATCTCAGAGGGAAGGCTTTTAGGATTTCATCATTGAAGATGATGTTAGCTTTGTATTTTTCATATATACTCTTTATCATATTCAGAAAGTTTCCTACTATTCCTATCTTTTGCAGTGTTTTTATCAGGAAAGAGTGCTATATTTTGTCAAATGCTTTTTCTGCATATACAGAGATGATCATGTGATTTTTTTCTTTCAATCTGTTTATGTGGTGTATTACATTGTTTGATTTTCTTATATTGAACCATTCTTGCATACCTGGGATGAAACCCACTTGGTCATGGTGTATAATCCTTCTGATATGTTGTTGAATGCGATTAGCAAGTATTTTGTTGAGGATTTTAGCATCTAGGTTCATTAGAGAAATTGGTCTGTAATTTTCCTTTTTTATGGTATCTTTGTTTGGTTTTGGTGTTAGGGTAATGTTGGCATCGTAGAATGAGTTAGACAATATTCCTTCTACTTCTATTTTTTGGAAGAGCTTATGCAGAATTGGTGTTAGCTCTTTCCAGAATGTTTGGTAGAATTCAGCTGTGAAGCCATATCATAATATTCCTAATTGCTTTGGAATAGCATTATCAATTAAATATACACAGATGTGAAGCTTGCATACTTCAAGGATAAAATTTTCATCATCAAAAGTAAAAAGTTGCAGTAGTAACACATTGTATGATTAAAACATTTTCTTCATCATATTTGAAGTCACCTTGACTCTAGGCATGTCTACATCCATGATTTGAATTAAGAAAGCAAATATCTAGCTCTGAGGATTTAAGAGAAGCTAAAACCAACTTTGCAGTCACCACAGGATGAATGACACTTTGCAGGCTTTCCCCCCAAAGAATTTTTTCAGAGCCCCTCTTACATCTTTTATTCTTGAGACTGTAAATAAAATGGTTCAGCATGGGTGTGACCATGGTGTACATCATCCCAGCTGGTGCACCTGAATGTGTGCTGTGTGAAGCAGCAGGACTAAGGTACACCCCTATGCTTGTACAATAAAATAAGGAGAACAACAAAAGTTGAGATGCAAAGGTAGAAAATGCTATATACTTCCCATGAGCTAATGTGATTGCAGGTACAGAGGAAATAATCTTAGAGTAAGAGACAAAGATCCCACCTAGAGGACCCTCACTCAGCACTCCAGCTAAAAAATATGTCACTAAGTAGTTGAAAGTGTCAGAACAGGCAAGTTGTACCATCTGAAAAAGTTCACAGGAAAAGTGAGGATATTCCACGTGTGTACAAAAGAACATTCATAACACCATTAACCCCTGTAAACAGGATTGCATAGCAATCATGGTCCAGGGCCTCAGAATTAGTAAGACAGAGAGCTGGGAGTTCATGATGACTATGTAGTGCAGGGCTGACAGATGGACACAAAGCAGTCATAGTCTATCACAACCAGGAAGAAATCTTCCAACCCTGCAAAGAATGAGAAAAAGTATATCTGGGTGATGCAGCCTGCATAGATTATGACTCTGCTCTGTGCTTGGATGTTCTCCAGTATAGCAATTTGATATTATTAATGGACTCTATAAAGAAATACTGACTATGTTTATAAACTAGTCTGTTCTTCTGGGCATATTAGATTACATTGGATTTAGAGGTTTCACTTTTACTAGATTAAATAATGATTAAAGCTTTGATTGGGCCGTGTCAGTGGTACATTGTGTCCCTGCCCCTTGGTGGGTGTGGACTCAGAGAAACCTCACAGAAGAGAATAGAAGTTGAAGTTTTGATCCTGGAGCCCAGGAAGTAAACACACAGAGAAGCAGATATGATAGAGGCCACAGAAAGAGAGCAGAGCAGCTGATCACAGAGAGAAATGAGCCCTGGGAAGAGAGGAACCCAGGAAGCCTGAACCCTTGCATAAATTGGCAGCTATCTTGCCCCAACAGGTGGCAACAGACTTTGCTGAGGGAAGTAACTTATGCTTTATAGCCTGGTAACTATAAGCTTCTACACCAATAAATACGTTTAAAAAAGCCAACAGATTTCTGGGATCTTGCATCAGCACCACTTTGGCTGGCTAATATAACCAGCATCTTTGAGGCAATGGTGGAGGATAAACAGATATCACAAAAGGACAGACTGGAGAGGAAGAAATACATGGGCATGTGGAGGTGGAAGTCTGTGATGATGGCCAGGATGATGAGCAAATTTCAAAGAGGGTGACCAGGTATATGGACATGAACAGTACAAAGAGTAGGGGCTGCACTACTGGATCTTCTGAAAATCCCAGGAGAACAAATTCTAAAATTTAGGTTTCATTTCTAGGTCCCAAATGGTTGATGTGACTAACAATAAAAAGAAAAGCACCTTGGCTAGTTTTCACATAAACAAGCAGCACTATCCAAAGAGAAATGGTATAAACTGTCGATTTCAGTGAAAAATTAAAATCTATATTATTTATATGGATCTCATGCCTTTAGAGTTTTTCTAGTGCCACCTCTGATCAGGAATTCCATCCCCAAAACTCAGCCCTTCACCAAGCATTCATGAACTCTATGAATTTCATGAGAAATTAATTCATTTGTTAAATGTATATTGAGTTGCAACTAAGAGCAAGTATAATTGAGGCAGTGAGTCGACAGTGCTGTAATCAAATGTCCCTACATTCTGAAGAAAAAGAATATATACAAATAAAACACAGTCATATTAAAAATCAGCCTGTTACAATAGTTTAAGAGAAATAAAATAGGGAAAAACAGAGTGAAGTGAGGGTGATAATTTTCATTTGGTGTTCAGGGAAGTTCAATATATAATGTGAAATTTGAAGAAGCACCTCAAGGAAAAGAAGGCAGGAGCCATGAGGACACAGGAGGAAGTTTGTGTCCAGCAGAGAGAACATCCAGATCAAAGATCTTTACAAATGACTTATTTCAAATGTTCAAATGAACAAGGAAGCAGTATTTCAGGGAAATGTGTAAGAAGACAATGAACAGAGATCAATTAATAGAAGTTTAAAGAACAAGGCAGCCTCACTGCTGCTGAAGCCTCAAACTCAGGAATTACTTGATCCATGTGCTGTACCTCTCACCCTTCATTAATTTGGTTGCAAAGCTATCCCACCACATGGATTCAGTTCTATTGGCATTTGTATGATTGAGTCTAGATTCTGTATTATAGGAGACAGAAATTGGAATATAAGAACTCAGATACCCCTGCTCTGAGGACTGAGCACAACTCATCAAAGACATGTGCACACATGTGCACACAGGATGCAAAATTTGGCATCATTGGGCTGGGTTAACACATGCTTTTCTCATATTTAGCCTCACTGATCAGCCCAGGAGTAAATACCATCCAAACTGACAGCATCAGATTTTCCATTCCCCAAAAGTTTTGAAATGATGCTCTGAAATTCCAGCTGATAAGCCTCCCTTGGATATGTAAATACTATACTCCCTTTTGTTATGTCCCTTTTCTGTCCTGTGTTTAATCTGCTCAATAAAAAGAGAGGAAGGAATTAAAAGGACTTAAAGGAAAATGAAAGATATAAACTCAGGTATTCCCTGAAAGACTCTGATGAAGAAAACTTTCTTTGGTTCTGACAGTATTCCAAGTCCAGTTACATCCCCTTGAAGTCCAGAAAAACTAATAAAATAATAAAATAACAATTCATCCAAAAGACAAAGGCAGTGATATCTTTTTACAGTGACAAGATACTTTATAGATTGATCACTCCAAGAGTAAAATGAGCAAAGGGAATTAAAAAAAAATCTCACTACTGAAAATATATAACAAGTACGAAAGAGTTGGAATTTTTTATATGAAACATTTGAAGTCTTATTAAATGATATTAAATACAAAATTTTTGGAATAAGATAAGCCTGAATTTTAAACTCAGATGGGCCATATATTCATTGATAAACTTCAAACCTTAAACCTTTCACCTATATAGTAAGCATGACAGCATCCATCCTCTGAAGTCAGTTAACAGATGTAATCAATACATGTAAGAAACTCAGTATAGCTCCATTCTGTTAGTAAAGAATTGCTTATACTGGTGATGAACTAAGGCACATTTTTCTTCTAATTCTTGAATATCACAGTATTTCTGTATCTCTCAGACACTATCCAACAGCTTCATTTCAGTTCTTCTCCATCTCTCCTAGCAAGAACAGCCTGGAAACTGCTCCGGATTATGAAAACAATAAAGACAACTTGTGGTCCAATGGGGAAAAAAAATGCCTTCTGAAAAATGGCAGAAGGTGATGCAAATTAGAAATGGATCTAATCACAAAAGGCCAAAAGTCACAATAAATAAAATGGATGTGAAAGAAAGGTACAATAAGTATATAGACTGATCTATTAACTCAATGAAAGCAGAACTTTTTAAGATAGAAAGACAATGGGATAAATTAAAACCCTGTATTAGTATTAAATATTTGTTATAACCCATGAGAGAACATTCTTACATTTGTTCGGTTAACCACAACCCATATTCCACCCCTGGATTCTCTGTGTTATATAATACCATGCTTAACACAAACCATTAAAAATGTATACTCAGTGGCTCTCATTTTCATCATAGAGTTGTGATAATACCACTTCAGTCAATTTTCAAACATTTTCAGTACAACAAAACAAAAAATCCCATAGACCATTAAGCCCCCTATTGTTGCCTTTTACAATTGATATAGTACCTTCTTTGTCATTGCTGTAAAAATATTAAACTATTATTAACTATCATCCATAAGTTAAAATAGTTGTAATTTTCCAATATATCATCATATTCTTAACACTTTGTAGTAGAATAACATTCTACAACATTCTAATAACATTCTAATAATCTTATTTTTATACTGTTAACCTCAGCCAGAGGATAATCTAGGGACTGTATTAAGGTGATTTCAGTGGTGGATGAAGAACATTTTTCCAAGCAATTTTATGAGGTGAAATTCACATAACATGAAAGTAACAATTTTCAAGAAAACAATTCAATGCCATTTAGTATCTTCAATGAAGTGCAATCTCTACCTCTATCTAGTTCCAAAACATTTTCATAATCTTAAAAAAAAAACTCAGACCTCTTAAGCATTTACTCCCCATTCCCTACTTTCCTCAAGCCTTGGCAACCACCAATCTGTATTGTCCCTGTGGATTTATCTATTCTGGATATTTCATATAAATGGAAGTGTACAATAGTTGACATTATTGTTTGGCTTCTTTCATTAGCATAATGTTTCCAAGATTCATCAACATTTTGAATGTACCAGTATTTCATCCCTTATGACTAATGATGTTGAGGATCTTTTCATGTGCTTATTGCCCTTTTGAATATATTATTTTGAGAGATAGATATTCAAGGCTTTTGTCCAATTTTAAATTGGATTTGTGTTCTATTATTGAGTTGTAAGTGTTCTTCATATATTAGTGTATTAAACCCCATCATTAATATACCTTCCAAATAATTTCTCCCATTATGTAGGTGGTTTTTTCACTCCATTTTTATCAGAAAAGTTGTAGTTTTACGGAAAATTCATGCAGAAAATAAAGATTTCCCATATACCCACCAAATTATTAACACAATGTATTAGTGTGACAGATATGTTACAAATAATGAATTATAATAGCAAAATTAAATATAGTCTGTGAAAGCTGGAGGCAAGATGGTGTCACTTTAAGTGGGCACTCACCATCTCTCTCACAAAAGATGGCTGATTGGGGACAGGATCCTGCCTGAGTGAGCTGTTCTGAGAGGCCACAGAACAGGAGCCTTTGGGGCATTGATCTGGAGGGAGCTGGACAGGGAGATAGATTGCTCAAGACAAAACCATTAGTTTTTAGCCCCATGGAAATCATGGGTGCTAAGCCCCACCCTCAGGACAAAAAGCCAGGATAAGCCCAGACTCCCTCTGTCCACTCAGTAAGAGGGAGCATTCTCTGAGAGTGGGAGGGTTCTGGCAAGAGGCAGAGAGGGGTTTATTTTCTGTGGGTTTGGTTGCCTGGACCTCCTTAGAGCTTTGGGGAGCACACCAGCTGGCTCAAAGTGTCACCAGGCTGAAGGGTGAGGCAAATATGCTGAGGAAGTCTGATTTACCTAACCACCCTGGGATACAGAGGCTTGGCCTGAGAGAGGGCAGAGTCAGCCAATTTAATAGTTCCATACAGAGGACTATCACAATTTCAAATTCCATTAGGGAGTCAGACAGTGGGAAGCACTTAATAAGTTTTCAAGATCCTATTTAAGCCCACTGGGAGGAAGGGGTGGTCTATAAGAGGCTTGAAAAATCACTTCGGTGTGGCCCTGTACTCAGTCATAAGGGTCCCTTTTGAATTTCAAAAAGGATCTCAAACCTGACCAGGAGAGGGGATGGGGGATCTGCTCATAGAGTTTGATGAATTAAGCTTCCCTAGGAGAGTAAAATCTGCACAGGGAAAAGTGACTGAATAAGTTTCTGAGGAGCTAATTGACCTAATTAGAAAGGTAGCTCAGTGGAGGAATTTCTGCCTTGAATATATGAGGTCTCTAGTTTGATTTCCAGCTCCTCTAAGAGTAGTGATCCACAGGGATATCTAATATCCAGCTGATACCATAGGACAGGGAAAACATAGACATTATTTTTGTACTAGCTTCTTTTGGGTGCCAAATTTTTCAAAAATAAAAAAAAAGTTTTCTTAAAAAAATTAAACTTAGTTTACTTGCTAAAACCCACCTCAAAATCTGCAGAAAGAAGCCTACAGGGTAATTGATTGATGAACACAGGCAGCCTGAGAGGCTCCACAAGTGGCCAAGAAGGAATGCTATTCTTTCTTAGCTTAGTTTGACTGCTTGCCTATGTGTTTGGGTTTTTTTTTTTTTTTTGCTGCTGTTTTGTTTCTTGTTTTTCTTTCCTCTTTCCTACCCCCCACCTCTTTTTAAAAAAATTAGATGCTGCTAGCTTGTTTCTTCTTTGCAGTGCTTCACCTTCCTTGATTTCCCATTTTCTGTCTATACTGATTTTGTCTATCAACACTATCTCTTTTCCTTCTTTCATTTTTCTATCTTCTGCTTTCTGTTGTGGTTCTTACATTCCATCTTTCTTTATTCCTCAACTTTAGTGGTTTTGATTTCTACCTTGTCTATTCTGTTTTCTTTTTTTACTAATTTTTTTTCTTTCTGTACTTTCTTTTGTCTTTCTCTCTCTCTCCTCATCATTCTATATATTTTTAAATCATTCTATATATTTTTCTCTATTTAATTTCCCATTTCATTGTAGGTACCCCACTTTTTTATTCCTATTACTCTGCACTGCTTAAATGACTTAAATATTAATTTTACTAAGTCTTATATGGCTCCTCTTCTCACTTTTATTATTATTTATATTATCATTTTTCCTTTCATAACTCTTTTGATTTCTCTGGCCCTAATCTTTTTCCTTCAAGGGAACATAGAAAACAACAAGGAAATAGAACAAGAAGAACAAAGTGTCAAGGAGAAAACTTAATACACACACAAACCCAGCAGGTACACAAAACTCTGGAGCAGAGAGGGTAGCTAATCAACTGAATAAACCTATCAAGATAAAAGATGACCAGAGAACAACAAAAAATCACAAAACATACTAAGAAACAGGAAGATATGGACCAGTCCAATGAATAAACTAAAAACCAGGAAAAGATGCAGAATACCCTATAGCTAATCAAAACTCTCCTTACAAATATCATGGATGAACTTAATAAAATGAAGGAGGAGATTAAGGACATTAAGAAAACACAGGGAGAACACAGTGACGAAATTGAAAACATACATAAAAAGATAATGGATATGATGGTACTGAACGGCACAATGCAAGAAATAAAAAAGACACTGGATTCACATAACTGCAGATTTGAACAAGCAGAAGAAATAATTAGTGATGTGGAAGACAGTACATCTGAAATCAAACAGATAGTAAAACAGATAGATAAAAAGATAGAAAAAATCCATCAGGGACTTAGGGATTTAAATGACAACACAAAATTCACAAACATATGCATTATCGGTATCACAGGGGGAGAAGAGAAGGGAAAGGGAACAGAAGGAGTGTTGAAGGAAATTATGGCTGAAAACTTCCCAACCCTATTAAGGGAGGTGGATGTACATGTAAAGGAACCACAGCACACCCCGGAGTATAAAGCCTAACAGGCCTACTCCAAGACCCATAGTTGTCAAAATATCTAATGCTCAAGACAAAGAGAAAATACTCAAGGCATCAAGAGAAAAGAGAACCATCACATAAAAGGGAAGCTCAATAAGATTAAGTGCTGATTTCTCATCTGAAACCATGGATGTAAGAAGACATTGATATATCATAGTCAAGGTACTCAAAGTAAAATACTTAAAGCCACAAATTCTCTATCCAGCAAAGCTGGCATTGAAAAATAATGGGAAGTTCAAAATATTCACAGATAAACAGAAATTAAGAGAGCATGCCAATACAAAACCTGCCCTTCAAGGAATACTAAAGGAAGATCTGCAGGTTGAAAGGAAAAAACAGGAGAGAGAAAGTTGGAGGAGAGAGAAAGAACGACTAAAACGACAAAAAGAGAAATAAAAACAACATATGACATATATAAAACCAAAGAAAATATGGCTGATGTAAGAAATTTCTTGAGAGTAACAACACTGAGTGTCAGTGGATTAACCTTACCAGTCAAGAGACACAGACTGGCAGAATGATAAGGAAATATGAACCATCTATATGTTGTCTACAAGAAACACACCTTAGATGCAAGGAATCAAGGAGGCTAAAAGTGAATGGCTGAAACATAATTTTACAAGCAAACAACCAGCAAAAAGGGGAGGTAGTAGCTATACTAATATCAGACAAAATAGACTTTAAATGCGAAACTATTGTAAGAGAAAAAGATGGAAACTATTTATTAGTAAGAGGGGTAATCTTTCAAAAAGAAAGAACAATCATAAACATTTATGCACCTAATCAGGGCACCTCAAATTATATAAGGCAAACATTGGAAAGAATAAATCAAGACATAAATGCCTCTACAATTAAAAAGGGGAATTTTAATACACCATTATCACCATTAGACAAAACATCATGACAGAGAATCAATAAAGAAACAAGGACTCTAAATAATACGTTAGAAGATCTGGACCTAATAGATATATACACAATGCTACTCCCAAATGCAGTGGGACTACATTCTTCTTGAGTGCATATGGATCATACTCCAAGATAGACCACAAACTAGGCCACACAAAAACTCTCAATGAATTAAAAATGATTGAGATTATACAAAGTAATTTCTCAGACCACAATGGAATGAAATTGGAAATCAATAAGAGCCAGAGAAAGAGATTAGGCACAAAGACATGGAAGTTAAACAACACACTCTTAGACAAACAGTGGATGAAAGAGGAAATCTCAAAAGAAATCAGTAACTACCTTGAAATAAATGAAAATGACAACACAACATATCAAAAACTATGGGATGCAGCCCAAGCTGTACTGAGAGGGAAATTCATAGCATAAACGCATATATTAAAAAAGAAGAAAGAGCTAAAATTGAAGACCTAACTGCACACGTGGAGGAATTGGAAAAACAACAACAAACTAAACCTAAAAGAAGTAGAAAGAAGGAAATAAAAAAGATTAGAGCAGAACTAAATGAAATAGAAAATAAGAAAGCACTACAAAAAATAAACAAAACCAAAAGCTGGTTCTTCGAGAAAGTCAACAAAATTGAAAAACCCTTAGCCAGACTAACAAAGAAAAAGAGAGAACAGTTGCAAATGCACAAAATAAGGAATGAGCAAGGGGATACCACTACTGATCTCACACAAATAAAGAATATCATAAAAGGATACTTTGAAAAATTATATGCCAACAAGAATTAGGTGTGGGAGGTGGGCAACATGGGAATCCCAGTGGGTTCCGTGTAATATTTTGGGTAATCTAAGCACCTTTTGAAATATATGTATATATATATATATATATATATATAACATTTTTGTAAGCAAATACACATATATGCATATATATTTTGCAAATGTTTGTATGTATTGTGAGAATTTTGATTTTTACCCATAATAATAATAAAAAAAGAATGTTAATTTAGAGGAAATGGAAAAATTTCTAGAAACTCACAAACATCCTGCATTGATGAAAAAAGAAATTGATGAACTCAACAGTCCAATTCCAAGTAAAGAGATAGTCACAGTCATAAAAACCTCCCAACTAAGAAGAGCCCAGGACCACATGGCTTCACACCTGAATTCTACGAAACATTCTGGAAAGAGCTAACACCGATTCTGCGTAAGCTCTTCCAAAAAATAGAAGTAGAAGGAATATTGCCTAACTCATTCTATGATGCCAACATTACCCCAACACCAAAACCTAACAAAGATAGCACAAGAAAGGAAAATTACAGACCAATTTCTCTATTAAGCCTAGATGCAAAAATCCTCAACAAAATACTTGCTAATCACATTCAACAGCATATCAAAAGGATTATGCACCATGACCTAGTGGGTTTCATCACGGGTATGCAGTATGTGTCAATATAAGATAATCAATCAATGTAATACACCACATAAACAGATTGAAAGAAAAAAATCACATAATGATCTATATAGATGCAGTAAAAGCATTCGACAAAATATAGCACTCTCTCCTGATATAAACACTGTAAAAGATAGGAATAGAAGGAAACTTTCTGAACATGATAAAGGGTATATATGAAAAACCCAGAGCCAACATCATCTCCTATGGTGAAATCTAAAAAATTCCCTCTAAGATCAGGATTAAGAGAAGGAAGCCCACTATCACTGCTCTTATTTAACATTGTCTTAGAAGTACTTGCTCAAGCATTGAAGCAAGAAAAAGATATAAAAGGCAATCAAATTGGAAAGGAAGAAGTAAACATTTCACTCTTTGAAGATGACATGATCCCATACATAGTAAACCCTGAGAAAACTGCAACAAAGCTTCTAGAACTTATAAAGGAGTTCAGTAATGTCGCAGGCTATAAGATCAATGCTAAAAAATCAGTAGCATATCTGTACACCAATAACGAGCAATTTGAGGAGGAAATCAAGTAAAAAATACCATTTACAATAGTAAATAAAAGAATCAAATACCTAGGAATAAATTTAACTAAAGATGTAAAGGACTTATATACAGAAAACTACACAACACTCTTAATGGAAATCAAAGAAGACTTAAATAAATGAAAGAATATTCCCTGTCATGGATAAGAAGACTAAACATCATCAAGATCACTATCCTACCCAAAGTAATCTACAGATTTAATGTAATCCCAATAAAAATCAACACTGTATTTTTTAAAGAACTGGAAAAACTAACTACAAAATTTATTTGGAAGCGTAAGAGGCTCTGAATCTCCAAAGACATATTGAAAAAGAAAAATGAAGCTGGAGGTATCATACTACCTGACTTTAAAGCATTCTATAAAGCTACAGTGCTCAAAACTGCATGGTATTGGCACAAGGATAGACATACTGACCAATGGGACCAAATTGAGAGTTCAGATATAGACCCTCACATATACATTCATCTGATATTCAACAAGGCCACCAAGCCCACTCAGTTGGGAGAGAACGGCCTCTTCAACAAACTGTGCTTGGAGAACTGGATATCCATATCCAAAAGAATGAGAGAGGAACACCATCTTACATCTTATACAAAAATCAACTCAAGATGGATCAAAGATCTAAATATAAGAGCCAAAACCATAAAGACCTTGGAAGATAATGTAGGGAAGCATCTACAGGACCTTGTAATAGGAAATGGTTTCATTAACTTAACATCCAAGGCACGAGCAGCAAAAGATAAAATAGATAAATGGACTGTCCTCAAAATTAAAACCTTCTGCACCTCAAAGTACATTATCAACAAAGTAAAAAGAGAACCTACCCAGTGGGAGAAAATATTTGGCAACCATCTGTCTGGTAGGAGCCTAAAATCCTGCTTATATAAAGAAATCTTACACCTCAAAAATAAAAAGACAAACAACCCACTTCAAAAATGGGCAAGTGACCTGAAAAGACACTTCTCTGAGGAAGAAATACAAATAGCTAAAAAGCACATGAAAAGGGAAGCGGCTGTGGCTCAATCAGTAGGGCTCCCGTTTACCATATGGGAGGCCCGGGGTTCGGTTCCCAGGGCCTCCTGGTGAAGGCAAGCCCGCCCACGCGGTGTGGTTAGCTGACCCAGCGAGCACAAGCAGCAAGGGGGGGATAAATGAATAAATAAATAAAATCTTTAAAAAAAAAAAAAAAAAAAAGCACATGAAAAGATGCTCGACACCGCTGGCTATTAGGGAAATGTAAGTCAAAACTACAAGGAGATACCATCCTACACCCATTAGAAGGGCAGCTATTAAAGAAAACAGCAGACAATAAGTGTTGGTGAGGATGTGGAGGAATGGGAACCCTCATCCACTGCTGGTGGGATTGCAGAATGGTCCAGCCACTAAAGATGAAGTTTGGAGTTTCCTCAAAAAATTGACTAAAGAATTTCCATATGATCCTGTGATTCCACTGCTGGGTATATTCCTTGAACAATTGAAAGCAAAGACACGAACATATATATGCACACCAATGTTCATAGCAGCACTGTTCACTATTGCCAAAAGTTGGAATCAACCCATGTGCGCATCAACAGATGAATGGATAAACAAAAAGTGGTACATACATACAATGGAATATTACTCAGGTGTAAGAGTTAGGAATAAAGTGCTAACACACAGGATAACATAGATGAATCTTGAAGACTTTATGTTGAGTGAAGCAGGCAGATATTGAAGGATGAACAGTACATGATCTCACTGACAAGAAATAAGGAAAGTGAGCAGTCTCAGAGAGCTATTGTCTGTAAGATAGGTTTACAAGAAATAGAAAGAGAAGAGACTCATACCGATGTAACCTATGGTAAAGTGATAGAGTGTAGTTGCATATTGAAGGTATAGGACAGGAGCGTAGTGATATTATTGGGTTTGGTGGTGCAGGATTGACAGGTGGATAGATTGGGAAGGGTGGGTTAGAAGGTCCAGGAT
The DNA here is from genome assembly GCA_026826555.1 of Tolypeutes matacus. Classification (NCBI taxonomy): domain Eukaryota; kingdom Metazoa; phylum Chordata; class Mammalia; order Cingulata; family Chlamyphoridae; genus Tolypeutes; species Tolypeutes matacus. The sequence continues at coordinate 203,697 of JAKSZT010024889.1, read as the reverse complement.
ACTGGGCAGAGGGTGGGGAAAGGGACCAGGTGAACACTGGGGATTTTGGGATATGAAGTTCAAAGTACAGAGGTGGGAATGCTCTTATGGCAAAATGACAAGGAAGGTTCACTGGTTTAGGGTGTTTCTTGGGGAGGCGGTATTCGGGACAGGGCACACCTAGAGCAGGCTTCTAGGGAATGTGTGAGTGTTCATTCTTTCATAATGTGTTATATCAGTGGGTAGAGACCCACATAATGAGCTGGAAGGTGTTGGGCTTCCATCCTTGGGAGGACAGATTTGTTCAGAAATAGGCAGGAGTCTCTCAAGAGCAAGGGCGATTCCTGATAGGGGAGGACAAACCAGTGTGTCAAGACCTCTTGTTGCATGTAACTATGAATCTTGTCATCCAATGAGTCAAGCCAGGGGATCATTGTGGGCCCCAGAGGGATGGGGTGAGAGGAATAGATCAAGCAGGGGTATGGCCAGTGGAAATTTTCTTCATTATAAAAAAGTGATGGCATAGGACATGGTAAATATCATCAAAATATACTAAAGTGTACGGTCTAAAATGTAAACCATAGTGTAAACCATTGACAATGTTTAGTAGCTATGTTTCAATATTTGTATAGCAGTTATATCAATGCTACCATCCACATACCAAAAAAAGTGTTAATATGGGGGGGAGGAAAGGGAGAAGAGGTTGGGAATATGAGAGTCTCCTGTATTCTTTGTGTGAATTTGTTGTGACCTAAAACTTCTTTGAAAACAAAATGAAAAATAGTAAGACACCGGGGAATGAGAGGGGAAGGTGCCATGGTACAGACTGGGCACAGATATTGCAGTGATGAAAGGCAAAAATTCAAAAAATTTTCCATTTTTTAATTTCCCAATCTTTTAATTTTATTTTATGTCTAGTTTTTAAAAAAATTTTATGTATATTATTTCTTACATTTAAACTTATCATTATTACTTCATTTTCCTATTAATTGTATTTGGCTATTGAAATGGCTCCATCTTTGAAGAAGCTTTGGATCACAGAAGGGTTACAACTGGGGCAGGGGAGGATCGTTGGTGTGGGGTGTCAGGGATAGGGGATGCATGGGAGGAAGTTCACCCAAGCATAAATGTAAGGTATATAAAAATGTTCAAATGTTCATGGGGCATTGTCATAGGGGGTGGAAAATGACTCAATAAATGAGAGAATACTGAATTCCCATCCAGGAGAGCTCTGCCACATTCTCTAAGGGAACAGCAACAGTCCCCCAAGTACAGGGGCAGTGAGTGGTGAAGGAGGAAGACCCACTGATAGCTCTTGGTATTTTTGACTAGCCTTATGAATCTTTTCTCTTGAAATTGAAAGTTAGCCTATTGTTATGTGGTGCCTAAGGGTTGCCTCCTGAGAGACTCCTTGTTGCTCAAATGTGGCCTCTCTGTAAGCCAAACTCAGCATATGAATACATTACCTTCCTTCCAGCATGGGATGGAAGCTTCCCTGGCACTGAGGGATTGCTACCAAGTGCCAACTGGCAATGTGACTGGAAAATGACCTTGAATAAAAGGGGGGAATGGTAAAGACAAAAGTGTTTATATGGCTAAGAGACTTGAAAATGAGTTGGGAGGTCACACCAGAGGTAACGCTTAAGCACATCTCAGTAGGAACTCGTAAAATTCCAAAGTGGCTATCACCCCAAATAGTGGGGCTCCTGAGGGCTCTAGAGACACCCAGGTCCTATGTCAGGGTCGATAGCTCCAGAGTTTGGTGCCTTACTGGTGGGTCCTACTTTAGGGTTTGTGCTCCTGAGAGTAACAGATTTGGACTCAACTACGACTTCCCTGCACATGGTTCATCTGTCCATTCTATTTAAACCTATAATTGGTGCTGGAATTTGTAGGTGTACATCCAGACACTTGAGTCTTTGGGCTGTTCATGTGCCAGGTGAGACTAGAACCTCCGTGAAGCAGCAACTCCTACTCTACAGGTCATTACACTCACTCAGAACAACTGAGGGGGAGATGATGATAGACAACGGCCATCCCAGGGAATGGAGAGAGTCTGCAGCTGCAGGCAGGATAATCTCATCCATCTTCCCTGTGGGATATAAGCCCCCTCTCAATTTGAGGAGGCATGTACATCACCATCCCAGACTTCTCAGGATAGGGGGAAGAGCTATGGACTAGAGTGGACTTATTTGTATTCTACTATAGACATATTGTGATTGAAGCAATGGAAGAAATTACAACATTGAGGTAGAGCCAGTGGCCACTGGAAGCTCTCCGTCAGGGAGAGGGAAAAGCAGTTTTATACAACCAGGGGCCATATACCATGCTAAACTGTGTGGGAGAAACTGTGCTCTACAATGTGAACTATGGTCCATGCTTAATGGCAAAGCCCCAGGATGTGTTTATCAATTTCAATTAATGTGCCACACTTAATGAAGGATGCTTATCTGGGAGGTTGTGGGAGGTGTGGGAGGTGGGGCGTATTGGAATATTTTTTGTGTAACATTTATATAATCTAAGTATCTTTAAAAAAATTAAAATAAAAAAAATATAGTCTGTGTTTTACATTAGGGTTCTGTGCTTGTGTTGTAAAGTCCTATAGTTTTTTTTTTCTATTATTAACATATATACCACCTAAATTTCCCCCTTTAATCACATTCAAATATATATAAATAAAATTCATTGTACGCATTCTTTATTTTCCTCTGAATTGATGGGATGTGTGCCAATTTTGGAAATGTTGCCCTGGTAATTCTTTTACAAAAATGCATTCTGAGGTTATGATAAATAAACTCCAAGATTTCCCCTTTTTCATCTGAGTCACTTTCCTTGAGTCATATGACTTCAATGAATTTTCCTAAGCATCCCAATATGTATTTCCCTGTTTCAAAAGTATATATCCTCTACCTTTTTTACAGTAATGTCTATTACAGATGTTAGTATGGAGTTCATGCTGAGACAATATTTGTTGAATGGACAGACAAATAAATTGGTGGATGACTAAATATACAGTGGACTCTGAACCTGAAAAATACATAATTGAATTAATGAAAGACTTTCAGCTGGAAAAAAACTACAAAATTGTTGAATAAAAATTAAAATCAGTTAACAATGTTTAAACATTTTATACCTATTTTCTTATTAAATTATGAGTCTTTGATGTGATTAGTATCATTTTTCCTTTCTTACAGATGAGGAAGGAAGGACAAATGGTAATTAGGTAACTAGCTCAAAATTACAGAGGTAGTGAAAAGGCAGAGGTAAGGTTCAAGTTCACTCTGTGTAAAGTGAGGTCACTCGCTTAGGCATCACATTCTATTCACAGCAGTCTAACATGAGAGTCATATAGTTAAACCTCAAAGAGTTCAGGAGCTATTTTGAATTCAACTCCCAATTTTGGACAGATGCTCCCCAAACAAAGAATGTTTGGTCTCTGGTGGATGCAGCCCCCAAACAAAACAAGTCAAAGTGTAAGACCCTTATTGGGCAAGTCACCTGCCATTGGCAATTCACATGTTTCATATTTATCATATCCTTTCCACCTCTGGGCATTTGTAATTTATTTGTCAAAGTGATTATTGAGAAATTAGATTTCCTGGGTATTTTAATTTCACTTCAATTGAATGTTAGTGAAATTGAGCATATTGTTGCCACTATAAATTATTTTTTGCTCTCTGAGTCATTGGTTCATATACTTTAACTTTTTTTTAATTTTTTAGTATGTTTTATTATATTTTACTTTTTTATTTTTTTAACTCATAAAGTTGTAGGTTTACAGAAATATCATATAAAAAACAGAGCATTGCCATGTACCACCCTATTGTTAACACTTTGAATACAGTGGTACCTTTGTTACAATTGATTAAAGAATATCAAAAATGTAGTTCTAGCTATAGCCCATAATTTATACTAACATCTTTTTACTTTTTATACATATACATTGTTAAGTTTTGTAATATCAAATTTATTCTAAATATTTTCCTTAGTTTTCATTTGTGGGCTATTTTCTTTATATTGTTTCTACATGCAAGTCATCATGGGTTTAAGTCCATCATTTATGTGCTCAGTTTTATCCCTTTGTTTTTCTTTCATCTCAGTTTATGCTCAGTGAGTTAATTTATACTTTCTTCTAGAAGTCTTACGCTATTTTTAATCTCTTCTCCAAGTTCAATTTATGGTAACTGATGTTAAGTTATAAATTTAATTTTATGTTTTTCCAACAAATGATCAATTGTACAAGCACCATTTAGTTTTTATGTTTATTGTAATACAGCATTCATACATCAAAATATATAAACAATAAATATAGTAAAATTTGTGAATGTACAAAATAGACATGCATCACCTCATACAAGGATCCAATACATGTCCCCTCCACCAACACTTTGCACTATTGTCAAACATTTGTTACAAACTATGCAAGAATATTGTCAAAATATTACTGCTAACTATCATCCACAGCTTATATTTGGTGTGTTTTTCCACCAAACCACCCTATTATTTTTTATATATTTTAATTTCAGAGGTAATAACCTTAGAAAACAACCATGCACATGTGTAGAATTCCCATTTTTAAATTCTTCCTTCACTCATTGATTTTGATGTCACCTTTCTAATTTAATCACTTTTATTTTACAAGGTTTATTTTTTATTATTCTGCTGCATTGATATATCTATTTAGAATTAAGCCATTTTTCAATTGGTCATTTCTGACCAATAAAAATGTGTTTTTATCAGCATAACTTTATTACACACTTTAATAATGAGTAGGCAAATATTCCCTCTTGATTTCTTGTTTTAAAAATTATCATCCCATACTTACCTGGCAGGGAACATAGCATGGTCATGAAGGTGGTTTTCCCAGGGTGAGGCTTATCCATTGCACTCCTGATGTCTGACCCTTGTGATTTCCCCAAATGGGAAAGTCAACTTTATAATTTATGGTAGTGGGGGGGTGACATTTGTGCTTTCCTGAAAAAATTATCACAAAATATTCTTTTTGGAAAACATGGCTGAGTTTCTTTTACCTGGATTTTTTGTTAACAGCTGAACACTGATTTTGAGGGAACTGGCATTATACTTAGCTTAATCATAAATTTTTTGGCCATGCCAGGAACCCAGGGTTTACCATATGTACCAGTTCCTATTACTGATGTAATGAATCACCACAAAAGTAGTGGCTAAAGCAAAACAAACTTGTTTCCTTTCAGTATTAAAGATCAAAATTGCAAAATGATTTTTCTTGACAAAAACCATAGTGTTTGCAAGGTTTTGATCTTTTCTGGAGCTCCCAGCAAATATCTATTTTTCTTGTGTTTACAAGCTTCTTAGAGGCTGCCAACATTCCTTGGCTCATGTTCACTTTCGTCTTGAAAACCAGAAATGACCATCAAATCTTATCACCTGACACCACTCTGACACTCGGTTTTCTGCTTCCTCCTTTACATTTTTTCTTAGATATTAATCCAGGATAATCTCCCTATCTGATGGTCAGCTGATTACATTAGTGCCATCTGCTAACTTGGTTCCTCTATGTCATGTAAGGAAACATATTCAAAAGTTCCAAGGATTATAACATGGCCATCATTGGAAGCACATTTTTCTCTCTACTGAACCATATGCCACATAATTTGTCACAGACATGTAATCTGCAGTCTGTTATATGTGTTACTAGGAAAACATGAATTTTCTTCATTTTAAAAGAAGAAAAAAGACAGAATAAAAAAATTTAATATTCAGGAAAGAATCCATAAAATAAGAATATATATTGTTTGATTCCATTTATGTAAAATTCAGAAACATAAATATAACCTCTGGTGCTAATATTCTGAATCTTGGCTAGCTTAAGCATGGAAGGGATGACAGTAATTGGGCACAGACTTCCTGCTGGCTGGGCATGTTCTGTTTTAGGTCTGGGTTCTGGTTGCACAGACTAAATTCACTTTTTTTGAAAATTCATTGTGCTTAGGATATGGCAATTTTCCATGATGCTATTCTTCAAAAAGCAAATTTTGAAAAAGACCCAAGCAGTATTTCTCTTTATACTACATCACTAAATCTGCTCCCAGTCTTTATCACTAGGATGTCGATTAATGGTCTGGAGGTGCAGCAGCTAGTCTGTGACCATGAGGATGAAAAACATATGTTGAGTAAACTAAAAGAAGATGGAACTCTTAACAATGTCATTGAGATACAATAACATCTTAGACCTGTAAAGTGTGAATAAATAACCTCCCAATATTTTTAGAATCTCTTTTTATTCACCTATCAGTTTTTTGCATTTGAATGTCAACCTTCCTAGATATACTAGTTACACTGTTCTGATATATTTTAGTTTTTTTTTTTTTTTTTGTAAAATGGCCCACTAATAACTGAGTTGCATGGGAGTAAAAATTTCTTGATTCCAAATTATTTTGTAAAAATCATACCAGTGATATTGCACTTTATATTTTGATAAATATTGCACATGAAGAAATGCCATGATAAAGTAGAAGACCCCCAGAGGAAAGATACAAAAGTAAGCAAGCATCCAAAACCCTGCCATACTGTACTGCAAAACTGAACTAAGATATGTTTATAGGCACATGTGAGGACTATTAATACAAGAATGCTTCTTCACCTGCAAAGCAATATGTAAATGGGAACAATCAGCAATCTGAGGTGGGTCAAGGGTCAATTTCCACCCAGAGCATCATCTCTATACTGATAAAGTCCTTGTATGTGATAGAAAGTTCAGTGGGGTCACCTTGCCTGCTGGACATCAGCCTGAGACTAATACATTTTTCCACAAGTTATTACAATATCACCAGGACAAGTTCTTCTCTATTAGTCTATGAATGTGATGGAAACAAAGCCCATTACCCTTTGATGTGTCACCATCCCAATCATGGTCCATGAACTAGCAAAATTGGCTTTACCTGGGACCCCAGAAGAAAGGCAGACTCATATCAATACCTGCTGAATTGAAATCTGTAGTTTACTGGATTGAAGAGTGACTTATTTGCACATTAAAGCTTAGGAGCTAGTGGTCTAATGGGCCCAGGAGTAAATAAGGCTGGAATTGTTCAGAGGCAAGGGAGGGTAGAGCCCAGAAGAGGTTCTTAGCTATTAGATTTTCTTAGAAACAACAATCACTGATAACCATATAAAGGACCGAGTAATTGAACATGTGTCTGTGTTGTTAAAATCACAGGTGTGAAGAGAAAGTTGATTGTTTAAAATGTCAATAAAAGTTCCTTACGGAGCAATAATAAAAGAAAGTTTGAGAAACAATAGCTTAGCAGTATGGACAGAGAGGAGACTTTGGTGACAGGTAAGTCCCAGAAGACAAAGCAAGGCACAAACAAGAGAAGCCCCTTACTAAAATCATTCACCATTTAACTCCCCACCTTTGGGTGGCATTTTTTTGCTCTGCATTCCATTCTCTGTCAACTCTTCTGTGCTTTGCTCATTCATAAATTAAATGCCTCAGACTCTGTCTTAGTTTACCAGACTGTTATGACAAAAAGCACCTGCTGAGTTGGTGCAAACAACAAGAATTTATTGGCTCATGGCTTTATAGTCCAAAAGTCCCAAATCAAGACATGGGAAAGGCTACTTTTCTCCCAGCTTCAATAGTTTTGCTTGTAGCAGTTCTCTAACACACAACTGTGTCATTGGTTTCCTCTTTCTGTGGTTTCCTCTGATTTCTGGCTTTTTATAATTCCTCCACTAATATGACTAAAAGATCATATTGAGTCTGCTCTGGCTAAACCAAATAGGATCTTAGAAGATTCCATTCACAAAAGAGCTCACACTTTAACTGATAATGTTTTAAAAGGGCTCTGTTTACAAGTAGATTAACAAACGCAGGAACAAATATTAAGTTTAAGAACATGACTTTTGAGTGTGTATATAATTTTGTTTACCACAGTTGACCATGTGGATCCCCCAAAATGTGTGTTTTTCCTTCATGCAAAATGCATTCACCACATCACCATATCCTAAAATCCTCACAGAATATGCTATGTGTGTTGTCTTACCTTTGGGAAAATTTCTTTACATCTGTAGACCTGTGGAATGTAGGAAACAGAATCTTTGCTTCCAAAATAAAGCAGATATTTATTTTGCTTTAATCAAACATTTCAAATTCAGAAGGGATAAATTATAAGGAATACAGAGACTCCATGTCAGACACAAGTCTGAAACTCACCAGGGTGATTTCCATTAGATTTCAAGTTGTGTCATCTATGGATTGATGCTTTATCCTTTGGACCTATTAGAGGGGAAACTCCACTTTTTCAAGTGCTCTGAAACTTACAACTTGTTGGCTCTATTTGCCTTGACACCCTTGAGGTATACAGTTTCCTTTCCTCATTAGCTATGATCTCTAGTCTTAGAATGTGTACCTTTATTTTGCCATCAAGAGCCACATCCCCACTCTCTATCATAACATACACATATTTAGAGAAGATATGAATGATGATATTAACAGGAATATTATTGGTAAGAGTCCCCAAATGGATTCTAAACAAATTCTCAACAGTAAAGTGGGATACACAAACTTAAATATAATAACACAAAGGATTACCATGTACCAATGACCATGGTTGGTCTAAAACCATGTCCAAAAATTGCGGAATAAAGTCAAGGAAATAAGCCTGCACAAAGTAATATGTAAAGTATAATTGATTTATATATAATTACACAAATAATCAAAATTAACCAACAAGTTAGAAGGAGTATTCAGTTCAGCTGTTCTCCAGACACTGACTAGGCAATTGGGAATAATTTGTTAAACACCAGATTTGCCTGCAATCTGATAGTGGAAAAAGAAAATAAGTAAATAAATCATACCCATTTAACATGTCACATGGTGAAAACTGCTAAAATGAAATAAGAGCAGGTAAAATTGAGAGCTTCAGAATGGGTGCTCAATGTTCAGGCAAGGCCAGCAGATGAGGAAACATTAGAAGTGAAGCCTCAATCCAGAAGGCAGGAGCCACAAGTATATCAGACAATTATGATCAGCAGAGGGTGTGTTCAAGGCAAGGGCCTTAAGTAAGTGATTTTTTTTTGGGTGTTCAAGGTCAAAAGGAAGGCAGGGTTGTAGAGATGATTAAAAAGGAAGGAGATGAGAGATGATTTCAGAGTAGTTGAATAGCAAGGTGGCCCCCCTATGATGAAAGTTCAAGGCATGGGGAGTCCCTTATCTACATGTTGTACTTATATACTTTAAGTTGGTTGCAATGATATATTAGTCAGAGTTCTTCAGGATATTGATACAAGCAAGAGGTGATAGTGATTGATAGAAAGATAGATAGATAGATAGATGATAGATAGATAGATAGATAGATAGATAGATAGATAGATAGATAGAT